>CM062804.1:415540606-416130771 GCA_031772625.1 Pinus tabuliformis
CACCTCCAATTTATAGCTAGCCATCCCACATGCTCCTTGCGGGCTCCACCCATGAAATTCCTTCTCTCACCCAATTCGAATTCCTCCAAGGGGTGTGTATTCCCTTAAGCGGCCCCCACTCTCCACTTCCCATCGAACTTCTTGGCTTTTCTAATGTTTGGGGGTTGCACCTTCATAAATTTTCTTTTTTTCACCCACCTTTCCTAAGTTTATATGCCAAATATTTTATTAACTACCAAAAATTGCAAAATTGAGAATTCCTTGAGCAAAATTATTAATTGAAGACATGACAGTCCTCCCCACCAAAAATTGCTTGTCCTCAAGTAATGTTTGAACAAGCACCCCTCTATCAGCTTACCCAAATGGCTACTACAAACGATACCGAGGTCCCAAATGTGCCACTGAGTCATCCCTGTCCCCAACACTATCATGTCATGAAGGAGTCCCTCGATACTAGGACCCCAAGCCGTCCTGGTCAACGTGAAGCACCCATTTCTCCACTCACTGTCCAACCTGGTATAGGCACCTGAAGCCCTCTGCATACCATTAATAAAGAAAGCAACACGATCATATAAAGCCACGTCTTTCTCCCTGTGCAACTTCTCTACTGAGTAATCTATCTCATGTACTCGAAGGGTAGGCACCCAAAGATACAATCCAACCCCTGTGGAGATAAATCCTTGCCCACACGAGCTTCCCCTAAACTCCCCCTGTTGGTCATCCCTCCATGTTGGTGAAGTCCCCCATGCCAATAAAGAATCACTAAAATCCAATGGAAGGTCAGAATGATCTCCCCCTGTCAAACCCAACTCACCCCCAAAGGTAGTTGAACTGTCAAGTACTGTGATGCCAGGGTCCCAGGCTAATCTCAAAAGGATACCACCATGTCGACACTGCGCCACTCTGACCATGGTCAACTGCCCATAGTACTCATATTATATCCTCCCCTCTTGGAACCTGATGGCATAGAATCTGTGGGGGCCAAGCACATCCCGCTGGTCATAAGACCACCCATGTGAAGTGTTATCCCATCTAGGGAAGTCCCCAAGAGGTATCATCATGCCTGTTGCCAAAGTGAGTCCCAACAAAATACCTGGATGTCCTTCCCTAATGGGAACCCTCTCTCCTAAGTCTGTGACCCAACTGCTCTGCCTTGTAGCTCCATGGCCTCATACTAATCTTGAAGTGATGTCAATGTGTAGAAATTACGCCACTCTGGGCATGACTACGACCCCCTTGTGCTCCCACAGATCCATTCACTCCCGTAATCCTCTGTCGCAACCCCATTAATCCAAGGCCCTTGACAGAGGTAAACATTTTGTAAAATGGTCCATTCCAGTGAGGAGACAATGTAAAAACCTCTATGTCAGGAACCTAGTACTAAATGCAAAGCTGAGGAGCATGAAAGAGAGTTTGGACAAGGCATGGGGATTGGTTAAGAAGTATAAGGAGGCAGCCAAAGCACCTTCACCTGGAAGAGTGAAAAAGCTGAAGTTTAAGGATATGACTGAAATAAAACCTACCCTGCCACTACCCACTAAGCAAATTGACCTCACACCTCAAGCTTCAAAGACCAAAGCTTCCACTAGCAAGACCTCTAGCAAAAGGAAGAGGAGGTAAAGGGTCCTTGACTGAAGCCTAAAATTTTTGTTTCAAAATTCAAGTTGCAGATGTTGTTTGGTCGGTGTAATGATGTGGTTATGATGTTTGGAGTGGCTTATACTAGCATGATGGTGTTTTGTAAAGACTGGAAGGCATTTAAAAGATAGTTTTGAAAAATGCGCTACGCAGCTGCTACACAGTCGCTACGCAGACCCTGTCTATACACTTGCACGCATATTGGGAGGAAGCCACTTGTCAAGGTTTGAAGCTATGAACATGGAGTAGATGTGACAACCAACTCAGATCTTCAATAGCTAGCAACCTGTCAATTTTGAAAGGAAAAAGCCCTCACATAATCATTGCCCAGTCGCTACTCAGTCAGCGTTCAGTTGTCCCTACTTTTACTATTTGATTAGGTTCATGAAGATATGGTCTTCGAAGATAAACTTGTTTTACTTAGACATTTAGTTTTTTATATTTAGATGAAGTCATCATGCTTTATGTTTTTTGTTTTTGATCAAAAGAGGAAAAGGACTTGGAACAACAAAAAGCTTTCTTCTTTTTAAGTTTTGTTTCGATCGAATGTTGGATCAAACATGCAGTGAATCTAGACATTTATCATATTTTGTTTATGGTCTATTTAAACTGGTTAATACATATCAAAGAGGTTGTTGTTGGTTTCAATATTGGTGGGAGCTATTGTAGTATTATGTTGTGAGCTGTATTAATGAGTATGCTTTGATTTTGAAGAGGTTCCAGTTATATTGCAGAGATTATTGTGGTATGAAAGTTTCGAAATCGTTATCCTTTAGTTTAAGTGTAATCTCCTTTACGTTGTCTTCTTAATCTGCTTTAAAGGTGTATGGAATAGCTATGCTTGAATTCATTTAACATTCTCTTGTCTAGCTGCTCCGAAATATTTCAGTTGCAAATGGAATGTTTATACCTTTGAATGCTTTGTCTTTTTCATCTTCATATTCATTCATCCAAGCTGCAGTAATGAAATTCCATTTGTTCTGCGATTGTAGATGAGTGCCTTGATGTTCTTATTCTGCTAAACTACAAATTGTCTTCTTATTTCGAAACTGTACTAGTCAAGCCTCTATATATAAAACTAGTTGGCAAATGCATAGGCACGATGGACCAGGGACGTCATGATCACACACATTAGTTTTCTTAGAATCCTCTACCACCCCCAAATCAAAAAAATTAAACAATTCCAGATTTGGTCTCCACTGAAGTTTGTTTTTCAAAGTCTTTATCTCTGAGTTCACTTAGTGAGAGAGCCCCTCAGGTTGAAGAAGACAAGTCTATCAACCAAAAGAGGTATGTGGTTACCTCTATGATCATTTTCCCTTCATCGTAAAAGGAAATCATGGAGTGCTAACATATTGGCGTTGTTTTCGGGGATCGAAAGGCCTAATTTTCCGGAGGAATTGTTTATTTTCAGAATTACACCATACGCTGAAATTTTCATAGTTGTTTTGATTGTTAGTGAAATTAGCTGCATGCAAATTTAGATGAGAAGATTTGGCTTCTAGGAGGTATACCAGGCAGAGTCTTGATCCAAATCCCCCTGTGGTTGTTTGTGATCCTAAAAAATCACTTAAGAAGGAGAGGATTGTGGTTGAAAGTCAAGAAAGTAATATACCTCTTATAAGATCTGTCTCTTTACCAGAAATTGCTTCTAAAATTCCTCTATCCAAAACCAGATCTTGCTCCTTATATTCGAGATTCTAGTGGACTCATTTGTTGATTATATCACACCTCCAGAAAGGGAGTTCAATCGGAATATTCTTCAATAGTGTGGTAAACTGAAAAGTTTGGTTAATAAAGTTCAAAATTGTTGAAAATATAGTTTTATCCCAAAAAGCAGTCCGTTTATAAGTCAGTTCGAGTTCTAGTTCTGTCTTCTCATCTTTTTTGGTTCTTTTATCATCTATTTCAACTTCTACCCATCGAGTTTTTTCCATCACCCGCAGTCTCTGTCACACCATATGCTAGTCACCCAACTACTCAAGTAGTAGTTATGGCAACGAGATATGCTCCTCTGGTTTTACCCGCTCAACTTCATGATTTGCCTCTTAATTATGGTCAAAGGCTTCCCCAATATGATGGTACAGGTGAAGTTACTACTAAGCAGCATGTTGATAAGGTCAGTGATTTTGTAGATTTGGAGGAAGTAGACCATGATGATGTTAAAGTTAGATTGTTTGCTCAAATCTTTTCTGGTGATGTCAAGAAGTGGTTCAAGAGTTGTTGCTCGGAAGATTTTTCTAGTTATCAAGAGTTGGAAGATGCTTTCCTTGCAAGGTGGGGTGAGAAGAAGAATCCCTTGCAAATTTTGGCTAAGTATAATAATCTAAAAAGACATCCTGGAGAAACTATCCAAGGCTTTTTAGTAAGCTTCAACAAAGTGTACAATTCTATCCCTGCAGAGATAAAGTTCCCTCCCGGTTGGCTTTACTCCATTATCCTAATGATTTCGACCATGAGATGGCCTACCAGCTTAGGGAGAGGAATCCAACAACACTGGAGGACATGCAAAACAATGCAGTTAGTGTGGAGGCTAATATGTTGGCAAAGAAATCCAAAATGAAAGCAACAAAAGAGTGATAATAAAAGAGGAGACCATTACTTTTGTTGATGCTAAGTTTCATACATTGGTCAAAAGCATGGAGAAGATGATGGAGAAAATCTCTCTAGCTGACCGGGAAGCAGATAAAGAACATTAGATTGGTACACAAATTACAAACCAAAATTTTCGAAGGAAGCCACAATTACCAAACAAACCAAGAGACCAGAAGGGTCTAGAGCAATGACAGCAGCAAGACCACCATTTCAGCAGAATTACACTCAAGATCAAGATGAGGAGGATGAGCAATTTCCAGAAGATCAAATTTTGTTTTTGGTGATGGGCAACAAGATGTGTATTTGACTAAAGAAGATGAAGAGCAGGGGTTGCTTGAAAATTTTTAGGCAGAGGATGAAGAATTGTTGTTTTCTCAGTCTCAAAGTGATGTGTTAATAACTGAATCCGAGGAGTATAGGAAGGGATATCAAAATGCCATCATGCAAGTGCAGCGAAAATATAATTTAATGAATAGAACTGTGGGCAGCAATGCAGCGAAAAATGAAATACCAATCAACAATGCAACAAAGAAAGAAATGGAAACTAGTAATGTAAAGAAGGATGTCCCTAGTACAAGTATTCCAAAGAAGGGTGTTCCTACTACAAGTGCCGAAAGGAAGGAGCCACTTAGCACATCTTACAAAGGAAAGAAGATACATCCAAAGATGTTGTAGAAAAGAAGGAAGTTGCCCATAAAGAGGTTGAAAAGGTATCAAATCCCTTTAATCTTGAAGTTGAAATTGCTAAATTAAAGATCTCCATTCCTCTTGGTGAATTGGTAAAGAACAATCAATATAAGTCTCAAATTTTAAAGGCACTTAGAGTAGACAAATCCTCTGATACAGTCAATATAGTAGATGATCATCCAGGTATTATTTTTGGACCAAAGATTGATGACAAAGGGCAAGATGGGGATGTTCCTCCTTTTTATGTTAGTTTGAATGTGCACGAGCAAACATTGCATAATGCAATGCTAGATTTTAGAGCCTCACACAATCTAATGCTGAAAGTGATTATGGAGAGATTAGGCCTAGATATTACAAGGCCATACAAAGACCTCTATTCATTCGATTCCAGTAAGGTGAATTGTCTGGGATTAAGTAAAGATTTGGCAGTGTCTTTAACTCAAATTCCTTCAAAATGTATGGTTATGGATATTGTGGTGGCAGATATACCTCCCAGGAATGGTATGCTTTTGTCTAGATCCTGGATGGTGAAATTGCATGGAGCATTGCAAATGGACATGTCCTACATCACAGCTTTAGTTTTCGGAGGGCATTCAAGGAGGTTATACAGGGAACCGCTCATGCAATACATGATCAGTAGTAAAGATAAACCCATGAATCATCCATTGTATGATGTTCATTCTGATCTGGACTAATTTGTGTTGTTCAATTTGGGTTGTCCCAATGATGAAGAGACTGCTTCAAATGTGGAAGAGGAATGGGATAGCGCTCAAAATTTAGAAATTTTGAGTGAATATTTTGAACAAGGCAGCAGGATAAAATCAGTTGTTCCAGACATTTCAAAAGAAGAAAACAACAAGCAAAACTATGAATAAAACGGTGATGGAATGGATGGATGGGACAACAAAAAAGGTGAGGAACAGAGGAGCCAAAGTGTCCATGAGAAATCTAAGAGTTTGACGGCTGAAACAAGTAATAAAGAGCAGAAAAAACAGCGTGTTTGGACCATGCATTTCGATGGGGCAGCAAGCAAAGAAGGTGTTGGTGCGGGGATATGGATAATCAACCCAGAAGTTGGTAAGTCAAAGCTATGCTCATATAAGTTAGTTTTTGGCTGTACTAATAATGTAGTGGAATATGAAGCTCTTATTTTAGGTCTGCGAAATTTGAAGGAATCCGGAGCTAGAAGAATAGTTGTTTATGGTGATTCTGAGCTGGTTGTTAGACAAGTCAAAGGTGAATATCAAACAAGACATCCCCAGATGCGTGCTTATCGTAATGTTGTCTTAGATTATTTGCAGAATTTTGTTGAGTACAGTTTTTCAATTGTCCCAAGAAAGGATAATGTTGTTGCAGATGCATTGGCCACTTAGGCCTTTGATTTTGAAATTCCCAGTAGTGTTAAAGGGTAATACAATGTAGAAGTCAAACATAGGTTTGTTGTCCCAATAACATGAAGCACTGGCAAGTCTTCGAAAATGGAAAACAGTTGGACAAATTTTGCTAATGAAGGAAGAATTTTCCAAAATGAAATTGGAAAAGGATGGCAGATGGGAAGATGTAGATAAAGAGAGTTTTATTAATCAGCTGAAAGAAGAGTTACATAAGCAAGGTACTAAGTTAAAAATATTGCAGCTCAAAGACAATGTCCTTCCAAGAGGGCTTGTACTTTTGGAGGAACTATTTGACTAGAATGATGTGGCCAAAAGGCCAAAACTAGCACCTTTAGGAGGATTTGAAGAATGCAATATAGGTACAACAAAACACCCAAAAATGATAAAACTGTCCAAGACCTTGAGCCTGAAATTGAAGAAAAAATACTTAGAATTGTTGACTGAATTTTCTGATGTATTTGCCTGGGGGTATGAAGACTTGAAGGTTTATAATAAAGACATTATCCAGCATACAATACAATCAAAGCAGATGAGAAACCATTCAAGCAAAATATGCGAAGGACAGATCCGGTGTTGTTGTCCCTGATCGAGAAAGAGGTAAGGAAGTTGTTTGATGTTGGCATAATAGTACCTCTTATATTTTCCGATTGGTTATCTAACTTGGTACCAGTCAGAAAGAAGACAGGAGAGATCAGATTATGTGTAGATTTCATTAAATTGAATAGGGTGTCTCTCAAGGACAACTATCTGCTGCCAAAAATGGACCATACACTTCAAAAAGTAGTTGGTGAAAAAAGAATGTCATTGAAGAATGGTTTTTCTGGCTATAACCAGATCTTGATTCACCCAGAAGACCAAGATAAGACTGCCTTCACCACACCGTGGGGGACTTTCAAATATGCCAAGATGTTGTTTGGTCTGATGAATGCAGGGGCAACATTTCAACGAGCTATGGATATAGCTTTTGCAAAGGAAAAAGATAAGTTTCTTGTCATATACCTTGATGATATTATTGTTTATTCACAATCTGATGATGATCATTTACAACACTTAAGAGCAGTCTTTGAGAAGTGTAGGAAATATGGCATATCCTTAAATCCCAAGAAATCATTGTTTGGGCTGGAGGAAGGCAAGCTTTTGGGACATATTATTTCAAAATATGGTATCAAAATAGACCCTAACCGAGTTGCAGCCATTCAACAAATGGACATTCCTAGGAGTAAAAAGGAGATCCAGTCCTTTTTGTGAAAAAATAATTTCTTGAGGAGGTTCATTCCGAATCTAGCCGATACTTTGAGAAAAACCACAGACATGTTAAAGCGGGATAGCGAGGTGAAACGGGGTGAAGCCAACAAGAAATCTTTTAGTGAAGTTAAGGTAGCATTGTCTCGTGCTCCCACATTGGCTAGCCTGGATTATACATGAGAATTCATAGTTTTTTCTTTTGCTTCTGAGCACAATATTGTTGTTGTCCTATTGCAGAAAAATCAGCAGGGAGTAGAACAACCCATTTCATTCTTCAGCAAAGTGCTTATAGATGTTGCACTCAAATATGACATATTGGAGAAACAAGCTTTTTCTCTTGTTAAAACTTTACAGGATTTCCGAGTATATATTTTGCATTCTCATGTTGTAGCTTATGTGCATAGTGCTAGAGTAAAAAGCATTTTGACTCAGAGTGATCCGGATGGAAGAAGGGGCAAGTGGATCGCTTCTATACTTGAATATGACATCGAGATCAAGCCAACAAAATTGGTTAAAGAAAGAAGCTTGGCTTGAATGATGGCTGAATCCAATCTACAGTCACTCCAAATCAATTTCTTAGTTGTCCTAGCAGAAGAGGATCTCTCAAGTACTATCCAGCAAGTTCCGGAAAGGTTTTCTGCCTCACCTTGGTATGTTGATATTTTATATGTGTTGCAACATTTACAAGCACCTCAGATTGGCCTAAAACTAAAGCTCACTTTCTAAAGTTGAAGGCAGTAAAATTCTGCATTATTGATCAGTTCTTATACTGGAAGGATCCTGGCAAAATGTTGCTCAATTTTCTGTTAGAAGATGAGGCTCAAGCAACAATGGAGCAGTTTCAAAAAGGAGATTGTGGCAGGCACTTGTATTGGAAAACCACAGCGAACAAGATCCTAAGAGTTGGCCTTTATTGACCTAGTTTGTTTGCTGATGTTTATAAAAAGGTGGCCAACTGTCGGGAATGCCAGATGTTTGAAGGAAGAAAGAAGTTGCTCTCGCTGCCCCTAAAGCCTATAGCAGTTGAGTCACCATTTTAGCAATGGGGACTCGATTTTATTGGTGAAATTCATCCCACTTCTTCTGGATAGCACAAGTGGATATTGACAACAACCGACTATTTTACCAAGTGGATTGAGGCAGTCCCAACCAGACAAGCTACAGACACGGTAATCATCCAGTTTTTGGAAGGTAACATTTTGTCTCGTTTTGGTTGTCCACAAAAGATTATCACAGATAATGTTGCTTTCAGATCTAAAAAGATGATAGAGTTCTGTCACAAATACAACATTATTCTAGGACACTCTACAGCCTATTACCCTCAGGGTAATGGCTTGGTAGAATCCTCGAATAAAAGTTTGGTAAATATTATCAAGAAAATGTTGCAGGAAAATAAGAAGAGTTGGCACAAAAAGTTGGTACATGCACTGTGGGCAGACCGTGTGAGTACTAAGAAGTCGATAGGCATGTCTCCATTTCAATTGGTCTATGGAACAGATGCACTCTTTCCTTCCTCATTGGGAGTCCCAGTTATGAAGTTGTTGCAGGAGGCTGAGGTAGAGTCAAATGATATGCAATGAAGGATTGGCCAAATGATTCAACTTCAGCAGTCCAGAGAAGAGGTGTTTAAAAATACACAGCTGATACAAGACAGAATAAAAATAATTTATGATAGAAGAACAAAGGCAACTGATTTTCAAATTGGAGATTTGGTATTAAAGTGGGATGCCCGAAATGAAGACAAGGGCAAACATGGAAAGTTCAAAAATCTGTGGAAGGGACCTTTTAAGATTGTTGCATTCAGGGGAAAGAATGCTTATCTGCTTGAGGATTTATCTGATCAACTAGTTGGAGCAGGGCCTGTAAATGGCAGGTTGCTGAAGTATTTTCTCACATAATGTCACAATTGTAATATCATGTCATTGTCTATACCATTTTACTTTTGAATAATTCAAGTGTGTGTAGTAGGAGTTGGGGTTTGAAGCCTGAGGTGAAGGCCATGAGATCCTGGATTTCTACTGCCATAAATAAATCAGTTTGTTAGATAAGAGTCTGTTAGTTATGTTGTTTTTTCAGTCAGTTCGGTCACTAAATTTTTCAAATTTGTTAGTCTTTCTTTTAGTTTTGCTCATTGTTTCCGTTGCCCAATGGATAGGCTTCTGGTCTGCGGTGTCGTTCTTGGCACCTCACAGGGAGGCTGCCATCCCCAATGGAGCCAATGTTAGAGTCGGTTAGTTTATTACTAATTGAAGGTCTTCGAAAATTCATAGTTTTGTTGTCATACAAAGGGTCAAAACTCACAAATGTTTTCACTGTTATGAGTTTGACTAACCACTGCCTAGGAAGTCATTATGAAAGTGGTTTTCATTTGGTCATCAAATTCTTAATCATTAATGGGAAGGGGTGTTTGAGTTTTGAGAGTTTTCATTATGATTTTTGAGTCAGGTTTTAGGGATTTGTTAGAGTCGTTCAACTGAACAATGTGTTTACAGTCAAAAGGAATGATGTCAAAGCAGCATGGTTATAAATATTATAGTTTTCTCCCTCTTCTTATATCATTTATTCCCCTCATGCTCTATTCCCTATTTGTCCCCATTCTCTATTTGTTCCCTTAGTCCTACATATTCTATTCCCTTATCCCCTTATTCTTTCAAATTATTCCCTATTCCAAAACATCCATGCCATCCCTTATTCCTATTTAGGCCTAAATCCCCTTTATCCTAATCCTAAGTCCTTTTTAATCCTAGGTCTAAATTCCCCTACCAAAACATCATTTCGTATGATGATTGAAACTCACCCAAATACACCATACGTTCATTTGGTTATCATACCCACATCATTATACCAAATCTTATCATGCCCCAAAGTTTAAATATGATGCTTTTCAGGGCGAGCGCTAGTTAAGCGACAAGTTTAATTACGTCTTCATAGATTTTGAATCATTTTCAAATCTCTCCAAAAGGCCGCCATTTTGATTGTTTTTTATCATAAGCGAATGAAATTGGTTCGTCGTGCAGGAGGTCTAAAGAATTGGTCATACATTGAAGGCGGATAGCAGAGAGTTTTAGAAATTGTGTTGCGTCGTCGCAATGCAGGGTGCTACGCAACTGCTACACAAAGTGTCCATGGAGCTACCAAAGCTCGTGCAAATTAGTCTCAACATTGTGGGAGGTAGGAGTCAGTTGCCCTGTTTGTGAATTTGTTGCTCAACAACCCAATTAAGCACAGTAAAGGTCTTGTTGTTCTCTCTTTGAAATTTTTTTCTATGCAAACCCTGATTGTCAACCATATGCATAATAGTTTCTAATTTAAAGCCTTGTCTTGTTAATGAGGAAATATAACCATCACGAAATCCTGGGTGGTTAGGGTAAATTGTAAAGGGAAATAAAGTGTATGCCTTCTCACCTTCGACATTCAAAGCAATCCTTATCATCACTATTTCATACATCTGTTTTGTTAAGTCTGCACTGTCACACTTGTAGAGTCTTTTACTCTCTGATTTGTACACATGACCTTTCATAAAGTTTGAGTCAAGCCTGCTAGGTATTAGGGTTAATGGCTCCCACTACCAGCAGAAAGGGAGGGGACATAGTATGCGTTGAACCCAACACCTTAAACCTCATAAATTCCTCCCCAGCCATTAGAGTTGCTTTCGAGAATGCTGGTTGCATTCCATTCTGTCAGAAAGTCCAGAAGGTGGGTCACAATACCGGATTGGCTAGCCTTTTCGCCCTGAACCTCCATGATAACAAGGTCAAGTTAGGGAATGTGGAGATTATTATTACAGAAAAATTCATTGCAGATGCTACAAGTCTCCCCACAGCAGGTGAAAAATGGTTCAAAGGAGATGAACTTGACATCTCAGCCTTTAAACAGTTTGTCAAGCCTGAGTTCAGTGATAAGTTTGCTACAAATTTTCCTACCATCTCCCTGCAGAACCATTACAGTGAACTGTTGAAAGTTATTTATCGATAATTTACGTGTGAGGGTAGATTCAATAGAGTATATCAGTATCATTTGAGACTCACATGGCACTTCACAGGCAAGAAACCTATGAACCTTCCCTTTTTCTTATTTAAAAGTTTGGAAAGGATGGCAACTAAAGTTCAAATGCAGAAAAATAATCATATGTCCAGAATTTTTCATTTCTCCCTCATAAAAATCTTGTTCAAGTCTGCATTTGATAAAAGGTTCAGATTTACTAGTCTGACTTCTTGTCTAGAATTGGTTTACTACCACAAACAAAATCTTCATCAGTAAAGATTTGTGAGGAGGAAGAAGCTCATGAAATAAAAGAGAAGAAGGTGACTCATTCAGTTGAAGAGGCCAAGATAGTTGAAGAAAAAGATGAGAAACCAAGCAAAAAGTTCAAAGGTAAACTTGGCAAACAGGGTAAGAAGCAGGTTTCGAAAGGCAAAGAGAAAACTTTAGAAACCAAGGTTTAGGTGGCATCATCTCAGACCACCAAGTTTCAGGTCAAGGTAGAAGAGACAATTAAGAATGAAGAGTTCGTGATGAGACCTAGGACTAGGTCAAGCACAAAGAAGAATGTGGAGGGGTCAGACCCTCAAGTAGTTGTTGAAATTTCCAAGGATAGAAAGGAAGAAAAACAAGAAGACAACAAAGAAGAGGAAGTGAAGCAAGATGAACCAATCTAGTTTGAACAAGGAGAAGACACAATGCAATATGAACAAGACACCATACAGTATGAGGAAGAAGACCCTAAGGTGGTCAAGATGAAAGAATCCCTTTCCAAATATCAGATGAAGATAGCATTCCTGAAGAAGAAAAACAAAGACCTGAAAGAAGCAACTCAACCAGCAGATGAAAAGGTAGAGTCACCTCCTAAAACTGTTACTGAGAGGAAAGGTAAACATGTCTCATTTGTTGAACAGGCCAAGGAGATTGCAGTGGAATCCAGTGGACCCTCAACTAGAGCATCCAAGTCAAAACTCAGTTATGTACAACAGATGAAAAAGGTGGCTCAAGCACCTGGAAAGCCACATTTTGATCAATGGAAAGAATATTAGAGATGCCTAGAAGAGCTGGAGGAAAGTCAGGAATAGGTCAAGAGGTTCAGGCAAGCGAATCAGAGTTACAAGAGATCTATGCAACATATTCTTGAGAACTGTGACAAAGAGGTTCATGAGGCATCCAAGGCCCTTGACAAAGGTAAACATTTTGTAAAATGGTCCATTCCAGTGAGGAGACAATGTAAAAACCTCTATGTCAGGAACCTAGTACTGAATGCAAAGCTGAGGAGCATGAAAAAGAGTTTGGACAAGGCATGGGGATTGGTTAAGAAGTATAAGGAGGCAGCCAAAGCACCTTCAACTGGAAGAGTGCAGAAGCTGAAGTCTAAGGCTATGAATGAAATAAAACCTACCCTGCCACTACCCATTGAGAAAATTGACCTCACACCTCAAGCTTCAAAGACCAAAGCTTCCACCGGCAAGACCTCTAGCAAAAGGAAGAGGAGGGAAAGGGTTCTTGGCTAAAGCCTGAAATTTTTGTTTCAAAATTCAAAGTGTAGATGCTGTTTGGTCAGTGTAATGATGGGGTTTTGATGTTTGGAGTGGCTAATACTAGCATCATGGTGTTTTGTAAAGACTGGAAGGCATTTAAAAGACAGTTTTGCAAAATGATCTATGTAGCTACTGCGCAGACCCTGTCTATACACTTGCACACATATTGGGAGGAAGCCACTTGTCAGGGTTTGAAGTTATGAATGTGGAGCAGATGCAGCAGCCAACTCAGATCTTCAGCAACCAACCACGTGCCAATTTTGAAAGGAAAAAGCCCCCACAGAGTCGCTACCCAGTCACTTCTCAGTCAGTGTCCAGTTGCCCCTTGTTTTACTATTTGATTTGGTTCATGAAGATATGGTCTTTGAAGATAAACTTGTTTTACTTAGACATTTAGTTTTTTATATTTAGATGAAGTCATCATGCTTTATGTTTTTTGTTTTTGATCAAAAGAGGAAAAGGACTTGGAACAACAAAAATCTTTCCTCTTTTTAAGTTTTGTTTCGATCCACTATTGGATTAGTCATGCAACGAATCTAGACATTTATCATATTTTGTTTATGGTCTATTTAAACTGGTTAATACATATGGAAGAGGTTGTTGTTGGTTTCAATATTGTTGGGAGCTATTGTAGTATTATGTTGTGATCTGTATTAATGAGTATGCTTTGATGCTGAAGAGATTCCAGTTATATTGCAGAGATTATTGTGGCATGAACGTTTTGAAATCATTATCCTTTAGTTTATTTGTAATCTCCTTTATGTTGTCTTCTTAACTTGCTTTAAAGGCGTATGGAATAGCTATGCTTGAATTAATTTCACATGCTCTTGTCTAGCTGCTTCGAAATATTTTAGTTGCAAATGGAATGTTTATACCTTTGAATGCTTTGTATTTTTCCTCTTGATATTCATTCATCCAAGTTGCAGTAATGAAATTTCATTTGTTCTGCCATTGTAGATGAGTGTCTTGATGTTCTTATTCTGCTATACTACAAATTGTCTTCTTATTTCGAAATTATACTAGTCAAGCCTTTGTATATAAAACTGGTTGGGAAATGCATAGGCATGATGGATCAGGGAGGTCATGATCACATGCATTAGTTTTCTTAGAATCCTCTACCACCCCCAAATCAAAAAAATTAAACACTTTCCAGATCTGGTCTCTACTGAAGTTTGTTTTTCAAAGTTTTTATCTCTGAGTTTGCTCAGTGAGGGAGCCCCCTCAGGTTGAAGAAGACCAGTCTATCAACCAAAAGAGGTCTATGGTTACCTCTGTGATCCTTTTCCCTTTAGCCTAAAAGGAAATCATGGAGTGCTAACAAATATGTCTAGACAACTCCGCCTCTCTCAATCCAATGCATAAGTGTAAGATAATAACGTTGTAGACCTTGTCAGCATGCCTCCGAGGTGAACTGTGCTAAAATCCCAACGTGTGCTCTCAGTGTTGTCCCTCGTTAATGTCTAGCCCTAAGGAAAGTTGTGCATCCTTCTCCATCACAGCCTCAACTTGAGCCTCTAACTGCTCCACCGACAACCCATCATATAAAACATCTCACCTGTCAGTTGTAGGTGATTGTCGTTCGACAACTCTGTCATAGATCTGGATGCCCCTGTACCTATCAGCTCCTCATCAAATGTTGGAGATGATTCCCGACACCTCATCAACCTGTGGTGCACTGCTATCACCTGAAAACGTGGTCACAACATTGGGTACCTCATCAACTGTTGGAATCTCATCAATGGGTGTATACTCAACTGTTTCCTTGCCAACCATGGCCCCTTCAACTACTTTTTCATCTTCTGCCTTGATCTTCCTCATCATCCCTACATAATTCCACTGAATTCCCACTTATTTGTGCATGTCTCTTAGTTCACAGAACTCCCAAAAGGAGAGGGATGCCTGAATGTCATGTCCCAATGATTGGTATGCCCTCCAATTTGCTGCCAATAACTCCACATCATTTGCAATCATGTCTTGCCATCTTGATGCATTATCCATAAATTTGGAAAAAGTGGACTGTGGTATAATTAAGAATGGTTCTGATTCCCAATTGTGGTATGAATCAGCTACTCCCCCGCATCAATCATCATTTGTTGCATCCTAATCACCTCATTCCAGGTTACTGCCATGTTGTTTGATTTTAACCTTTCTTTGGATCCCATGATTTCTTAGCTTTTTATTCTAGTATTGTCACCACTTGGCTTAAGGCCCATAACTTGGCCAAGATCATGCTCTGATACCACTGTAATATTCTTAATAGGAAATATTAAGTGATAACAGCAAATAAAGCATAAACATGTAACCATAAAACTAACACACCAACATAATGACAAATTGCACCAGAAATTGTACCAAGAATTGAGACATTTTATTAACTGAGAAAACAAGGTATATATAAATGAAGAAGAGGAACTTGGGCTTGCTACAACAAACTAGTCAAGTCTCAAGTGAAAATGGAGTTTCCCAAGTGCTGGAAACTACTCTCCCTAAGTCTTAGAGTTGGCCTAGTAATTTTTGCTATTGTTGACTAGAATAGAATTGGTATTTCGCACCTCTAAAATGTTTAGAAAATTCTAGGAAATTAACTGGATCCTCCTCACAATGAACTCAGAATAACCCAGAAAAATATCACAGACCCAAGTGGTGGAAATGGTCCCAAAATGAACTACGCCCTTCTCCAATAATTTATGTTGTTGGCTATTGACTAGAACATTGATTTCCGCTAGAAATACTGCCCATAAATTCTATGAAATTAACCCCATACTCCTTTCACCAAACCCACAAAAACCTAGAAAGGGTTTGGGTTGAATCCAATGACCCCCGGTGACCCCCAACAAATGCAAATCGCCAAATTTGGCCAGAAAATGCCCCACAGTTTGGATATAACAGAATTATGCCCAAAACTACCACTCGCTAAATTCTCCCTTGAGGTTTACCTCCAATCTCCGACCCTTCTCTCTCCACAATTCTTCTCCCTTCTTCCCTTGTGCAGGCTAAACCAAAAACCCTTACACACTTCCAAATGAAGAGAATTTCGTCCCACAAATTTGTTGCTCTCTATCCCTGCAAAATCACCACAAAATTTTGGCTCCAACTAGGAAAATCCTCTTGCAAATAACCCTGACTTGAACTCATTGTATACTGTACCACAATGAGTAACTTGAATTGCCTCTACGCTGGGAAAATACACAAAGCTAGAAATATTGTTTTCAATGAAGCTCTATGAAAGCCTAGTAATGGACTCTCTGAATTCCCAACTAGGGAGGCACATGAAGTCCTCCAAAGATGGGGTGGAATCCCGCATGGAATTTTTGTGCTAAACAACACTCTACCCTTCTGCTAAATGGCTCCAAGAGAAGACGAAGTGTTAAGTGTAATAGTCAAAAGATGTTCCACAAAATTAATCCCTCCTTTTATATTTTCTCTCCATCCTTCTAGACTCCTTTTAATATTATTTTATTGGTGGGGGTCATTTTCCACTTAGTTACTTTTCCACCATTTTAATAAAATAATAATTTGTTGTCAATCTACAATAAAATAATACTCGCCACCTTTCTCCAAAATACTAGTTTCCCCTTTTAGTTAATATTACCAAAATTGGACAAAATTCTCATGCTCACAAAATTGGGATATTACAAAAAGAGTTGGTATATTACTTTGATTGACACAAGAAAGGTCAAGGATATAAATTCCTTCTCTCAAGATGACAAGGGAAGGTAAGAACAACATTTCATGTAGGTAATTTAATCGAGGAAAATTAATGAAAAATTCAGAAGAAATTGATGAAAGAAATAAAAGAAGAAAAATGCATTGAGAATAAGATGAAAGAAGAATACAACATAAGTGGAAGGAAAACCCATGGAAACAAAAAATGAGCAAGAGGCAAGAGAAAAGAGACAAGGACAGGAAGAAAGTTTGATGCAACAAAAAAAAATGGAGACAAAAAAAGAAAAAGCAAAATGAGTTAAAAGGAAAGGAATGAAGAGTTAAGAAGCAGGGCAAGGTGACAATAAAGGAATGTGTTACAATAATTTCAAAACGATTATGCATCCAGAAAACATTGAGGTCCTCCTTAAAAAAATTTGTTGCTGATGAAAATAAAATGATCATCATTCTATGTTTAAAAAAGGTAGATTAGCCTAAGTAAACATGTGTTTGAAATTGTATGTACCCACTATGTACCTGAGCAAAATGGTAAAGTTGATATAACTGATGAGGTAAATATGCCTCATAATTTGAATGTTGAATGGTGTGTGGTAAACCAAAAACCACTTTTCATGACACGGGAAGGTTCAGGGTTAGCAAGAAACTATTTGACGTAATGCATTGTTTGTGGTGAATAGAAACCACCACTTACAAATTCTATTGGTTAATAGTAAAATAACATAAAACTTTAGTGAATGTAATGGTCAAGCGTAAACTAGAAAAGCTCAAAGTGTGGTTACAGTTAAGCCAAAGAAAATCCTAAGCGTGGTTATGGGTAAGACAAAGAAAAACTAGGATGACGATTGATGATGATGTAGGGGAGGTGAAAATGTTTGTGACTATATCAATGTTGTTGAACCAGGTATGAGGAAAACAATACTTAGAACCAGTAAATACAATGGTTGATGACCCATGTATTTTGATGAATGGCAACTTCTCTATATGGGATTCAACAAACATAATGTTTGATCTTTTGATAGGTGAAAAATGAAAATTGAAGGAAAAAGAAAAAGACAACGAAAATAAAAGACCAAAGAAAAAATTGCAAAAGACAAAAAAAAACATAATTTGAATGTTGAATGGTGCATCATAAACCAAAAATTACTTTGCACATTAGAGGAAGGTTCATGGTTAGCTAGAAAGCACTTAATGTAATGTATTGTTTGTGGTGAATAGAAACTGCCACTTAAAAATTATATTTGTTAAGGGTAGACAAATGTAAAACCCTACAGAATATAATGGTTGAGGGTAGACCAATGTAAAACCCAGATGATGTAATGGTTGGGGGTAACCTAGAAGAACCAGAGTGTGGTTATAGGTAAGCCAAAGAAAACCTAAAGTGTGGTTACAGGTAAGCCAAAGAAAACTTGAAGTGTTGTTATCGGTAAGCTGAAGAAAAACTAAATTGATGATTGATAATGATGTAGGGGGAGTGAAAATATTTGTGACAAAATAAATATTGTTAAACCATTATTGGAAAAGGTTTCCAAGAGAACTAGTGAATACAATGACGGGGGACCCATGTATTTTAATGAATGGCAACTTTTTTATATGGGATTCAGTAATAATAATGTTTATCTATTTACAAGTACAAGATAAAAACTGAAAAAGAATGAAGATGAAAATAAAAGACCAAAGAAAAATATTCTAAAGAACAAAGATAAAAACAAAGAGTATTGAAGATGAAAATCATAGAAAAGACAATTAAATAGATAGATGAAAATGATTGAAACACTAAATGTTAAAATAAAACAATTCAAAAAACAATTAAAGACAGAAAAAATAATTGAGACACAAAATGTTGTCATTGAGGAAGAGGAAAGAGGTGATAAGAAGAATTAACCTCCACTGATGAACCATAAACAATATCTATATTATATAATAACTTTGCAATGATGTTAACCTAACATAAAAATAATCATATACATAATTGGTGAACCATAAATAATGTCTATAATATATAATAACTTTGTACTAATATAAACCAAACATACACAAATTTTTACATAATAATATAAAAAAAAAATTAAAATAAAAATCACTTAAAAAATTCATATAAAATAATTATAAATAAAACTAAATACTAATTATAATATAATAACTTGTTTAACAAAAAATACATATACTAATTATAATATAATAACTTGTTTAACAAAAAATACATACTCACTTGTCTAATAAAAATACATAACTGATTAAATAACCCATTTTAGTAATCAATAATTTCACCCCTTGCTCGCTTAATATATCTAATACCCCTTGCTTAACAAAAATACATACTTACTTGTATAATAAAAATACGTACAAAATGATTGATTAAATAAAAAATTTCCCATTTCAGTAATCAATCACTAATTTCATCCCTTGCTTGATTAATATATGCAATATCCTTTGCTTAACATATATTTAATTGAGTGGTTGAAAATATATATTAAAAAAATTCAAAAATAAAATTTCCTCTTTTAAATATATAATATATGGTAACTATGTAATTATGAAAAAGTTTATTATGAGTAATTTGAAGATATAAAATAAATGATTGGTAAATATTGATGGTCATTAATTTATAATAAGCATCAAAACACTTATTTTATTATACATTTCAAGATGCTAAAAAAACATAAAAAATAATTAAATTATATTTTTATTTAAAATAATTATTATGATTAATGATAAAAATATCTATATATAAGTTAAATATAAATACTTTAATAAAAACATGTAACAATAACAAGATTCCTAACTATAGAGATTCACTCTTACTTTATCATGGAGATTTTTAATTTAGAACTAAGTTTTGTTACAATATCTTGGCTTCTCAATACCACATTCCCAGGAAACTATAATTCATTTCATATGAGATTTTTTTAATTAATAAATTTAATTAAACCAATAAAGGCAAAACTATTTAAGAAATAAATCTCAAACTTTGATTCTAGTATACTATTAAGAATATTCTTAAATATTTAAAATCCTTATCATCCACTTAATAATTATTGATAATTAAATTAAAATTTTGAAAATACTATTCAAAAATAAATATATATATCAACATAAATATATCTAACTGTCAAACAACTTGAAATTTCTCAATATACTTTATGAATGAGACATAATACACAATTCTGAATGTATAACTTAATTTTTTTAAACCTTTGAACAGTATAATCTACCGTTCAAGTTTTAAGTATTTATAAAAATACTAAAATTATTTATACATTCACAACTATATTTAAAAAATAAAAATAAACCAACAAAATAACATTTTCATCTAAAATTTTATTACACGAATTTTATTATCAAATTGGGACTTAAAAACCAAAACATTAAATAATTAAACTATATAACTTTTTAATTTTGATTTAAACACTATTCCATAAAAGCTTATTAAAAAATAAAAGACAATTACAAGTTAACATTCTTACGCTATTTTAATATTAAAAAGCTCATGGTAACAAACATAACAATATCCAATTGGAGTTGAGAAAACACACTCACAATTTCAACGGATTTCTAAATTACTATGCTCACAGTATGGGGCATAAATATATTAAAATAACAATATCAAATTGTACTTACAGCTTTTTTAATGCTGTCAGGCTACCAATCTCTGGCGGAAGTGCCCCACTGAGACGGTTTGAACTAAAGCCCCTGAAGATAAAACCACCGTGTAAGAAATAGTTCATGTTTTCTTAATTTGATTGTTACTTTTAGTAATCATGGAAACCAGTTGTTTCTTAAGCACCCACAGATTGAATGAAGTTGTTGTACTACAATTAACTCAACTGATAGCCTGTAATTGATAAAGAACATATGCATTTCTTACAATAGGGAAAGCAGGAAAATGCGAAACGACAAATTAGTTTGGCAAGTCTTTTTCCTTTCCCATTTAGTGCTTAATTTGATATTTGTGCAATGCATGTGTGTAGAGAGGGGGAGATCTTACAATGAAATCAATTGATGAAGATTTCCAAGCTCCTTTGGGACAGGGCCAGATAAATTATTTAATGCAAGGGACCTGAATCAATGAATGTCGTTGAACATCAGTGATGCAAAATTGTCTGTAGATGAAATCCGTTTTCTAATAATAATAATTAATGATTTCAAGTATTATCACCTATATGAAAGATGCAGATCAGAAAATGTTACCGGATCCAGATAACTTTACCTCTATTCATTAACCTAGCTACTTATGCAAGAAGAATGCGAAGTTCTGCAGACTTTCATTATCTTGATTAATTTTAAAGAACATAGAACAGAAAGGGTATGATCTTACAAGTACTGCATCTGTGTGAGGTTACCAATGAACGCAGGTATTGATCCTGTTAAATAATTTTGTCCCAAGTTCCTGCCATGAAAATTCCACCAATTACTCTGTCAATATCTCACTTCAGATGGACAGAATAAATAAACCTTAAAGGATTTTTGTCAGGTGGCATGGACTGGAGAAGATGCACATCATAAAATCTGTTTGGTTCAAATGGTAGGAACATAATATAATTTTTTTTTTCTTCTCAGTTATTATAATGTAAGATGAACTTTTGGAAAAGAATTGTTTTCCAGAGTTTAGTTTGTCCAAAAAAATTGGATGTTTTTATGGACAATCTTATTTAGCAACACAAAACATAGACGATTGAAATTCGCCAACACAATTCTTTTTCCAAAAATTCATCTAACAAAATAATACAATGTACTTGTGAAATTATGTTACTGGTCAATGATTTGGTTTGGGGAACCAGAGACATTATAGGATAGTTATATTGCACCCATTTTCCTGTGTTTTCCTCTGAAAACAAAAACAATTCCCTACAGCCGCTAGAAAGAAAAGTATTCAGTTTCATTGAAAAATCAGAAAGAGTCTTACAGATCCCAGAGGTAAGTCAGGTTAGCCAGTTCTTCTGGAATTTCTCCCGTTATGTCCACTGCAGAAACTTTCCTGCAAGAAAATGGCCGAGATTGGGTTAAAATATTTTTTTGCGATTCTGGTTTGAAAAGAGGCCACTTTGGGCTTATATATAAAATCAATCAAAGCCATGCTGATTGGAAATGTACCAGTGCATTGAATCTAATTTTAATAATTTAAATAGATAGATTAAGAAAAATCAAACTGGCATATTTATGAGAAGTTTTTACATTTGTACGATATGGCAAGTGGTTCCGTTGTTGAAGGTGCAATTACACTTGAAGGCGGGATTCAAGGAAGAATTGGGAAAGCTTGTACCATTAGTGGCTCGTCCCGTGCATGGATCTCCAGTAGGGTTGAATGTATCATAAGACTGTAGCTTCCACTTCACAGCAAGTGATTTTATTACATTAACTGTCACCAGGAAAACGAAATGAAATAACCTACATAAATAATATTGATAAAACCAGAAGACATGCGAATGCTTACAGCTTAAAATAGTATGAGAATTTTTGGAAATATATTCCGTGGTTACCTTCATTTGGGTCCGTGACCGCTGCTGCTTGAGCTTGCTGAATCGAAGTGAAACAACAAGCAATGCTCAGAAAAGTACAGAGAAGCCAAATTGGAGATGAGATTTGAGTCTTAAGCATGATGATGGCCGGGTCTCGTACGCGCGCTGCAGACAGCTCTGGGTCATATTTGGTACATCGGGACGAGTTAGTTGGGGATATTTTAACAAAATCGGATTGCATTCGTTGTGGTGTACTGCGCTGCTGCTACACGGAACTTGAAGAATCGAAAGAGACAGGATTGTGGCTGAAAAGCCATGAAAAGCCACGAGGGTTGACAATTCCAATGTATATTGATGGAGAGTCATGGCCTGTGCCGGGTATAGCACCGTGACATTAAAAGCCATCGCTATCAAGCCGCCAGTCGAGCAAACGTGCACGGAAAAGTTTTTGACATTGGGCTACACGGAACTTGAAGAATCGAAAGAGACAGGATTGTGGCTGAAAAGCCATGAAAAACCACGAGGGTTGACAATTCCAATGTATATTTCATGGCGTGTGCCGGGTATAGCACCGTGACATTAAAAACCCATCGCTATCAAGCCGCCAGTCGAGCAAACGTGCACGGAAAAGTTTTTGACATTGGGGCAGCGGGCTAAATGTGAATGTAATGAAATGAAATGAAATTAGGACATCGAGCTACAGCTAATGTGAATGTAATGAAATGAAATTAAATTGGGGCAGCGAGCTAGAGCTAATGTGAATGTAATGAAATTAAATTAAATTTTTAAATTTTAACTTTTAGTTTATGGAATCGTTAGCTTTTTTTGTTTTTTGTATTTTGTAAGTGAGTATTTTTATTATTCAAATTAATTAGGTAATGTGAATATAATAAAATGAAATGAAATTTTAACTTTTAATTTATGGAATTATTAGTTTTCTTGTTTTTTGTCTTTTGAAATTCAATATTTTTATTATTCAAATTAATGATGCGCTGACTTAACTTTTTAACATTTTTCTTAGTGAAAAGACAATGTCAAGGAACTGATGCTGACTCAACCTTCTAACATTCCTCTTATTGAAAAGACAATGCCAAGGAACTGATGTTAACACACTATTGTAATTGTCTTTGAAAGCATCACATTCCAGAATGAAATGTTTTTCCGATTCCACTGCCCCAGAACTGCAAAAAGTACACATTCGTTCTTCCCAAGCTTCTTTAGGTCTTTTCCAATGACCTGTTTCACATGGTAGCTGATGCGAGTTCGTTCTTAATTGAGCAATAAGAATCTTTGCTCTCCATGGAATGCTAGCTCCAATGTACTCTTTTTGTTGGAGATCACAAGTGAGGTTGAATTCTTGAGCATAGTATTTATTTTTTCTACCCAACTCTTTTCCCCATATACATTTATGAAACTTCTGAATAACAAAACTCTTTAAATCCTTGTTATTTGTGGGACATGCATTGAGGTAAATATTCCATTTTTGCTCCATTTGTTATTTTGTCTCATCCATCATTTCTTTCTTACGTTCATTCTTTCATTGAAGATAAGTTTAGGCCATCTACATTCTCCCATTTGTTCAATTCTTTGTAGATACCTTATGAGACGCACCATAACAATTGCTTCGATGAAAGTTGCTCCCGTTTCACTCAACATTATCTTATAAGAAACCAAACTTTTTATTTTAAACTTGTTCATGATCAAGCGTTTTTGGATTTTCTCAATTTGCTTCCATTTTGGGACAGGGATGTTGCTAGCCCACAATTCAGACCCATATAATATCATTGTACAAACTAGGAGTTCAAAAAAAACTTTAATTGTTTTCCAATCCTATAAATTTGTCTCTTTACATCTGTTTTGAAGAGCATATAATGTTTTCCACCCTCCTAGAATTCTCTTTTCTGCAATGCTCCCAATTAAGCTTGTTGTTGAAGTCAATCCCAAGGTACTTGTATTCATTTACTTCTTCAAGAATTTTGTCTTCAAAGAAGAACCTATGTATAATAAAAAAGGAATAAAAATCGGCAAATTGTTTGAATTCTACTTTCTACCTGTTTCAGTCAAAAATTTGATTATCAATTTTTTATATTTTGTTTTATATTTTAAAAAATAAGTTTATTCTAGTTTATAGATGAAATAGTATTTTCACTCAAATTTAGCTATACAATTTCATCCAAGAATGTGATTTTTTTGTTATTGAAAATACATTTTTCAATACATAAATAGAAAATTTCCTTGGGTATTCGAATTCTACAAATTAAACAACTTAAACTCAAGTTTTTAAAAATCTATGTTTGATTTTGGTAAAAATTAATCAGAAAGATGTCATGGAAAAAGATCATTTCGTCTAGTTTAGTTTAGTTTACAGATATTTTTAGTTTAGTTTAGTTTACAAATATTTCTTTTGTGCTAAATATTATATTTCTTTTTAAATAGAAAATTATATGAAAGTATTGAAATTTTTAAGTTAGTTGGTAATTAAGAGAAATTGACCATCTCCAAACATTCAACCTAGGTAGAGAGGCGGAACATATGAAAGTGCCCAGCAATTCAAAATTTACCATGCAGAGACTAAAATGTCAGCTTTTTCGGCCATGGAGACAAACTAAAAAAACTAGAGAAGAAGAAACCAGGGTCATAACAAGAGACTAAATAGAAAGGTTTGAATGAGTAGTTGCGACCTTTTGAGTCTGGGGATAGCCAGTCTCTCTGTATAAGTTGCCAACACATTGTCTTCAAGGGAGAGTCCTACAGGAGGGTCTAGATGGATGAAATTCTAGGTCAGGAATCGAGACTACCATAATTAACCAGCCTATCAGCAACCTTATTCCCCAATCTGCAAACATGGGAGGGAATAATGATTGGGATGTTGATGATTAGGGAGGAGACCCTATGTAATAGTTCTTCCAATTGCTAAATTTTGAAAATTTTGTACACAGGAGTGCCATTTTGGAGTTTGTAGAGCATGTTAACAATAAGTTGGGAGTCCCCTTCCACAAATAGGTTGGAGAAGCCTTGAGTTTGCGTTATTCCCAATCATGTGATAAGTGCAATGACTTCTGCAACATTTCCACTGTTGAGTCCAAGCGTACTAGAGTATAGGAAGAGTGGAAGACCAAGGTGGTTTTTGAAAACATTGCCAAAACCAATTAGACCTATATCCCCTTTTGAAGCACTGCCAAAATTCAATTTGAGGCAGGAGAGGGGTGAGGAAGACTAGGAGTTAGGGATAACAAGATCAAGCAGATGAATAAATGCAGGGCCTAGGGAAGGGGGAGAAGGAACAAGGTGATAGTTGTTAAGGTGTCAGGCTTCTTGACCATATGCTTGCCAGTATTGGGGGGTCTAGGGGAGGGAAATAATGGTTTCTTTTATATTTATGAGTATGGAATTCCAAAGAAAGTCGAGGGGAATAGAAGAATCCTTGAAGATACAAGGTTATGCTCCTTCAAAATCACCCATAGTAGAAAATCAAGTGAGAATGTCCAAATGCGGTTGAGAATGGGATTGGAGAATGCATGGTTCCTCCAAAATGCGATGGTGTTAGGAATACTAAGAGGGTTCTTATCAAAGCAATTGAGACATTCTTCTGATTGAAGCCAAAGGTAGTTGGAGAAGGCGCACCTATTGAATAGATGTTCAAGACATTCCAAGTTGAGAAGATAGAGGGGACATCTCGAAGGCCCATAATGGTTGTGTTTTTATTTGTTATCGGACCCACATTAAGGTCTTGTTTTAAACTAGCACCCATAGAAAAAAGGATATTTTTTGCCATGTTTTTTGCTACGAAATTTTTATCTAGATCTCATTTGTTGGAATTTCTTGATGCTCGACTTCGAAATGTAGGTGTCACATATGGAAATGGAGCCTTCTAAGCTATAGCCTCGTTAAAGTTCATCTAATTGGCAGGAGTAGGGGATTGATCTTTGTTGGATATTACACTAGAATTTATGCCACAATTCTCCCTCTGGCTTACGATGCCAGTCTTCTTATGGTAACCATTATCTCCATTGAGGACTTGTGTATAAGATGATCCAGTAATCAGTTAGCTTTGTTAATCCTTGGATTTCCATTTATATACGCATATTGTCCATCTATTTTTGATCTCAGAGTTTAGATAATTACTGCCATAAGTCATCCCAAAACAACACAGTGCAACCATCCTTGACATCCCAAAAGCATTGCTGCAAAATTAGGTGCATTCCTTTTTTAGTCGAGGTCCATATGGATTAGCCAAAGAATGGAAGTGTACTCAAATAAGATGTTGTGGGCATATGTAGGGTGTTGAGAAAACAATAGGGCTACAATTGAGTTGATTTCTCTTAAACTTGATAATTTCTTGTGATGTTTTTTTACTTTTTTCTTGATTATTAGCTTCTTCTTTTAGTATTATGTTGTTCTTATCATGAAATAGCTACCAAAACATGAAGATCATAGTACACAAGGATAGAAGATGTAGGTTGCTAGCGAGGGCCAAAACCTCTCCTCTTGATAGGAAAACCCACAAATCTCTTATCTTCTTACATATTCTTCAAATGATGAATTCAAAGACCTCTAGACCAAGACCAAGACCCTTCCAAGACCAAGTCAAACATTCTAAAGGATGTGTTGCTTCTTACCAAGTCAAATCTCTTCCAATTGTAGAACTTCGACCCCTAGCTTCAGATTTTTGGCCCTCACTGTAGGTATGAAATTTTTGGCCCCTGCAATACCTATTACTTTCACATGTGTGGGAGAATTTAGAGCTTCTAAGGCTTCTTCCTTCCTTCGCTTGGGCTACTTCTTCTTCTAGGACTTGTAGGAGACCAAATTGACTTATCTTCTTCCAACTTTGACCTTTTCCTTGCTACTTGAGAACTCTGGCCTTGATGCTACAAAAACCCTAGCTTGCCTTCGCACGTGTAAGAGAGAGAGAGTGCAAAAACCCAAAAATTTGTCTTCCTTCTTCCTTCTAGTCCTTCACTTATCTTCTTTTTCATCTTTTCCTTTGCTTGAATGATGAGTGAACAAGTGAATGTGAAAATGAGATTGAATGGTCTTTTATAAATATCCCTTCTAGGAGTTCGAACTACCCTAATTAGGTCGACTCCTCCACTGTCAGGTCAACTTGGTCTTGGAGGGGTAATTTGACCCTTTTGACTCAAAAATAATTATTTTGACATGTTACAAGATTCCTAGTGGGGTATTTTACATATGACAATGAATATTTGAATTCTTGACTCAATGACAAAACCTAGAAGCACTCAATGGGTGTTTTGACCTAATATAAATTAACCTTAAACATGAAACCCATGCTACAAAAATAATAATAATAATTTCTCTTTTCATTTTACAATATACAAGAATCAAGAGTACATATGAAGACCTTACCTAGTTACATATTTCAACATGGGGGCGTATTTTCAATGCCATACACATTCCCATATATTTGAGCCTCCTTGTATTAACCTCCCCCATTTGTTTCTCCCAGGACTATTTCCATGGTGCTGGGGTTGTGCAAGCCCAATCCCCCTTTTAATTTTGGCTAACAAAGTTTGTCCCATGCAACCAATGACCATTTGTTTCTAAGTTGGCACCTCTCTAAAGGAAGGGGTGTTGCATTTGATGAAGTTCCCATAAGATGGAGGCCAGTGCCATGAGTGCTAAACATAATTAAAATGGGAGAGCTTGGATTACCACCCAACATTGAGGGAACGTAAAGCCAACTTTCTAGTTTTTTATTAATTTTGGATAATAGTTCCTCCCATAAGCTAAATTTGATGGAGTTGTCAACTAATGGAGCACCTAGGTACTTTGAGGGAAGTTTTATTATTTTGAACCCCAATATTATTGCAATATGTATCTAAACAGAGAGTGGAGTATTAAAAAATAATATTACTGTAGCTTTGGTTTTATTGATTTCCATACTTGAAGATTGTGCAAACTCCTTTAGGCTTTGCATGAAATTTCTTGCCTCGTGAATTATGGTGGGAGTGCCCATGTGCATGATATCATCAAAAAAATGTTAATGAGTTAGTGGGAGATCCTCTCCAAATAGACGGATGCATTTGATTCTATTCTCTGATGCCGCTACTTTGAGAGCTCTCCCCAAGCCTTCTGCTGACAATATGAAGAGGAAAGGTGAGAGCGAGTATCCCTGTTGAATGCTTTGTGATGATTTAAAGGGATTGGTAGGGGAACCATTTACGAGAATGGAGAAGAAAGCTGATGATAACAATTTGCTAATCCAGTTTATCCATTCTTGATTAAATCTAAAAGCCATGAGAATGTTGAAGAGGTACTCCTAATTTAACTTGTTGAATGCTTTTAAAAGGTCTAGCTTAAGCAACATACCAAGTTTTTTTTAGAATTTCAAAGAGTGTATGTTTCGTGGGCAACCATGATGTTAGATAATATTTGATGACCTAAGTTGACCTACCCTATTTGCTTCGGTGAGATGAGCTTTGGAAGGAAAGGTTTGAGCCTGTTTGCTTGATTTTAGTGATGAATTTATATATGAGATTGGAGAGAGCGGTGGGTTTGTATCCATTAGGGTCCTCCAATTATCTTTCTTCGGCACTAGCATGACAAAAGTAGCATCTAAGGATTTGAAGATGGATCATGTTTGTATGGATTCCTCCACTATTTTCCAAACATATTAACCCACTGTGGACCAACAAATTTAGAAGAATTATATTTTGAAGCCATCTAGTCCAAGGGATTTACTACTTGACATTTCTTTAATTGTTGCATCCACCTCTTCAAAATATATTTCTCTAATTAGAGCCTCATTTTGTTATTGTGTTATCAAGGAGGAGATATGCTTAGTAATTTGGTGGATCGTTTGTTGTCGGTTGGGAATGGGTTATGTAAGGATATCTTGATAATAATGGATTAGATCCTAAGTTATATCCTAATGTTCCTACAATTTCACTTCTTCAATATTTTTGAGGGAGGAAATGTGATTTTGATGGTGATGTTGAATCATAGATTTGTTGAAAGATGTTGTGTTTTCCCCCTTCCTTGAGCCATCATACCCTTGATATTTGTTACCAAAGAAGATCTTTCTACTTTCGATGCTCCTCAAGATCAGTAAGAGTGGTGACCTCTTCTTTAATTAATGCCTCTGATCACCCATATATGATGGATTCCTATTGTATTTCCTCCATCCTTTTTTTCTAGTTTGTGATTTTCCTCCAAAAAGTTATTGAATTTTGTTTTGTTCTAGTCTTTAAGGTGCCATTTAATGTATTTAAGTTTCTGTATGAGCTTGTACATTAATGTACCTTCCAATGTTGCCTATTCGTCCCACCATTACTTTATGTTAGCTTGAAAGTCTAGATGTTGTAGCCAAAACTTCTCTAAGCAAAAGGGGCATGTTATGAGGTTAAGAATTTATGTTAATATTTAGACATATATGCCAATGGTTTGAACCATGACTTGAGATTATGGATGTTTCTAAGAAAATATCTCATGTCATAATGGATTCTATGATTAAGAAATGATCCAGTTTAGAAGCCACTTGTTGCGCTCCTCCTTGTCTAATATTCCAATTGAAAGTTTCATTATAGTTTCAAGATTGACTAGGTGAGAAGACACCATTGTTTCCTAGAACTAGATGGAATTTCCATCAAGTATTCTTGTTTCTCTTTACTTTTCTTCTAGGGTTTTTATGAGGTTGAAATCTCTGCCAAGGATCTAGGGAGAAGGAGAGAGGGGATTGTAGGTGTTGCCAATGGGTTGGAAGAAGAGGGATTTGTCCTTGTGTGAGGGAAATTCATAAACATTGGACATATGTCAGGTCTTGGTTGAGCCAATGAGCTGAAATTGGATGGTGAGAATTTGAAAGGAGGAGAACATGTTAAGAATGAGAATTTCCTGAGGATTCCATATAATGGAAAGGTTGCTTGATTGTCCCCGAGCATTCATAGCAATCACTTTGTAGTCTCTTCCCCATTTTCTTGTTAGATTGGTGATTACATCACTTGAAGTTTTGGTTTCCTGATTCATCATGACTATGGGATTTTCAAAGTAGATTTTTTCTTTAAGGAGCCTTTGTTTTCCTTTGCAATTGATGCCTCTCATCTTCCAAGAGATAATTTTCATGTCAGGGGTATGTTGGAAGTTTGGAAAACCTATAAAATCATTTTAATTAATCCTAAGTTGACTAACATATCTCCCAATTCTTCGAGGAATTGTTGGTTACTTTTCCTGTCTTTTTTCTTTTCTACCCTATGGGGTTTAACGGGGTCCTTCATTGACTAGGATTGAACTCCTAACGAGCATGTGTTAGATTTCCCTGATGCTAATTTTAAGGGAAAATGGATAGATTTGAAATATGCTTGGCCTAATACCTTGACTTGATGTTTTAGGAGAGTATGTGAGTCTTTCCTTTCTAGGCTTTGGTGATTTCTAGAAGGTCAAGAAAATCTAAATCCATATCCTCATTAAAATATAAGGATTGATTTGTGCCACCTTCTGAGGTAGCTCGATGCAAGCAATGGGAGGTAGGGGCACGGAAGAAGAGGGTGGCGACTAAGGAAGGCAAAGGCAGATTGTAATCTTTCATAATGATTTTAGGGGATGACGAGGTCAAGGGAGGGTCGGGAGACTCCATGGAGGAGAGCGATTCGAAGTGGTTATTAGTGGAAGGTTTCCTCCATGAGGCGTTGGGTTGTTAGGGAGGGATTTTAGGGCCCTTGCACTTGCCTCCATCTTTTATTAAGCCATCATCATCAAGAGAAGAGATAAGATCAGGGTTAGCAATTACAGCTAAAAGAGGGAAGTTACAATAAAGATGGCCATATTTGTGCCCCCCTCGAAAATGAAAGGGGATATGATCGTAATCCCGGTTTGCTTCCAAATTTCATCCTAGTAATAAATATCTAGGGATTATGGGAGTGGCTCAGAGCTATTCATGTAAACATATATATAGGCATAAGAAATATACCTAGCTTGTTTTGTTTCTTTTGAAGCTTTGACAAAATGGCGAAGGGCGTTGCCAATACTAGCTAGAATATCCCCGTCTTAGAATTCCTGCGACAATGAATACATCCTAATCCAGACTAGAGTTGCTATGAAATCTTCCTTATCAAGTATAAATATTTCCATCTAAAAGCAAAGATATAACCCAACTAAGAGGAAAAGGTGTGGGACATTTACAAAGGCTCAAGTTTTATATTCAATATTGGTGAATACTATAATGAAAAAACCTTTGCTCCAAATTATAATTTAATCTTCGCCCTTGGAATTCCATTTTAACTGGATCCAATGGGATATTACTTTCTATGAAGGACATATGCCAAGAAATTTTTTGATTGGGGTGTGATCCCACATGTATTGGATATATTTTCTTTGATATTACTAGATTTAACTTTGAATTTAGGGTTTACTGCTACTTTACAAAGACGACTCCCGAACATTCATTTTTCTGACTGGATATTAGGATGCACGAAATTTTGTTGTTCCCTATTAGGGTTTTGGAAAAAAACATTAGGGTTAGAAACAAAAGGTTACCCAAAATGATTATATCCTATTGCAATCATGTTATAGAGAGGAAATTTACTCTCTCCACTGACATTAACCATAAGAAAAATGGTTAGAGAGCCAACAAAAACACATCTATTAATGTTGAGTTCCATAACCAAATTTTACAAACCAATCTCATGTTATTTGTGAGTGAAACTTCTATAATAATTTATAAATATACTTAATTAAAATATAATATTATAAAATAAAAAAATTACATTTATTATTTTTCAATCAAATTTATTTTAAAATGTGATGGGGTAACAATGGGTGTCATACAAAAATTAGTTTAAAGGTCCTTTTCATGTATGACTCTTTTGTAAGAGTTTCTCTTATTATTCCTAATCAAATATAAAAAAATTATTGGTTAAAAGGTAGTGTTTATGGGAGGTAAATGAACATATTAATGGTACCAAACGCACAAATATCTTGTAAAAATAAAATATGTATCTATAAAAAATTATCATTGGACAAATGAAAATGTAATATAGTTTTTATAAAATCTTCATAAGTTAATTATTAACTTATAAATATATAATTATATTATATTTTATATTTATATATATATATATATATATATAAAAGAATGTGCACCAATTTGAAAAATCTTTATTAGTCTTTTTCTTTGAACTGAAAGTACTATAGTGATTGTTGAATAGTTGACTATATATTCATCTAAGAGACACCCATAAACATTATACATTCACATCTCTAAACAAATCAAAGCATAAATAAATGGAATTAAAAAAAAAAAAAGTATTTTTGTTTTCTAATATCCACCTGAATTTTTGGTAAAAAGTGTAACAATCCAAAGGTCAAGGCACATAGTTCAAATGGAAATGTTTTGTTTATTTCTTTCAATTGTGATAACTCATTTCCCCGCACAAATGATATAGTTATAGTTGAATTATTTCCAATTTGTCATAAATATAGCTATAATTGTATTATTTATAAAGTTGTGTTATTTCTAATTTGTCATAGATATGGTATAAATGTATTATTTATAAAGTTGTGTTATTTCTAGTTTGTCATTGTTGGTCATTTAATAAAACTGCATTTTAGTAAACTAAAACCAATTTTAAAATCAATTTACAAAGAGGAATGATTTTGCCCAGAGTTCAAAGGAATAGATTATGTCACATTAATTTATCTAAACAGAATTTAGAAATCGTCATGAATAAAAGGGATATTAATTTTTATATAAATAATTTCTTCACTTTTCGAAGATTAAAAGGTTCAACTATAACTTCTAAAAATATAAACCCAAATCATTTTTAATATTTTCCAAAAATATTGAATTTTTTCACAAAGTAGAAGGATGCTTAACCATTAGTCATGGCAGTTAATTCATATCTTTCAAAATTCAATAATTAAACTAAGCCACAAGGAACACTACTATGCGGCCTTGTTTTATGTTTTAGAGTTTGTTTGTCAATGTCTAAATAATTTTTGGATGAGTTTTTTCATGTATAAAGAATTTAGTACATTGGAAAATTGTGGAACACTAAAATCATGCCTAATTGATAACTCAAGCTTGTAATTCTAACAAATTAATTTCAAACTAATTTTACTTGAATATATGTTAAAACTTATGATTTAGTAAGCTTGGAGAAGAATAAAATTTCTCAAACTGTAATTCTCTTTTTAAGTACAAAACTTGAAGAAATATTTGCACTTAGAGATAGATTTGATTCCTCTAGATAAATTGTGAGTTAAGATGATGAAATTTTTGTGAAACTCAATCTCTCTTATGCTAAATAAATTACCAATTATAGATAAATCTATACTCATTCTTTATATATATATATATATATCTACTACTTTTTATCCTATTAAAACTTTTATAATACATAAGGTATGACATTTTTCTTTCCTATGTTTTTGTAATTTTTTCCCCATATATATATATATATATATATATAATTAATTAATTAATTAATTTGATGTAAGTATTATATTTTTATATGTTTATTAATTAAATTTAAATTTGAAGTTTTAATCAGTCTTTAGTGTAGCTCAATTGGTATTGGCCTTGTAAATGAAATACTATGTAGGAGGAGGTTTGTTCTTCAAATCCTCTATTTTACTTATGCACCCAGAGAACTCAATTGTTGATTCTTCTAAATACAATAAATAAATAAGCATGAAATTCAAATTGTTATTATTTTAATTTAAATGCTATAATTTATAGTTATTATATATATAATATTATTATTTTAATTATATTAAAACTTTCATATACACACATCTTTGATTTTTTTCCTATATTTTATAAAAAAATATTTTAATTTTAAATCATATATATATGAGTTAATATAAGTATTGAATTTTTACATGATTATCAACCAAATTGAAATATAAACCTATGAAATATCATGATTAAGAATAGAAAGCATCATCACTAAAAAGAATAATGTAATATGCATATTATGAATTTTTTTTCTAAAAAATATATAAAGAAAAATTTGAATAGCTCTGCTAATGTATCACAACCTGATATAAAAATGAAGGTATAATAGTGTATAGTGGAAAGGGTTTGGAGGAACTTATAATTTCAATTATTAACTAGTATCTATATAAATTAATTGGTTGTTAAACACTTATTGACATTAATTTACGATAAACATCAAAACATTTACTTCATGATACATCTCATGTTACTAAAATTAAAATAAAAAATAAAAAATAAAATTACAACTTTATTATTATTTTTATTATTATAAATCAATTAATATATATATGTTTGTTGGCTCTCTCTCTCACACATATAAACATGTAACAAGATTCTTAACCACGGAGATTCACTTCTTCTCTACATGGAGAGTCTTAATCTGTAAATAGGCTTTGTTACAATATAATGGGCCATTACCATGGCTTGTTGGTACTGCATCCCAAAAAACTAACTCATTTCATATGACACTTGTTCATGTGGCATTTTTTTTAATTAATAAATTTAATTAAGAGAGCAAAAATACCATAACTACTTTGGAGATAAATCTCAACCTTTCATTTGTGAATACTGCTAACAATATTTTATAATATTCCATGCAAGTTAAATCCCAACCATCCACCTAATAAATATTGATAGTTAAATTAAAATTATGGAAGACCTATTAAAAAATTAACACTGTAAATATGACGGGGAGTTATTATTGTAATAATTTTTTTATAATTTTTCTGAGGACATTGATTCATCTTGGTACTTAATAGATATAGGCTTAAAATGGATTCTCTCTATATATGTGTGTGTGTGTGTGTGAAAAAAGACTATCTTTTATTAACAAAAGTAGTTACATATTGTGCAGATTTATGAACTCGTGTTGCAGGAACACAAAAAGGGAATGCCTGGATGGGAAAGGAGATGCAAGAAGCATCGCAACCTAGCCAAAACTATGAGAGACCGGATACACAAAATGGTAACCAAAAAACCAGAGAAAGTCTGTTGACTACAAAAAATCTACTTAGAAAAAAACTAACATGTTGCTAAAGAAACATGCCATAGACTAAGAAACAAACAACCCTTTTGCTAAGAGCCAAAAAAGGATAAAACAACTCCTTAAAACCTAAAGCTTCCATGCCCATTGGAAATTCCATCGATAATAGATGAATAGCAGAAAACACATAAGGGAGTAGATCTCCCACACTTGGAGAGGAGATTTTCCTCCATGTTCTGCTCATAGAAGATATGAGAGAAACAAATGCTTCTAAAAGACATCAATAGAGCATGAATTTGTTGCTTCTAGTGGTGAAGGTTGGGCGAACCAAAAGTTGAGAGGTCTTGAGCCCATTCAATAACAAATTTTGAGTCTCCAACAAAAACAAGCTTCTCCATCGACAACCAATTTTCACGCTGCAATAGACTCCATAGCGCAAGCAATTCAACCCTATTGTTGGAGACTTACCCCCGCACCAGTAGAAATGAAAGGAAAGGATGGGATTTATGAATAATAGTGCTCCACACCCGTAAATCCATACAAAGGATGTGCTATCAAAAAATCCCACCGACGAAGACTAATCAATCTTCTTATAAAGACAAAAAGTTGCCAATAGGTTTAGGCCTCCAAGGCCTGATCTCTTCGAAGTAAGCCATAATCCTCAAGCTAACAATCCTCACATAAGGAACCACATGTTCAAAACTTTAGGCATTCCTGCACCTCCATATTCCGTAGTAGATATAAAAGGGAAGAGACCTGTACTATTTTTTCCCAACATACCAATGTTGTAGGTTCACTCTGATTGAAGTTCTATCCACCTAAACTTGTAGATTGAGCATCATAATGACCTCATTCAAGATTGAAACTGCAAGATCGCAGGAGAGGAAATGGTGAGCTACCACTTCATTCTCCCTACCACATAAATACCAAGTGTCAGGCCCCTGGAACCCTCTTGTGTTAAGGTTATCCCACGTGAGAATCCTATTATAGAAAACCCACCACATGAAACGCCCAGGGAAAATTTTAAGAACCCCCCCTAAATTTATAAATATAATAAATGGGCGAATCTCCATGGTATATAGGAAAAATGGAAGGCGATTTTATCAATAATATAATATGTATATATAATTTTTTGGCGAATCTCTCACCAGGCATGGCGAATATTTTACTCAATTATAAAATCTTGTAAGATCTTGGCGAGTCTTTCACTAAATAATAAAACTTTGTAAAGTCCTAGTGAATCTTAGCATAGGCTACATGCTGGTTTAATTCCCCCATTTAAATAGGCTACATTCCAGGTGAATACCATGGGTCAATACCATGTGCCATTTTGGTGAATACCATGGGTCAATACCATGTGCCATTTTTATTTTTATTAATTCTAATATTAGGGTTAATAATGGTTTTTTGCATGGTATTAATAACAATCTAGTCCATGGTATTTGTCCCATAGTATTTTGGCCATAGGTTTCACCTAAATATAACCCATTTTTTGAGTGTTCGTAAATATAAGGTGACTTATGGAGTAAATAAAAAAAATGTTTTATTTGTTTACCATACTTCTCGTTTATTTATATTTTTATTAATATACCATACCTCTTTTACAAATATGGTATTTGGCCCATAGGATTCACTTAAATAAAACCTCTTTCTTGAGCCTTCATAAATAGAACGAGGGTTATTGACTAAATATAAAAAGAGGTTTTATTTATTTACGATACGTCTAGTTTATTTATATTTTTATTTATTTACCATACCTCCACTTTACTTATATTTTTATTTGTTTACACCCTTACATGTATATAAGGTGACTTATGGAGTAAATATAAAAAATATTTTATTTATTTACCATACCTCTCATTTATTTAGATTTTTATTAATTTACCATACCTCTTTTATAAATATGGTATTTGGCCCATAGGATTCACTTGAATAAAACCTATTCTTGAAAATGGGCGAATGGATTCATTTAAATAAAACCTATTCTTGAAAATGGGCGAATGGAAGGTTGTAAGTCCTAATTTCAAGGGCTAAATTTACCTTTTTTACCCTCTCCCTTAAAATAAGGTGGGCTATTTGAGGTGATTTGTAAAAATGTACTATGATACAAAATATTCGCCCACTAAAAATTTAAAACCCCTTAATTTCGCCAAAGGGCGAACATTCGCCCCTAAAATTATCCTTGGAAACGCCTTAATTTTAGGGGAATATCCCAACGCCACATATGGGACAACCAAGAAGGTCCATTTTGTGCCCTATGCTCTTGAGTGATATACGAATAAGCTTCCTTGATCATAGTTGACCCTCCAGACTCACACCCCCCATGCTAATATATCCTCCTTGTCTGTTAACATAATATCTGTGAGGCAGAGTCTATATATGAATCATAACCATTTTGTATATGTTGTAGGGAAAACCCAACAACCTCATTTTCTACTTATTTATTTCAAATAATGGGGATCTTATTTCAAATAATGGGGATCCTTTCCATAAATTTTTGGCTAAATCACCTTTTAATATTTTCTTGGTTATGTGTCCTATAATTTTTCCATTTTTTTATTATTTTTATCGGATTTTTATTTTGATTGATTCATTAAGTTTGACTTTTCGCTAGTTTTCCATCGGTACTTGTTTCATCTCATTTGGTTACACAGTTTGCTAATAGTACTCATCCGAAGTTCAATAATTTTTAATGTCTCGGTTAAAAAATGTACAAAATGAATATTATATTAAATTTTATAATTAAATTAGTAATTCATTGTAAATATTAATTCCTAGTCAAGTTTCACTAATTTCTTCATTTTTCACTAACGGTCCTACAAAATCGCCCAGCCAAATTGAAGAACTTCAGTAATTTATTCCAATTCCCAATTTTAAAAGAAATTACGAGAACTGAAATCTCAAAAATGCGAAGTGGTTGTAGTTCATTTTGTATTATTTTTAATTATCAAAGTGGACCCCACTTCACCTCACCTCCTCCCTTCCTTTCCAAAAGACTCGATATCAAAAGACTCGATATAAATTTACCCAATATAAAAACTCTCAATACAATTTTTTGTGATATTTATGATATATTCAATATCGGAATATCAAATATTGGGTTTTTTGTTTGGCTCACATCTTAAAACCTACGGTATTAAGTTTCTTCCGATGTCTGATACAAAATAGGTTACGACTATTTTTTTTTAACATAAGGTTTCTCACCATATGACTCTCGTTCCTCCTCCATATGCCATCCTCTTTCATTAAAGGCTCCCTCCTCCATTTAAGATATGAATCTAAAGCCACATATCATTTTTGGTTTCGAATTTTGTTATATGAGATTTGAAATTTTAATATATGTATTTTTTTTTTTCGAAGAAAGATAATTCATAATTTCATAAAAAGAAATTACATGTTGTAGATGCCTGAAGGCATATGCTGTAAACGTGGCAATGAAATCCACAGTCAAAAAAAAAAAAAACCAAACAAAAATAAGTACAAGGAGACCCAGGGGGTGTACTGTTCTGTTGCATTTCCCACACACGGGAAGTTAAATTGAAAAAGACAGTTCTATTATGTACAGAGAATATAACTCATATAGTTCAGATTCAAAAAGCTAAGATTTTAGAGGCTGTTGCCCCTCAGTGGTTCCTCATCCATATATGGTCTATGGAAATAATGATAGATCCCTGCTGGTGTATGTTCTGTTATCATCCATTCTCCTAGAGGACGATGCGTCGCTTCTTTTGATAGCCTGTCAGCAGTTTCATTTCTTTCCTTGTAGATGTGAGAAACAGAAATCTGATCAAAGAATGTTTTGAAAAAAACAATTTCTTCCAATATAGATCTCAGAGAGTATGCATTGCAAACAGCTGAATTGTTAAACCAATCAGACACTATCTTTGAATCTCCAAAAATTTGTATGCTTCGGCAATGTTTCAGGATAGAAAAGTATAGCAGGTGGCAGAGAGTTATCAATTCAGCATGGTTGTTGGTGCCGGGTCCCAGACCCAAACAGATCTGGTAGAAGTGTGAGTCAGAAAGATAGAGGCAAATGCCACCCCCACAGCCGTGAAGTTGGGCTGCTCCGTCATAATAGGCCCACGGGATGTCTTTGTTGATCTGTTCCTATTGTATAGTCCTTTGTCTCTTTTGACTGTCCTCATTTGGGAGCTCTTCGAAAGCGGCACAAATCTGTAATGGGAGGAGGTTCCAGTTTACCACATAATCCTCAAAAATTATTTTATTTCTTTTGAGCCAAATATACCAAGAGACTAGGAGAGGCAGATTTCTTGATTTTGATATGGCTGATGTAGACCACCAGGACTCCCAAGCCGAAGTAATGTCCACCCCCTGCCAGGTTCTAGTCATATTAAGTGATTGAAGTACTTGTGCCCATATGCTCCTGGTGGTAGGGCAGGTGAGGAAAAGATGATGGGTCGATTCTTCTTCCTGGAGGCAGAGTACACATCGGGTCGGCCCCATAAAAGCCCTTCTTTTTAGATAGGTGCCCGTGGGGATCTTATCTTCCAGGATATTCCACATCAGTAGTCTGGAACGTGGAGGTGCTTGTAGCTTCCATAGATTATGCCACCAGCTTCTTATATCCTCCGGTTTCTTATCAGCTATGATGATGTTATATCCCTATTTCGGAGTGTATTGCCCGGTTTTAGAGTGAGCCCAGATTAGTTCATCTTCAACATTTCGCAATCTGACATGTGTTTCTGTAAGAGCCCTTAGGTAGTTTTGCCAGATTCTACTCCAGTCATTTGGAATGAGCCAGTGCGGATTAGTCAACCAGGCTTGAGTATGGAAAGTAGTATTTTGCTGATCCCCGATCTGTCCCAGATACTTGATTCCTCTATTGTTTAGGTGCTGGATCAGTCCATCAGGTAGTATATGGGAGTTTCCACTGCCAATCCAAGGATCAATGCCAATTCAGACAGAAGCCCCATTGCCAATCTTCCATAATAAGCCCTCCTTAATGATAGAGATAGAATTCAGGATGGCCCTCCATATCACCGAAATTCCCTTTCTGTGCCAAGATGGGCTTCTGATCCAATCTATGATAGTCAACGGCCAGATGTATTTATGTAGGATAACTTGAGCCCATAGGCTATTTTGTTTAAGAAGGAGCCAACTCTGTTTGGCAGCCAAGGCTTGAGCAAAAGCTGGGAGGAGTTTAAGTCCCCAACCTCCCCACTGCTTCGGGGTAGCAATTCGTCCATTTGACCCAGGCAAAAGGCCTGCCCTCCTTACTTCCATTCCAGAGGAATCTACAACAGATTTGTTGTATTCTGTGAAGGATTCCTCTAGGAATCCAGGCAAGTGACATCCAGTAGACCGGGGTGGCTTCAAGGACTGTTTTGATAAGGACCAGTCTGCCTGCCCTAGACAGAAGCTTATGACACCAACAACTAATTCTCTTTTCCACTTTTGTGATGAGCCAGGTCCAGTTTGCGATCTTATACCCATCTGGTTTTAATCTGAAGCCCAAATATTTTAATCCCCCCATCAAATCAGTAAGCTTGAAAGGGAAAAAATTGAGTGGCCAACTGAGATTCCTGCAGGGAGCATTCAGATAGCAAGATGGTGGATTTTTCTCTGTTGATCTCCATTCCCGTGGCTCTACAGAACAGGTTCAGTATCTCATTCAAGGTGGTGGAGTCCCGGACACTGCCATTCAAGAAGATTAAAATGTCATCTACAAAAAGTAGATGTGTCAGGTAGAAATGATCCATGATTTTTAGGCCTTGAAGGCCTCCCCTCCTTTTTTCTGTAGCAATGTGCCTGCTCAGTCCTTCCATGACTAATAAGAAGAGTAGGGGCGATAAAGGGCATCCCTGCCTGATCCCTCTATCTATATTGAAGGAGGGCGATGCTGAACCATTAATGAGGATGGCAAAAGAGACAGAGGAGATGCATCCCATGATCCAGCTGATGAGTGCTGGGGGAAATCCCAAATGAGTAATAATCATCTTTATGTATAGCCAATTCACCTTGTCAAAAGCCTTTTCCAGATCAATTTTGAGAGTGAGTCCCTTGAGATTCTTGAGTTTGATGGAGTGTAGAGCTTCCTGGGCTGTACCAATGGCATCCTGAATATGTCTATGGTGGAGGAAAGCAAATTGTTCCTGGGAGATGTGATTGGATAAAATAGGCTTGATGCGATTGGCGATGATTTTAGAGATGATTTTGTACAAACAATTGCAGAGGGATATAGGCCTGAAGTCGTTATAAGTGGATGGCGAATCAGTCTTAGGAATCAAGGCCAAGTAGGTGAAGTTTATGAGGGGGTGGATGTGTCCCGAAGTTCTGCTTTCTTCGATAACAGCTAGAAGATCCCCTCCCAGAAGCTCCAGAAAAGCCAAATAGAACTCCACTGGCCAACCATCCAGGCCAGGACTCTTATCGTTCTTGAACCACTTGAGAGTTCCTTCCAATTCTTCCATAGTGATTGGTTGATTTAAGTCCTCTGCTTCCTCCGAATCCAGAAACCTCGGAAAGTGGGCAGCTATATTGATGATATCTGGGAGGTTGATGGTTGCTAGTGCAGTGAATTGCCTCTTGAAATGTGTAATCACCAATCTGGCGAGTTGAGGGTGAGTAGAGGCCCAACCCTCAGTCTCACAGGGCATCTGCCAAATAGTATTAGTGGCCTTTCTTCCATTTGCATAGTTGTGGAAGAATTTGGTGTTACCATCCCCCGCTTGGAGCCAGGTGGCTCTACTTTTCAATCTCCATTGTTCTTCTTTTTCCAGGAGTATCTTGTTTTTTTGGTTCTCAAGCATGACTAGATTCTTTTTAGTCTCCTCCGTAAGGAAACCTAGCCCGTGTTCATCCGTTGCTTGTGCAATCTGTATTTCAATATCAGCAAGTTGCCGGTCATCTCTCAGCTTCTTTCTTTTTGACCACTCCTCTGTCATTGACCTGAGTTTATTAAGTCGAGAAACGAAGTCGGCAGCCGACCTCTGCTCCCTCAGGGTGGTTGAGCTCTCCAGAACTCAGTCACCATGTTGATGTATTCAGGATCATTAAGATGCCCAGCAAAAAATTTGAAGGGGGAGCGTGGTTTTTTTGATGGTCCAGTAACTTGTAGAAAAATGGGAAGATGATCAAAGGATCCCCCAGTTCCCACCCATTGTCGATAAAGGGGGAGATGACGGATGAGGTCTTCGTGAAACATGAACCGATCCAATTTGCGACCCAGGGAAGCCTGCCCAACCCTCCTATTATGCCAGGTGGGCAACTTCTTATTCATGGGGACATCTACTAAATTGCAGGAATCGAGTAGTGTACTCATCTGATCGGAAATTGGGTCAATTTGAGCATGATGTCCCCAGGATTCTTCCATACCTAGGGAGAAGTTGAGGTCCCCCCTATCATGGTGGTATTCGTGATAAGACCATGATCCAGCAGTTTGTGCCAGAAATCCAATATGTTTTGATTAGGTGCATAGATGTTAATTACTTTTAACTGAAATCCCAGCTCCCCGACGAAGATGTCCATGCCAATGAATCCCATACCGCCCTAGGTGGATATATGCTTAACTGATCTAGGGTCGATGCCTATTGTGAGACTGCCTGACCTGCTTATGGCATCCATACCCTGAAATATCCAACCCGATAGAATAGAGTGTAGGGATTGGATAGTGTCTTCAGCAGTGCCAAGAGTTTCTTGTAGGAAGAGCATGTCACAGAAAGTATCCTTTAACAATCGTTTAAGAGCCAATTTCTTTTTGGGGGTGGCTAGTCCCCGACAGTTGTAGGAGAGCCAAATCATGAGGGACCATGGGCAGTGGGCTCCAATGCTCTAAGCACCCTCTCAATGGTATGCTGTCGGCCCCTCGCCACATCCGCCACCGCTAGCTTAATGGCATATTTTAACTTTGAAGGGCACCCTCTGGCAGGTTTATGGAGTTTGATCCTTCCAGGGGATAGTCCCAAACCGAGACGCGGGGGGGGGGGTGGGGTGTGTGAGTCGGGATCGTGAGCGGAGGTCAGGGGGTGAGGAAGAGCGAGAAGGGGGGGTGGAAAAATCCCTGTGAGATGTGGGGGTGGTGGAAAAAGTGGGCGGGGGCACAGATAAAGGGCAGGGGATGGAAGGAATAGTGAAAAATGTAGAAGAGGGGGAAAGCAGAGATGTATGCAATACATTTAACATAACATCCGAAAAAAGAGCATCAAAAATGGGGAAAGACAGATTACCCGGTTGAGAAGTAGCTGCCGCTGCTGATTTGGAGCGAGTCTTGGGGGGAGATGATGGAGCTTTACGCCGGTTCCCTTTTTTCTTTGTGGCATCCACTGCCGCTTCAGTCGGAGCCCCACCTTGTTCCTGTTCACCCATTTTCTGTTCTGCAAAGGATTGAAGCTTCGTCCCCTTAGAGTTTTCAGTGGTCACCGATGAGTTCAGGGGGCAATCCTTGTATAGGTGACCCACCTTGTGGCACCTCCTACAACGAAAAGGGACTCCTTCATAGTCCAGAAGTTGTTTGCGAGAGAAATGCCTCCTGTGGAGAGTAATTTTCTCCTCCAGCCTAGCCCTGGTGTTAAGATAAACCAATATTCTTGCCATAGTCATGATTCCAGTTTTTTCGAAGGACTTATCATGTTCCAGGTATGTCCCCAGGGCATCCCCGATACACTTGAAAACTTGAGGAGTCCAAAATTGCATAGGAAGGCCTGGTAGTCTGACCCAGATGGGTCCAGCATCGAGATGTTCACGTTCAGGGTCGAAAAGAGGATCCCATCGTTTCAATAGAACAGGAGTGAGCTCTATGTGCCAATACCATGACAAGATCCAATCCATGTATTCCTCCCTATGAAAGCGGAGGGTGAACCATCCTCTGGCCAACACCCGAATTACGGGGAGTTCTTTCAGCAAGGAACCCCATATCTCCACTGTCCAAAGCCGCAATCTCTCCATCGTGTAGTTTCTGCCTCTAACACGACCAACCAGAACTTTCCTCGCGGTATCCATTGCGTCTGCCATTTGAACGTCCTCGCCGAAGGTCAGGTTGATATCAGAGTCCACTGCTCTGAGGCACCGACCTTTTTTCAGTTGATCCGAGCGCCGTCCCGTAGGGTATTCTTTCAAGAGGCTCCTGCAAGGTTCCGAAGAGCTGTGTTGCGCCGAGAACGAGGGTCTAGGGTTAGGGATGGGAGTGCTGAAGCAACCTGAGCGAATCGGGGAGTGAGGGTTGAGGCTGCAAGAGCCCAGGTGAGTGAGGGAATGCTCAGGTCGCGGGGGGTTAGACGTACCCGCTTGTGCGATGGAGATGGAGGGAGGGAACATAGGCAGAGAGGATAGCGGGGGAGGAGGAGGGGGTTGCTGCGGGAGTTGAGGTAGGGGGGAGTCAAAAGTGGGGGAGGCCTGGATGGAGGAGCCGAGGAGTTTCAGAGTGGCAGGGGAGAGGGGGGGACATTCCAAGCCCGGAAGGTCCGCAACATTAACCGCAGGGTGCTGGCGCTTCCCGGGGATGGGCGAGTGTCTCTTCGTCTGTTTAGCAGCTGTCGATCGACCCAGGTTATGTTGCCCATGGCCCTCAACCGATGTGGAATAGTGCGCCCAAATCTCTTGACCCGGCATGGGGTCCTCCTCGTAGTCCACGAGGTCCTCTTCCACCATATTCGCCGATTACAATACCAAACCGCCTCGAAGCCAGGGGAGAACGGGGATGACAGACAAGGTAAAGGAGGAAGGCCGGAAACCACGGGCGCAATCACGAAAAAAAACCAAAGGAACCACCGACCAGCTCAATAGTAGAGGGCAGGAACTAATAGAAAATGAAATGAAGGCAGACAAGTCGCGGTCACACCCGCGAAGGAAACTGTGCTACCCTGTCCACTGTGTACGCGCCGAAGCAGTGCCGCAGTTCTGTCGTCTGAAACCCTAGGGTTCCGCCATCGCTAGGGTTCGGAGCTCCCTGAGTCGTTGGGTCTTAGATCTTGTTTAATATATGTATTATATTAATATTATAATATATTATATATTAATTATAATTATATTTTTTATATAATTTAATTATAATTTTAAATATAATATAACTTTCAATTTTAATTAATTTTTAATCCATTTTAATTTTTAATTAAATATTATTTTAATTTTATATAATTAATTTGTAATTACAATTAAATTAGTAATAATTAAGAAATAATTGTGATTTAATTTAGGATTCAATTTTAATTAAAATTTCCTAAGTTTAGTTCACACAACAAATTTTCCAAAATTTTAGCAACTTTGACACTTCAACTTTGGGAGCTCATAAGTTGAGTTTTATGTGGCCAAATGAGGCCCAGGATGGCTTGTTGGATAGATAAAATCATGGAGAATATTTCTGAGGTGGTTTCATGACCAAATTCAGTAATTTAATAAATCTAAAATTTAGCAAAAAATTAAAGTCCGAATTTTTAAACAAAATTAATTCTGTGAGTTTAATTTTCTGCATTTTCATTTGCTCATAACCTCTGTTGAGTACAGACCCATTCTACTATGTTCTCCTTGACCAATAATATACTTACAGGGATCAATGGAAAACTCATATTTCCTTTTTATTTATTTATTTATTTAATTGAGTTTTAATTGAAGATGTTTTATATTCCACATTTGATATTTTTATTTTTATTTTAATTTGTATTTTAATTGAATTTTGATTGGTTTTCGTAGGAAAGAAGTTGAAGAGACGAGGAAAATAATATTTTAATCAATGAAATTGCTCCATAAATAGAAGAATAAGAATTTGTACCAATGAAAATTGTTGGAGCAGGATTACTCTTCAACGACTCTCCTACTTGGAATTCATTTTGCGATTTATAAATAGTGGTTTGTAGAACGTACAAATGGTTTCTCTTCTATGCAATTATGGAATTCTTAAAAACACTATTGTAATAGGAGCTTCATTGTTGTAGGTAGAGAGGATCAATCTAAAATCTAGGGATTATTGGGATTATTTTTTTCCTTCTGAACCATGTATGTGAGGAGCAGAGATTGCACTATTGTAGCTCTTGTTTTAACAATAGAGTTTATGATTTGTAGAGGATTGTTGGAGAATAGAGCTAGAGAAACAAGTTCAATAAATTGGTATTTAAAATACTATTGTTTTAATATTGGTTTCATTTTATAATAGCATAAACATGTCATTTTCATTCATATTTGTGCACTATTGTAGATGTGACTAATTCGCCTCAATAAGCTATTGTTATTTGTCTCTACTCTTGTGTGTTGAACTCGAATTTTTTAGTAACTATTTACTCAGAAATCAGTCTTTTAATTCTGATTTAACAAACAGTAATATTTTGTGAACTATTTATTTATATTATTGTTTAATCATTCGAGTTATTGATTCAATAATCATCATCATTTTGTGAACTACTTCCTAAATGTTGTTGATTAATTATTCTTCTTAATAGATCTCTGAACATAATGTGTTTTGGTATTCATAATATTAGTTAATTAAACTAATATGTTAGCTTGATATTCATTATAAACCAACCATATTCCAATCATTTAAATACTTTTCTTTCGATTGGGTTAGGTTTACATCTTCCCAATCGAGATAGGCATAGGATCTTTTTCCTTTTTCCTCTTATCAAAGAGACAAACTTTATTTGTGGCTTGGCTGAGCCCCAAATCAGCTTAAGGATCACTTTCTTGCTTGATCAGCAAGATGGTTGATCTTATGTATCTTCTCTATTGGCAAGTGAAAATCATACTTTAAGTCAATAAAGATAGAAAGAAGGTAATTGGACCTAGTTTAACCAGTTGGAACCACGATTTTAAACAGAAAAGGAGCTGCTCTAAGGTCCCGACTGGGTGGTCTCCCTTATAATGTTGAGGTAGAGAATTTTGAGCCTTCAAAATTTTTGGTGCTAGAAGGAGGGCTTGATAAATTATTTTCTTTGAATAAATTTCATTTTATTACTATGGCCCCATGTAAAAGACTTCCTCAAAGTTGCTTGATTTGACTTCATCCAAAAAACCACTCCAAGAAAGGTAGTCAAGATCCCGTCGCAGGTAAAATACAATGGTAAGACGTCTACTTTTAGTCATCTCCTTCAATTTATCTTAAGTTGTAATAATTTCAATATCGACAAAGATATTATTTGCATGATCTTCGCTCATAATTTGACAGGAAAAGCCAAAGACTGGTGCTTATCACTTTCAGTTGCCTCTGTACGTAGTTGGGATGAATTTTTGAAAATTTTCCTTCACACATTTCAGGAATATGATTATGAAAAGGTCTGTGATCAGTTAGTAGAATTGCATAGGATGGAAGGTGAGGCTTTGGATATGTTTTATGTTAGATTTAAATTAATTTTAATGCAATTTCGATCCAAATATTTTCATCCTCAATTCCAATTAATTAGTTGGTTTAGGCATCTAGTGTCTCTATCATGTGATAACTATCAAGAATCGGAAAGTATAGCCTTTGTTGATAGTGATACACTTGCTCAAAATGAAAAATTCGATTCTTTACAAATTGAAATTACAAATGATAATCATTATGCTAGAAATGCTCCAAATTTACATAATGTTGATCAAGTAGAATTTCAACAAAATGCACAATCTATTAGCAACAATCAACAATAACTAAATCAACAGCAATTAAATCAACCAGAGAATGTTGGCAACGCACAGTCTACTGCTGAAATTAATTCACAATATGTTGATAATAAATTGCAAATGATGGAGCAGCTCAACAACAATTTGCAAATCGATCAAATACATGAAGAATCTGAATTGTCTATTTTGGAAAATCAGAAATCATCTATGCATAGAGAAACCTTCAGGTATATATCTTCAAATTCCTATTTTTCTCTCTACCCCAATATTTTTAACAATATTAATTTAATTCATGATCAATCAGTAGTCCCTTTAAATTCAAATTTAATTTTAAACAGAGGAACTGATATTAATAATGAATTATTAAAAATTGGTAGAGAAAATTTAATCGATAATTCAATTAATAAACTTGAAGATTCTCTTAATTTGGTAGTCAATCACTTGCCTGGTTCTGATTTATTTAATTGAGAGGAAACGAAAACTTATGAAGTTACTTATGATATGGAATTGGAAAATGAAAATACTCAAGCTCTTTTTTCTTCGAAAATGTTTTTGTCTAATTCCTGAGGTGAATCCATTTTTGAAGGTAAAGAGAATTTTAATCAAGGATTTATTCGAGACTATTCTAATTTTCAAACATTCAATCATCATATTAATTTTGGAATTCAAGAACCTATTCAAATTTTTAATTCCTATGATGATGAAATGCCCTTTTTGGATAATAAGTTTGAAATCTTCCCATTCCCGCAAAAGAAAGCAAACAATGAGCTTAATTTTATAATTTTTATTGATGCTTGTGGGAAAGAAATCTTCGCATATGAATCTAAGCCATGTTGTACCATTATTTGTAACATTAATGTAAACTTGAATTTGCTTCGTTTTCAGTCCCTCAGTTTGAATTTGTTTTTCTTTTGAATCTCATTTTCAATTTCTAAGCACATTGTACCAGTATTTTGAACATGCAAACTCTAGACACTCATCAGGTGCATTAATAAGAATATATGAAAATCAATCCCAAAGTTTTAGGCTAGGAAATCAACTACTTTTTATTTTGAAATTTTATTTTTTCATGCTTCACCAATTTATTTCTACTTTTCAAATAAGTTTATCACAAATTTTGGCACTTGAGAGTGCACCATTTCATTCTGACCAACAATGGAATACTTCTAGAAGACTTTTAAATATTCATCCATTCTTTATCAATCCATTTGAAAAACATTTGGAAGTTCCACTGCTCAAGAATATTTCCGACTTTGCTAGTGTTCAGTAGGCTTACATATTTAAAAATGTATCATTCAACTTAGGCCTGATATTTCCTCTTCCTTTGAACTTCTTCCAATTATTCACTGAAATACATCTTGATTTTCATGATCCCATAAGAATATGTTTGGAATAATTTCAAGGTAAGAATATTGTAAATAAGTTTAATTCGTTGAACTTGTTAGTTGTATATAGTGGGATGAGTTTTTCTTTTAATAAATTAGTTTCCGTTTTACTCTTGTTGATTGACCTATACATACATACAAGAGTTAAAATGAGAGAACAACTACATTGGAAATACGACTATACCTAGTCATGTTTCTTTTCTTGAGTTGGCAATAGGAATAGATTAATTTAGATTAGATTCTCTTTCTGTTTGCATTTATTTCATTATTTCAGATTTTTGTTTTAATAAGCAAGTAATGAATCTGAATTTTCCTTGGCATCCCCTTTCATGTTCTGGCAAAGTGGCTTAGAACATATCAAAGTTCTTATATAGTCGGATCATATGCACTTGTGAAGCACTTGATTGTCTTGTTTTTGAAAAAAAACTTCATCACATTGTTAAAAATGTTTTTTAATCATATATGAAGAAATTCAAAGGAATTATTATGGCTTGGAAATTTTTTATTCACAAGTGTTTCTAAAAAACTCATAATCACCACACTTGTCCTCCAATGTAAATTTGAGGTGGATGCAATATGAAAGTTTATTACCTATCATTTTAGATTAAATATGTTATCACAATAAACATTTTTCATTTTTAAATATTTTTGGAAAATGTTGACAATTGTAGTGTCAGTATTCAAAATTGTAATAAATAGGGAAAATTTCTTGATAACAGGGGTGTCAACATTTTTTGGAAATACAAGTAAATAAGCAGAGAAGTTTGTAGTCATCTTCCAAGTAGAAGAAGGACTCAAAGCCTACATCAGACCCTCTCCATTGGAAATTTCTCTGAACAATATTTCCAACGGTATGTGGAAGTCCAAAAATGGACTCCTGGATCAAAAGATATGGTCTGTTGAAGTTTCAAGGATTGAAGCCTTAGGAAGGAAAGAGACATCGACGATCGCATATCAGAGGTCCAGATCATATCGGCGATCACATATCGGAGGTCTAGACCATATCGACGATCGCATATCGAAGGTCTAGAGAATATCACTAATCACATGTTGGAGGACCACCAAATCGGCGATTGCATATCAGATGTCTAGAGCATATCGGCAGTCGACAAATCAATGAATCAGAGAATCATAACTTCTTAAGGTGAAAACCTTTAAAAATTTGTGATTTGAAAATGTGGCAATAATGTTAAAACTATCGGAGAATGTTGATAAAGGTTAACAAAGGATTTTATCGCAAAAACAAAGGTGGACGCGCCCTTTTCTCTCTCCTCTAGTGGGACACGTGGTGGCATATGATTGGTCCCAATAAGCTACAGTGGCATCTGACATCAACATGATGTGACGGTACGGAAGGACATGTGGCAGACAATTTTTGTGTTTTTAGGGGCCTAGGGAGAAAACATGGGGGGCACATGTCACCATTCATGAGGTTCCACGTGGAGTGATGGCATCGTATCAGAGATCACATATCAAAGGTTGTGGAATATCGCAGCTCTAAAGTAAATCATTCGATTAGAAATTTCCGATGAGAGGGGCTGCGATATTGGGATGGCACACGGTCAAGAGGAGTTTAAAGAAACTCAGGCATTAAGCACTTAACAAAGGAAAAATAGCCCCCGACAGTGAACAAAACGCCCTAACACCTCAAGGCTAAGCGATAGGTCACAGCCCTCGGTCCTATGGTGAGAAATGTGGGAAGGGCTAAAGCATAAGGAGCTTGGAAAAAATCGGAACTTCACGTTAAGTTACATTATCAAGGGGCTCCAGTATGGCATTAAGCTGATAGTCACTACCTTGGTCATATAACAAAACAAATGCCAAAGGAGCAAGATGCAAGGGGTTGAGGAGTATCGGTGAAGCAATAAAGTGGAAACTTCTCTGATAAGACCATACAAAGAGTTGAAGGTGTATAAGTTGGAAGTTGTTGAATCGCATGAAAAGAGGGGTTGGTAGTTTGAATGAACAATCAACAAGTTTTTGCAAAAACAACTTTAGCCATTTGAGATTCCAAGGCAGAGGATACGCGTTAATGAACCAATTTCCTGATTTGAAGGCTAAAGATTTTCCAACGGAATTGAAGAAGAATGAAGGAGCAATTTTGATGAATTGTTGCAGAGGGACCTGTTATGCTAACAGAAATCCTAAATTACAGTTTAGGGACCTATTCTACTTTCAAGGGAGGTAGTTGATTGAATATTTATTTTTGCCTAAATACAAACATATTTTCCTATAGTTATTATAGGAAAGACAAAATATTTTTAAGTTTACCTTTTATAAACATGAACTTGAAAGATATTTAAAATATCTCAGTTTTTGTAATTATGTGATGACTATTATTTTGCAAACTGTTATGTAAGCACTATATAAATAGTTTATGAATATTGAAACAAGGTTGGATTTTATTGGAAAAACACTTGTAGTCCAAATATATTTGAGCAAATCTTGAATGTATTCACAGTGTTTAATGAGCAGTTAGTAGGAAATTCATGTGTTACTTATCCCTGTGAGTATTTCTTTGTTATATAGTTGTTTTCTTCAAATGTCTTAGAATGTTAGTTTATGAGATTGGATTCATTAATGCTCCTCTCTTAAATTATCAGTCATTAATATTTGTTATTCTAGTCATCTATAAACTTTGTTTTCCTTCAGCCATATTTCTTCTAAATCTCCCAAATAGTCAAAGGACTTGTGACTTTTCATGGTTTGTACAACCTGCTCATTGAAGCTGTGATCTCATTTGTTTAATAGCTAGACTCCATATCCAATGGTTTTGAAGATCACCCAACCAATTTATTCCTAGACCTAAATTTGACCATCTGAACTCAATTGCACAAAACCTTCTACTACCATGACCATAGGGTAATTGAGTTTTATGGAGATATCCCTCTCTCAGTTGAAGGGCCAGCTTCAACCTAAAAGAGGTTTTGAGGTTACCTTAGGGGTTTTCACTGTAGCCAAGGGTTTTCCTAAGTGATAACATTTTGGCGAAGTTTGATGTCAAATTATCTCTGGGAGAACGACAAAGATCAGATCTTATCTTTGATGTTGAACAGAGGACAGACATGGAAACATTGTGCATCATTCACCTGGTGACTCCATTCTCAAATGAATCTAGAGCTCAAAATTTTCACGACGACTCCACTAGCCAAAGTCTTAGTTGTCTCGAGAACTGTTTGGCGACTCCATTATCTCAAGATGGATCCACAATATGCAAGATATGCTCCTATGAATCGTTCTCATATTCTTGTCTTTCCAAATCGTATTCCTCACATATATTGGCAGACATATCTGCCAAGATTTAAAGATGAAGAAGGAAATGATGTTGCTCTGCATCTGATTAAATTTCATATACATACACGAAAGCTAGAGGTTGAGTTGCATGAGGATTGTTTAATGAAAATGTTCATGGCTACTTTGGAGGGAAATGCACGATCTTGGTATGAAAGTTTACCACCTGCTAGCATTTACTCCCTTGAATATTTCTATTCAAAATTTTGTGTAAACTATAAAGAAAGATACCCTTTTATAGTGTTGGTTAAAAACTTTTGTGGAAATCTTGAAAATATTTTTTCAACCATGGGAATTGATATTGATGATGAGGATCTAATGGAGGATGAAATCAAAGAAGCCCTTTATGAATTTCCTTCTTATCATGAAGAAATTATGGAAGATAGTTGTCATGTTAATCAGGACACTTTTCAGCAAACAATAGCCTCTCTCTTGACTGAAAATGAAACCGATCAGGATCCTTTTGTAGACAGACATGTTTCATCCCCTGAACTTGATAAAGATATGCAGCAGGTTTGTCATTTTTCATGTGATCGAGACTGGGATGAAGACAATCATTCAAGCTATCCTTCATATCATTCATCTACTAAATTTTTGTCTTATGAAGAAACTTATGAAAATCAGATCCTTGAAAATCCAATTCATTGTGGTAGTTATTCACAGTTACAAGATCATGTGCAACAAGTTGTTTTTCTTCATTCTTTTGAAAGTCAAAATGATAGTTCTCAAACAAGGTTACAAGAGGTTAATGAGACAATTTTATAATTGTTTGATAGCCAAAAAGATAGTCTTCATTCAAAAAATGTAGATGTTGCATTTGAAGTTTCACAAGAAAGTACAGAACGTTTCCCTAATGTGCAGGATAATACAAATGAATAGATTATTTCCTTTCGTTCTGAAAATGATCTTGAGTTGGATGGAATAGGATAAGGAAAAGAAATTAAAAATGAAGGGAATGTTTGCCTTTTTGCTCATTTTCAAGAAGTGGTAGCTTTTCATGTTTTCCAAGACCCTGTGGCTAGTCTGCTAGAATCATCGGCGATGGTAGAGTTTGCTTTGTTCATCGACAGAGCAGTTGGATTCATATTCCAGTTTGAGTTTCCATTTATTAAATTTTTCTTTCTTCTTAAAGAAAATGTGAGCAAAAATCAGTTAAGTAACCATTTACTTGCATCGTTGCATTGGGTTTTTTATTTCAATCGACTGGGAAGATACTTTTACTATGTTAGAGTAGGAAATGGCATGCAATAAGTGTGGTTTTTCAACAGTGAGTTTTTTAATTTCCATTTTTAGTTTTCAGTGTAGTAGTGTGTGATTTTCAGTTGCAGAGTCAATTGGTGTCAAATAAGGTTGTTGGTTTCAGGTAAAAGGTTGGGAGTCACCCAATGGATGAGGCAACTAGTGTATGGGGAGTTCTTGCTACCATCATTGATCAACAACATCCCTGTGGAGACAAATGTTATCACAATAAACCTTTCACATTTTTAAATATTTTTTGGAAAATGTTGTTAGTTTTAGTGTCAGTATTTAAAATTGTAATAAATAGGAAAAATTTCTTGATACCATGGTTGTCAACATTTTTGGAAATACGAGTAAATAAGCAGAGAAATTTTCAGTCATCTTCCATGCAGTAGAAGAACTCAAAGCCTACATCAAACACTCTCCATTAGAAATTTCTATGAACAAGATTTCCAACGGTATGTGGAAGTCTAAAAATGGACTCTTGGATCAAAAGATTTGGATTGTTGAAGTTTCAAGGATTGAAGCCTAAGGAAGGAAAGAGACATCGAGGATCACATATAGGAGGTCTAAAGCATATCGACGATTGCATATCAGAGGTCCATATCATATCGGCGATTGCATGTCGGAGGACCAGCATATCGACAATCGCATATCGGAGGTCCAGAGCATATTGGCGATCGCCGAATCAACCTATTGGTGAATTAGAACTTCTTCAGATCTCAACCTTTAAAAGTTGTGATATGAAAATGTACCAATAGTGTTAAAATGGCCAGAGAATGTCGATAAAGGTCAACAAAGGATTTAATTGAAAAACCAAAGGTGGATGGGCCATTTTTTCTCTCCTCTAGGGGGACACATGGTGGCATATGATTGGTCTCGATAAGCTACAATGGCATATGACATCAACATGACGTGGTGGTATGAAGGACACATGGCAGGTAGTTTTGGCGTTTTGAGGGGGCCTAAGAGGGAAAATCTAGGTGACACATGTCACCACTCATGAGGTGGCATGTGGAGTGATGATGTCATATTAGAGATCGCATATCGGAGGTTGAGGAATATCGCAACTCCAAAGTAAATTCTTCGATTTGAAAGTTTTGATGAGAGGGGCTCTGATATTAGGCTGGCACATGGTTGAGAGGATTTTAAAGAAACTCAGGCACTAAGCTCTTAACAAAGGAAAAATATCCCCCAACAAACAAAACGCCCTAACACCTCAAGGCTAAGCGGTAGGTCACAACCCTTGGTCCTATGGTGAGAAATGCAGGAAGGGCTAAAGCATAAGGAGCTAGGAAAAAATCGGAAAATCACGTTCAATTACGTTATAAAGGGGCTCTGATATGGCATTAAATTGATAGTCATCGGCCCAGTCATATAACAAAACAAATGCCAAAGGAGCAAAGAACAAGGGGCTAAGGAGTATCAGTGAAGCAATAAGGTGGAAACTTCTCCGATAAGACCATATAGAGAGTTGAAGGTGTATGAGTTGGTAGCGGTTGAATCAAAAGAAAAGAGGGGTTGGTAGCTTGAATGAGCAGTCAACAAGTTTTTGTGAAAACAACTTCAACCATACCATATTCCAAGGCAGAGGATAAGCATTAATGAACCAATTTCTAGATTTGAGGGTTAAAGATTTTCCAGAAGAATTGAAGAATAACGAAGGAGAAATTTTGATGGATTGTTGTAGAGGGACTTGTTATGCTAGAAGAAATGCTAAACTATAGTTTAGGGACCTTTTCTACTTTCAAGGGAGGCAGTTGACCAGATATTTCTTTTTGCCAAAATATAAGGATATTTTCCTATAGTTATTCTACGAAAGACATAATATTTTTAAGTTTATCTTTTGCATACATGAACTTGAAATATATTTAAAATATCTCGGTTTTTATAATTATGTGATGACTATTATTTTGCAAACTGTTATGTAAGCACTATATAAACAATGTATGAATATTGAAATGAAGTTGGATTTTATTAGAAAAACACTTATAATCTAAATATATTTGAGAAAATCGTGAATGTATTCACAATGTTTAATGAGTAGTTAGAAGGAAATTCATGTGTTACTTTTCCCTGTCAGTATTTCTCCATTATATAATTGTTTTATTCAAATGTCTGAGAATGTTAGTTTATGGGATTGAATTTCATTTATGCTCCTCTTTTAAATTATCGGTCATTAATATTTGTTATTCTAGTCATCTATAAAATTTGTTTTCCTTTAGTCATCTTTATTCTAAATCTCCCAAACAATCAAAGGACTTGTGACTTTTCATGCTTTGTATAACCTATGCATTGGAGTTGTGATCTCATTTGTTTAATAGCTAGACTCCATGCCCAATGGTTTTGAAGATCACCCAACCAATTTATTGCTAGACCTAAATATGGCCATATGAACTCAATTGCACAAAAACTTCTACTGTATTTACCATAGGGTGGTTGAGTTTTACGTAGAGATCCCTCTCTGGGTTGAAGGACCAGCTTCAACCTATAAGAGGTTCTGAGGTTACCTTAGGTTTTTTCCCTACAATCAGAGTTTTCCCTGAGTGATAAGATTTTGGTGTTGTTGTTGGGGTGCGAAGTTTCATGTCAAATTATCCATGGGAGAACGACAAAGATCATATATGTTCTTTGATGGTGAATAAAGGACATACACATAAATGTTGTGCATCATTCAGCTGACGACTCCATTCTCAACTGAATCTAGAGCTTAAAAATTTCATGACGACATTGTTGGCTAAAGACTTAGTTGTCTGAAGAATTGTTTGGCGGCTCCACTATCTTGAGATGGATCCACAATCTGCAAGATATGCTCCTATGAATCATTCACATATTCCCGGCTTTCCAAATCGTATGGCAGACATATCTGTCAAGATTTAAAGATGAAGAAGGAAATGGTGTTGCTTTGAATTTGATTAAATTTCATATACATACATGAAAGGTACAGGTTGAGTTGAATGAAGATTGTTTACAAAAAATGTTCATGGCTACTTTGGAGGAAAATGCATGATATTGGTATGAAAGTTTACCACCTGCTAGCATTTACTCCCTTGAATATTTATATTTTTTCATTTTGTGTAAACTATAAAGAAAAATACCCTTTTATAGTGTTGGTTAAAAACTTTTGTGGAAATCTTGAAAATATTTTTTCAACCATTGGAATTGATATTGATTATGAGGATCTAATGGAGGATGAAAGCAAAGAAGCCCTTTATGAATTTCCTTCTTATCATGAAGAAATTATGGAAGATGATTGTCATGTTAATCGGGTCACTATGTAGCAAACAATAGCCTCTCTCTTGACTGAAAATGAAACCGATCAGGATCCTTTTGTAGACAGACATGTTTCATCCAATGAACTTGATAAAGATATGTAGCAAGTTTTTCATTCTTCATGTGATCGAGATAGGGTTGAAAACAGTCGTTGAAGCTATCATTCTATTGTAGGGAAAACCCAACACCCCCATTATTTAAATAATGGGGACCCTTTCCATTAATTTTTGGCTAAATCATCTTTTATGATTTTCATTTTTGTTAATTGTCTTACAACTTTGTCATTATTTTGTTTTGATCATAATTCTATTTTGATTATTTCATTGAATTCGACTTTTCACAAGCTTTCCATCAATACTTGTTTTGCCTAATTTGGTCAACTGGTTTGTAAATAACACTCCTTTGAAGTTTGATCATTTTCTTGCCTCAACAAAAAAATATAAATAAATGTATGATATTTCAATTTTTGCAATTAAGATAATAATTTATTGTAAATATTAACTCTTAGTTAATTTTACTAATTCTTTCATATTTCACTAATGGTCCTACAAAATGACCCAGCTAAATTGTACAATAGATGAAAACACATTTCGAGATCTTGGTAATTTACTCCAATTTGTTATTCTAAAACAAATTGTCAAACCCAAAACCCCAAAATTCCATAGTGGCTGAATTCAAATTTGTAGGATGGTTAATTCACGGGGCACAACTTCACCTCCCTTCACTTCCCTCCAAAAAAACTTGCGATAAAATTATGTGATTGCGAAATGGCGATATCACAATTTCGTTAGCACCTCATATTAAAAACCGTCAAACTCCAATTTGCAATGCGATAACTTTTTATATGAAGGGTTTTTTATTTTATACTATGATTCTCATTCACTCCTTATATCTCCCATGCCTACGCCACTTCACATCACCCTCAGACCTTATCCCTCCACCTCACTCGCCTCACCATCACCCTCACATCATATCCATTAATACTTTCACCATAACCCTCCACTCCTTATACCTCCCTTACTTAACTCTCTCCTCCATATAACTCCTCCTCATGTAGCTTGGTTTAGGGTTGATTCCAATGGTTTGGTTTTATATAATATATATATATATATATATATATATATATATATATATATATATTAATAATTTAATATTAATAATATATATATATGTATATATATATTAATTAAGTTTTGTTTATAATTAATTTTGTGAATAATTAAGATTAATATTAAAGTTGCAATTAGATTAGCATTAATTAAATAATCACTGTACTTTCATTTACGATTAGAATTTAATTAGAAAATTTTGATTTTAGCCTAAGCAACAGAAATTCCAGAATTCTGGCAATTTTAATATACCAACTTTGGAAGCTCATAAATGGAATTTTACTTGGCCAAATGAGGCCCGGGATGGCTCATTGGAAAGATAAAATTGTCGAGAATATCTCTGAAGTAGTTCAATTTCCATATATGATCATTTATTGGGTCTAAAATCCAGCAGAAGATCAAGCTCTGATTTTTTTAACAAAACTAATTTCTGAGTTTAATTTTCTGCATTTTCATTTGCCCACAACTTCTTCTGAGTGTAGATCCATTCACCTATGTTCTCCTTGGCCAATTAAATATTTACAGACAAAAATAGAGAGCTCATATTTCTTTTATTTTAATTATGTAATTAAGTTTTTATTGAATTTATTTAATTCGAAATTTGGCATTTTGATTTTATTTTTGCATTTTAATTTAGTTTTGATTTGTTTTTGCAAGAAAATAGTGGAAGATATGAGGAGAAGAAGATCTCAATCAATGAGGATGCTCCAGAAATAGAAGAATAAAATTTTGAGCCAATGAAAATGGATGGAGCAAATTTATTCTTCAACAAACTTTCTTGTTGCGAATTCTTTTGTAAATATTATAAATAACAGACCGTGGAATGTATTAGGGGCTTCTCTTCTCTGCAATTATGAATTCTAAAATAACTACTATAATAGGGATTTAGAGTTGTAGGTGAGAAGAGAGAAAATATCAGATCTGGGGATTATTGAGGATTTTTCTTTTGCATTCTGAATTATGTATGATGGACAGAGCTTGCACTACTGCAACTCTTATTGTAACAATAGAAGTTCAAAGATTGTAGAGGACTGTTGGAGACCAGAGCCAGAGAAATGGATTCAATAAATTGGTATTTCTAATACTATTGTTTTAAATTCTAGATTCATTTTATAATGGCAGGAATGTGTCATTTTATTCATATTTTTGCACTTTTGTCGATATGAATAATTCGTCTCAATCATATGTTATTATTTGTCTCTACTCTTATGTGTTAATTCTAATTTCTGAGTAACTATTTACTCAGAAATATGTCTTTTAATAGTGATTTAACAAATAATGATATGTCGTGAACTATTTCCTCATATTATTGTTTAATTATTCGAATTACTAATTTATCAATCAATATCATTTTGTGAACTACTTCCTAAATGTTGTTGGTTGATTATTTCAGTTAAAAGATCTCTGAATAGAATATGTTTCAGTATTCACAATCTCAGTTAATAGAACTACTTCGTTAGCTTGATATTCATTATAAGCCAAACATATTGAAATATCAATTATTTAAATATATTTCTCTCAGTTGGGTTAGATCTATATATGCCTAATTGAAATAATATTAGGATTTAGTTCCTTTTTCTTGCATTTTAGAATAATTTAGAATATAGATTAATTCTACATTCCTAAAAGTCCTCTTCACAAAGGGGAAAAATTTAGTCGTGGCTTGGATAAGCCCCATATCAGCTTAAGGATCACGTTCTTGCCTGATCAACAAGAAAGTTGATCTGATGTCTCTTCTCCATTGGTGGATGAAATTCATATTTTAAGTCATCTGGAGATTGAGAGAAGGTAACTGGACCTATTTAAATCAGTCGTAACCACCATTCCAAACAGAAAAGGAGATACTTTAAGGTCTAGATCGGGTGGTCATCCCCAATATTGTTACAGCGAATTTCAAGGCTTCAACATTTTGGTGCTAGAAGGAGGGCCTGAAACTTGTTCTCTATTGGAGTCTTTGAATTCTAACATTTTATTTAATCACGATGACTCCTCTTAAACTTCCGATTTGGAGTTGTATCCATGGACATGCATCTTCCAACACTCCACCAGAAGTGGTAAGACTCTTATCTCAGGTAAAGTTTAATGGTAAGAAGAATGCATCTGCATTTAATCATGCTTTACAATTTATTCAAAAAAATTCAAATTCTACTTTTCAAGGAATTGATGAATGCATTTTATGCAGAATTTTTACTCTTACATTCTTGGCAAAAGCCAGAAGCCGGTGTTAATCGCTTCTAGTTGCCTCATTTAACAGCTAGGATCAATTTGCTACAATTCTCCTTTGAAATTTTTTTCGTTATAACTATGAACATGTATGTGACGAAATCGAAGATTTACGAAGGTTTGAAAATGAGCCTTTGATTGATTTTACCATTCAATTTCGTTTGAATTGATTGAGACTTAAAATTAAAGAAAGACCTTCAGAAGAGAAGCTATTATATTGGTTTGGATATGTTTTCTCTCTTCCTCCCATTCATATCCATGTGAAATTATTTCAAGCTTTGCTCAATCTCTTTACAATTTCATTAACATAATTGAGAATTCCAATATGGAAGTGCAAACAAATGATGATGAAGTGGTCTTTATTATGTACGATCAATTTCTTCATTTAGTACACACTTCCTACAGTATTAATAATGATCAGGATGCACCTTCACATGTCAGTGAATCTCAATCACAAAGCTTGGAGAATTTTACTATTCAAATGCAAGAAGATATTAGCAACAATCTTGAAGAAAATACCGCTTTGAAATATGAAAATCAGTATGCGTTAAATTCAGAAAATCAGAACATAAATCAACAAGTACAAGCAACAATCAAAGTTTCCAATAACACACAATCTGCTGTACAAATTTCTGAATTCTTTTATGATGAACAAATGCCAAATTTAGAACAGCAAAGCAACATTCTTCAAGAAAACACAAGTACACAAATGAATGATCTCAAATATGAAATTTACAATGAAAAAAATGCACAAGAGTTCTCAAATAGAGACACTTTTAAATCCATTTATTTTGATTCTCATTTTTCTCTTTATCCTGATATTTTTTCTGATAGAAATTTATTTGCTCTTCACATTAATGATATTTCAGAAAACAGAGAGGTTGATCTTAATGAATTGTCAATTAGTTTTTATCAAGATAGAGAATTAATTATTGATCATTATTTTGGCATTAATCAACATGTGCTTTATATTCCTTCTTGTGTTGATACATTGGATGAGATCGAAGGGAATTCTAATGAATGTCGGGAGGTCATTTATGATAGTTACTTTCACATTGAGGATATTGATTTGTTATCTTCACAATTGAGTCCTCATGATCAAAGTCGAATCAAATATGAAAATGAAGAGCACTCTAAGTCTGAAATTGTTTCAAACAGTTCTTATTTTCAGACAATTAATCATACTCATGATTTCAACATTCGAGAAACCATTCCAATATATGATTTATATGACAATCAAGCTCTCATTCCTATTCACTGTCATGATTCTCTTACTAATTCACAAGTTGGTATTAGAAATAATTCGAATTCTATTATTCTGACCAAGTCTTGTGAAAAGGAAATTGTTTTAAATCAATCCCGATTGTTTTGTAACAATAATTGGAACACTAGTGTAAATTATGATTTGATTTGATTATTTTTCCTTTTCTTATTTTGTTTAAATTCATATTTGTTTTATGTTTTTAGTTTTCGATTTTTAGATACTTTGTGCTGGAATATTGAGCAACTCAGTATTGAACACTCAATTGATGCACTGCCTGAATGAGAAAATGAAGTTTCACATTCTAATCGTGAACATCAAGAGCTATTAATCTTCCAATTCCAACTAATGTTCATTTTTTATCAATTACTTCTTTCTTCCCGAAAGCAGTCCCAACAAGAGAGTGTATTTTCACAATATAACCAACAATATAATTTAATTAATGATTTTCCATTGTATCTAACAGATTTCCATCCATATTTTATAGACCCATTTAAAAAATATTTGGAAAGTTTTCATTTACGAAAGATTGTTAATAGTTTAACACTTGCACATAACACTAACAAATTTATACAAGCCATTGTATCTAAAAGCTCATTTCCATGGTTTGGCCTGTCATCTTCTCTTTTGAATCCCTTCTAATCATTAATAGAAATTCATCAAGGTTTCTATGATCCAATTGAAATTCAGTTGGAAAGGGAATTTCAAGAGAAGGTAATTGTAAATAAGATATTAGCAATAAATGTATGTTCCTTATTTAGATTTAGTTTTCTTAGTTTAATTATATTTGTATTTTTGTTACTAATGATTGATCTGTACATACATGCAGGAATTAAAATGCTTACATGGTTACATTGGAAGTATGACTATACCTAGTCATGTTTCATTCATTAAGTTAGAAATAGGAATAGAATAACATAGATTATATTCTTTTTTTGTGTGCATTTATTTCATATTTTAAATAAGCAAGTAATGAATCTGACTTCTTCTGGGCATCCCCTTTTGTTTTCAGAAAGCGGCTTAAAACATTTTAAGCTCTTAGATCATGCATATTTGTGAAAGAACTTGATTGTCTTGTTTTGCAAAAATTCACTACATTGATCATACACATGAAGAAATTCCAAGAATTTGCTACAACTTGACAATATTTTGATTCATAAGTATTTCTAAAAAGGAGTTTGTTTTCACCACTCTTGTCTTCCGATATAAAATTGAGGTGGATGCAATTTAAAAATTCGTTATTTAGAATTTTTAGATTAAACAAGTAGGTGATGTTGAACTTATGTGAATTTTGAGAAAATTTAGGAGAACTTGAAGATCCATGAGGTAAATTCACAATCAAAATTCTTCGAGGTATGTGTTTACAGGTTCATTGTCATCTATTATTAGTTTTACTTTTTCAAAGTTTATTTCTTATTTTTTGTTTTGTTTCTTTTTCCTGGTCTTCGTCAACTTGATTGCGGAGACTTAAGATAAGTAGTAGCCAAACCTTTTCTAAATTTGCTTCATGTTCAGGGAAGTATTTATGATTTCATATAAATTTGAGGATTATCTAATTTTCCTTTTATTCATTGAAATCCTGATAAGTCTTAATAAATTCTCGGAAAAATCTGATCGGATCATTATATTTCATAACTCTCTACATAAGAAAGTTCTGATAAAATTACTTTTTGATTAGATATTCTGACAGTTAATTAAATTGTTAAAGGGTTATTTATTTAAAAGCAAATTTAAATTAGTCGTTTTATTTTTGAATTGAATACCTCAAGAAATTGTCGGACCCACAAAATTTCGCGTCTTATATCACATTTCACATATCGGAGGTTCTCAAATGAGCATATTCCAAATATCTTTGATTCCCAAATCTTCCCATCCCTTCCAATCTCCAATGAACCTTTCCACCCAACATCGCATCATCCATATCGCAAAACCTCTGTATCGCAAACATTTGATCAGAGGAAACTCTTAACATTTCCTGATAAGAAATTGCGGATGCAAGACATCCAATATTCCTTTTCGCCCATTCTCCAATAAAATGAGATTTCCAATATTGCGATGTCCACACAACCCTGGACCCGATACGATAGTTAAAATCAGTTTTAAGAGGTTTTGCGCTCGCTCATAAATCACAATTTCAGTGGAGGCACATGTTTAAAACTTCTGATATTCTAGATTCGATATGAGATTAAATCCATATAATTAAATGATCGGTTATGTTCTATATCGCATATTGACGTATCAACGATTACATCTCGTATTCAAAATATTTCGATTGCCGATTTCTTATCAAATTCAAATTCAGTCCCACTAGTGAGCCACATCCTCTATCACAATCCTTTTATCGCAAGAATCATATCAACATTTCCTTTCGTTAATAATTTCGATCATTGATATGACTATTCTCCTATATAGCAATCGCTCCATCGCAATTTCTCATTGCATATGCTCATATCGCAATCCCACTATCGCAACGCTTCTATCACATCGCAAAACTCAAATGATGCCTTGTCTTGACATCCTCCGATGCGATAAACTCCGGTATATGTCTCCCTGCTTTTATTTTTTAACTATTGTATAACACTCAATCGCATACCGAAAAAAGTTGAATCTCACAGTTTGAAGTTATGCATGGTAAAGAAACTTGAGATACAAAATATCCAATGAGGCGTTGTCTTGTATAAAATAATTTAAGGCACTCTTGGGTGACTGTTGTGGTAATTTAGAAATTCACAAGAAATTTGGAACATGGTTAAATCATTTTAATTTCTCTTATATTTGAGTTCTAGATATATCACTCTATATTTAATATATGAAATTCAAGACCTCCCTATCTATGATTTGCATTTCATTTTCTTGAATTTGGTCTTAATTTTGAACAACTTATGAAAATCATAGAGTTGATATGAAACTTATAATATTATGAGAACATTCATCACTATGATTCATTAGAAACATTTTTTCATTCTCATTTCTGATGGATTTCATTTATTTCCGATTCCGTGAACATAAAGCATTGTATTATTCTAGTTTACTTCTCGCTTTAGTATAGATTTAATAAATGATGATTTTGGGTTAATAAGATTTCAATTAGTTCAACTTCTTCATGATTTTAATTCTAATTAAAGTAAGAAGTTAGATAGTATTGGAAAAAGGTATCTTTCAGGGAAGATTAAATGCAATTCTCCAATGGTAAGTTTCATATGACCATTTTCATTACTTTACTTTTGTTTTTTTCTTTTGCTGATCCTAAACTCTGTTTTTACAGGTCTTCATAAACCTTTTGCACCTCTACCAGATCAGTTTTGAAGTTCATTCTCTATTGTTTAGTTTTATTTGAGATTCTTGAAAGAAACAGTAATGATATGCATCAAATAAGCTAAACTGGGGATTTTTTTAAACCTCTAATATGTTTCTTTAAGCATTACTTTTATCAGAAATGGTTAAGGTGGTTTTGCAAGTTTTTCTTCGAAACAAAAAAATTTGCGGTAGGCAGAGAATTCTCATTTAGCATGTTATCTATCATCACAGTTATTTCACCCTCTCCATTTTGAGAGCCTCATTTCTTATAACTCTGCAAGATAAAAAGAAAAAAAATTAATCTTAACATTAGAAGGAATGTACATATGCTTATTTTCATTTGTTAAGATATTTGTATAAGTACCCTTGTTGGAGTTTATATTTTAAGATTGAATTTTTCTTTTACCTTTCGCCTTCTTGAGTTTGTTGATTTCATTTCTTACTTTAATCTAGGAATTCTTTTCCTTTTCATTTCGGTTTTGTTTTAATTTTGGTGACTCTGCCATAATTTATGTGAAAAACATTTTTTCTTCGCCCCACAATGATTAGCATACATGGAAAATATCCTAACTCTATTTATTTCAGTGAATTTCATTTATCATTAAAGGCATATCCTTATGGAACCATAAGACCATCTTGCTTTGAATCTTTTTCATGGAGGAACACACATCCTTATTGAGTGATAGATTTTATTTTTTCAAGGAAAGAACTGATTTGAGTTTAAAAACAATGAATCTCTCTCACCCCTCCACATAAAAGCATCTGACTGATAGTTGCAGGGAAAGAATTTGGAGTAAACATTATGAAAATATTATGTCCATTAAACATAAATCTTTGTTACCATCCCACCGCTTTCACTCAAATACATCATAAACTAAAAGCTTGCAAATACACTTATCAAAAGAGTGATTAAAAGAGGAAGCATGGGAAATATATGTAAACCCATCGGGGATATGGACACTCGTTGGCAGCGAAGCGATGCCAGAGACAATCATAAAATGGATATATGCTTTATCAAAAACTATTATCTCTATCTTCTTCTATTATTATATGAGGTAGTTTTAAAACAAATTTCTCAAATTTGGATTCATGACATTTACTCGAATCTGTTTTGAGTACTTATCTTTACAAACTCATATTTCTTAATCTATTTATATGGGACCTATGGAAATGTTTTACTGTTAGACGATTTCGTAATCTCCATTATTTTTAACTTTTGGGTAAATTAAAGTTCATTATCTTTAACCCGAGATAACTGCTTCTTTCCAATGTGTCGCCATTGTTGTAGGGAAAACCAAACACCCCCATTATTTAAATAATGGGCACCCTTTCCATTAATTTTTGGCTAAAGCATCTTTTATGATTTTCATTTTTGTTAATTGTCTTACAATTTTGTCATTTTTATTTGTTTTAATCGGATTTCTATTTTGATTGTTTCATTGAATTCGACTTTTTACAAGTTTTCCATCGATACTTGTTTCTCCTAATTTGGTCAAGTGGTTTGTAAATAACACTCCTTTGAAGTTTGATCATTTTCTTGCCTCAACTAAAGAATATAAATAAATGTATGATATATTTCAATTTTTGCAATTAGAATAGTCATTTATTGTAAATAGTAACTCTTAGTTAATTTTTACTAATTCTTTCAATTTTGCACTAACAGTCCTACAAAATGACGCACCTAAATTGTACAGTAGATGAAAACACATTTCGATATCTTGGTAATTTACTCCAATTTGTTATTTTAAAACAAATTGTCAAACCCAAAAACCCAAAATTGCAAAGTGTCTGAAGTCCAATTTGTAGGATGGTTAATTCACGTGGCCCCCACTTCACCTCCCTTCTCTTCCCTCCAAATAACTTGCAATAAAATTATGTGATTGTGAAATGGTGATATCACGATATCGCATATTGTGTATCGCAATTTCATTAGTGCCTCATATTAAAAACCATCGAACTCCAATTTGTGATGTGATAACCTTTTATACGACAGGTTTTTGATTTTATACTATCGTTCTCATTCGCTCCTTATAACTCCCGAGCCTACGTCACTTCACATTGTTAAGCTCCTTTACGTTTTCCCAACTTCTGCCTACAATTATGGAAGTAAACTGCAGTCATTTCCTTAATTTCTGGAAACCAACTGCAGTGATTACCTTAAATTACGGAAATCAACTGCAATTAATTAATTTCTTGTTGGGAGCTTCTGGAGTGGTCCATTACTCCCTCTAGAGTTCTCTACCATGATCTGTGGAACACTTGACACATAGCCAACAAAAGCTTGATGGAAGCTTGGCTATATATACTTCTGTTTGGTCCCCAAGCTCACTAACTCAATCCCCTTCAGTCTTACACCATCAAGTTAGAGTGAGCAGAGCTTGGAAGTGCCTTCAGATTTTCTTATCTAGTAGTACATGCAATACATGCCGTTGTTGCAACTAGCTGAGTGCTCTGTTTGCTGTTATGTCGCCTTTTTCATTTTCACTCATTCGGCTCACGTACTCCATGTCCACCACATTGATAATGGATTCACGGCGCTCCGCGTGATCCCACTTCCACTTTGAATATTTATCCCTGTATTTCTCGGCACTTGGATGTTCTTTATTGGAAGTCGTTCCAAGTACCAAAGAGGGCTTTGAACCATGTATGGTGAAGCCCACACTCTGATCAGGTAAGTGGCATTTTCATTTTACAATTGGTTTAGCTATAACAAATTTCCCCTCACTATTTCTATTTTGAGCACACGGAGAAATTCGCAACGAAATAAATGTGAAGAGATATTTAGTTTCAAGAGTCTCGGTGAACGAAATATTTGTTAAAATCCATGAGCAAAGGTTGAAGGTGTACCCAGTGCCAAAACGAGAGGGAGAAATAGTAATAGATTGAGAGCAAGCATCAATGGCTGGAGGTATGTTTTCTTGGGCATCAAGTTTTTTACATTCTTTACGATTTCTTTAAGTTTTAATTCTGCATTAAAGAATTGTTATTAAGCTTACATTTGGTATCATAGCCCATTTTTATCTCTGCCTTGGTGTTTATAGACATGCTCTATTTTGCTAATGCCATATTTAGAGAATTTTCTGAATTAAGGCATTTATTTGGAAATATGTTTAATTTTTTGGTCAATTTTTTATGCTTATAATATTGGTTTAATTATATGCAATTTGAATAATCATTGTGCAAAAATTTATTAACTATGCTCGTTATTTAATTTGCATGAATTGATTATTTCTGTTTTAAATTAAAACATGCTATTTTGGATGAGTATACGAGACCCATCATTAAATATTATGCATGAATTTTATAGTTTTGTTTATGCAAATTATCATTATTTTCATATCAAGTTAATTTTTATGCATAAAAGAAACAATGTCTAGTGATCCATATAATTTTAAGTGAATAGAGAATAGCCACAGCATCTCTAATTAAATAAAATAATATATTATGATTGGTTAGGATCACATAAATATTATTTAGACATTAAATTGTAATTAATTATACTAAATATAATAAATTTTATCCCATAGGAGTTTTTATTATATTTATATAATTAATTAGGATAAAATATTCATAACTTTTTCCAAGGAAAAAAACGGTAACTTTTTATTAAAAATTAATGAAAAGTTACACTGGCAGATGCAATGAAGCATTCAGTAAGTTGCCACATGGGCTCAAGTGCTTTCGCACCCCACGCAATGTTAGAAGACTAACGTGCACAAAGAATAAGCAAAAGAGAAGAGAAGAGGGAAAGAGAAAAAGAGTTGAAAAAACTGAATTCCGGCTGTGAGTAAAACTCACGCTTCAAGTTTTTCTCCCCTTTTTCTTTTCGACCTTGCGCCACTCTCCTTGAGTGGGTTCGATCGAAGCAATGACTAACTGAGTTGTTTCATTTGAAGGCCCCGTTTCTTTGTCTGAGTCTGATGTATCTGAGTGATGATGCCGTTTGATGCCTCCCAAGCCTTGATCCACAACTGTCATCTCTGCCTGATTTTGCTGGGTCTCTACCTGATTTGAGTGGGACTGTGAAGCCTTGTTGTCTGCTGTCTTATCCTGCTGGTTCTCTATTTTAGCTTCCTCTATGGTGGTATCATCCTCTTCGGCCTCTGTTTCTTCGTCTTCTGTTACCGAAGGGGCTTTCTTTTCCGCGGCTCTCTTCTTTAAAACATCATCTATGTTCTGCCATCCTTTGGACTTCCTTTGTTGTGGCTTGCTTTTATTGAGGCTTTTGCATGCATTGAACAGATGACCTGTTTGCTGACATCCCCTGCATCTGAATGTTGTATTCTCATAATCCAAAGATTGTTTCCACTGAGAGTTGTTGAAATTCAGAATGATGCTTTCAGGTAATCCTTGGCTAAGATCTACCTCGACACATATCCTAGCAAAAGTAAAGATTCCTTTTATGTGTCTCTCTGTATCAATCTTCAACATTCTTCCAAGGGTGTTCCCTATGGCTGTTAGGGTCTTGAAGTGCCAAAAATGTAACGGAAGATTATGCAACCTTACCCAAACTGGCATCCTTGATACTACCATAGTACTGGCATCAAACTCCGGGAATCATGGGGTAACAAACAATCCCGCACTACCCCAGAACCATGGTCCTTCATTGAGCATTTTTTCCTTTTCTTCTTCTACGAGGAAGATTACTATGAAGAAACCCTTCGAACATAGGTGGATATGGCAGTTTTTTGTCCATACCGTGTGAATCCATTGGTACAAAGCATCTGTTCTAGGCCAGAAACCGTTAAATCTACAAATAACTGCTCTTTTTTGTAGATATGAAAAATGCATTTTACCTCTGGAGTATCCAGCAAGATGGATGGACTCTCTGGCATTTGATCCACGATGTACTGCCCTGGAGGTATATTAGCAGCTGTGGATTCTTTCCCCTTTGAAGTTTCTTTCCCTTTGGCTGCATCGCGATAGGTACCTGTAGGTTTTGAGGTAGATCCCTTAGATCCCCCTCGCAGACGGTGGTTGAGAAAAATAGTTGAGTCCTTTGCAACCTTGTAATGCTAGAGTGTGTGTTGATCCTGCAAACATATCCCAGAAAATATTAGGATTTGAAATGCAACTGGAATTCCCAGTTTGTCCTGGATCTCTTTTTTTAAATCCAAAACCCTCATCCGTTCCCCGATCTGCGTACAAATATGTCTGCCTTCTGTTGATCTGATGAAGATTTGTATCATATCTGCTGTATCTGCCTTGATCAGATCCCATTTCTCCAATTTGTATTCTGGATCTAGCAAAAATTCATTTTCCTTCTGCCTAGATCTGGCCGGATCTGGTAGATCCACCCCGGATCTGCTTTGTTTGTGCCTGGGGTCAAAGTGTGCTCGATTAAGGGCTAGATCGCGTAGATCCAAACCAGATCTGCAAGATTTAGGTCTATGCGTTAAGGGGGGTAGCAGATCTGCAACATGTAGCCCCCCCTGCCTGTTCTGCATTCGTTCTGGGATTGGCGAAGACTGGTCCCTAAACGCCATACGGCCCGACGGAATCCTTACTCAAGAGCACAGATTGGGTCTTCGATCTTCCACCATAAAGAAACCTCCTCGTGGATCCTCGCAGTAAGGTGGTCTTCCGTTGATGCCTGCGCCTCACAAACTCGTTGAATGCTTATATCTCGCTCCCAATCCAGGGTCGGTAGATTCCATGTGACAGGGGCCCCTCCAGATGCGCCGCCGCACTGAAACGAGTATATTTGAATCGTATGTCTGCTCGAGATCAACCCTTTCTCCGAAGGCGCAGACAGCTTCCGGGCCACGTTCACTGTTATCGCACACCCTGTATCATTTTCAGGATCTGAGACTGGTTTGGGAGCCGAAGCGGCTGCAAAGTCCCTGCGCGGACAAACCCTAACCATCGCCATCGCCGGAGCCTTGCAAAGTTGGTTCCGATTTCACCACTTGATGATCTCTATAGTTTTACTATTTTTTTGCTTCTTTAACAAAGGATCCAAGAGAATCAAAATAAAATATTCATAACTTACCCACATGAATTATGAATTAATAGTTTTATCATAGAGTTCAAAACTAAGATAGAATATATATATCAAATTATAATCATAATATACCCTTAGAATTATGAATTAAGTGAATAATTTGATAAATTCTATTATAAAGAATAATTGAATCTGTTTGAATTGAAAATTTATCCCACAGACAATTTTTATGTCATTAGATTCAATTTTAAGCATGGTTTACATTGGTAAAGCATGAAATTTTATTTAGGCCTCAAATTTAACATAAGCATGTGATCTTTAATTTTATGCAGTTGTACAACTTGCAAATTTCTCTGAAATTTGTTGTGATATCCCTGAACTTAAGGGAGATAACTATAAGGTTTGGAAGGAGAGGGTTCTCCTTCATTTGGGGTGGATGGACATATACTATGCTATTAGGAAAGATGAACCACCGGCACTCACTAATACCAGCACTACATCGGACATCACGCTTTATGAACGATGGGAGAGATCTAATCGCCTAAGCATGATGTTCAATAAGACTAAAATTTCAGTTGGTATTCATGGTTCTGTTGATCAGCATGAAAATGTCTGAGACTTGCTGAAATCCATTGATGATCAATTTGTCACTTCAGACAAGGCACTAGCAAGCACCCTAATCATGAAGTTCTCATCCCAAAGGCTCACCAATGTGAAAGGTGTGCGCGAACACACCATGCAAATGAGGGACACTGTGGCTCAATTGAAGAAACTTGAGGTTGAAATATCAGAGTCCTTCGTGGTGCACTACATCCTGAACACCCTTCTGCACCAATACGGACCCTTCAAAATCTCATACAACACACATAAGGATAAATGGTCAATTAATGAATTCATGACCATGTGTGTTCAAGAGGAAGAGATACTGGTGATGGAACTGGGAGAAAGTGCAATGCTGGCGACGCGTGGAAAGGGAAAATCTCAAGACAATTGGAAAGGGAAAGGTAAATTACCTCCCCAAGCTGATATCAAGAAGGATTCCAAGTGTTTCTTCTATAAAAGGAAGGGACACATGAAGAAGGAATGCGCCAAATTTTAGAAATGGCTTGCGGACAAAGGTAATCCAATCTTGTTTGTTTGTTATGAATCTAATATGGTTAATATCAATATTAACACCGTGGTGGATTGATTCTGGATCAACAATTCACATTTCGAATTCCTTCCAGGGTTTACAAAACCTAAGGAAGCCAGTGGGAAGTGAGTAAAGCATCTTATTAGGAAACAAAATGGGTCACATGTGGAAGCTATAAGAACATGTTATTTAACTTTAAGTAGTGGTTTTGTTTTAGAATTAGAAAAGACCTTTTATGTTCCAAGTTTTTCTAGAAGCTTGATTTCAGTTTCAAGACATGTACCTTTTGGATATTCCTTTAACTTTTCAGAAACATCCTTCAATTTATTTTATAAATCTGATTGTGTTGGGAATGGTATCTTTTTTAATGGTCTTTACTGCATTAATTTACAAAACAATGTCACTTATGATTCAATGCATGTTCACACTGGCACTAAAAGATGTGTTATTAATGAAGATTCCTCTAAATTATGGCACCGAAGACTAGGTCATATCTCCATAGAAAGAATTAAAAGATTGGTATATGAAGGGGTGCTTAATACTATGGATTTTATTGATTTTGAGACTTGTGTGGACTGCATAAATGGAAAGCAGACCAACAAGTCAAAGAAAGGTGCCAATAGGAGTTCAGACATATTAGATATCATACATATTGATATATGTAGTCTAGACATGGACTCACATGGTCAGAGATACTTCATCTCCTTTGTAGATGATTACTCACGATATATGTATCTCTACATGCTTCATAAAAGGAGTGAAGCATTAGATGCCTTTAAGATCTTTAAGGTTGAAGTAGAGAAACAATGTGGCAAGCAAATTAAGATCGTGAGATCAGATAGAGGTGGAGAATATTATGGTAGATACACAGAAGATGGACAAGCACTTGGGCCATTTGCAAAATTTCTTCAAGAGCATGGGATTGCTTCCCAATACACCAAACCTGGCTCACTCGACCAGAATGGTGTAGCAGAAAGAAGAAACCAAACATTATTAGACGTGGTGCAGAGTATGCTTAGCAGCTCCAATCTTCCTAAATCCTTGTGGACTGAAGCACTTAAGATGGCAGTGTATATATTAAACTGAGTTCCAACCAAGGCTGTTCCTAAAATGCCATTTGAATTATGGAAAGGTTGGAAAACGAGTTTGCGATATATGCGCGTTTGTGAATGCCCGTCTGAAGTGAGAATATATAATCCACAAGAGAAGAATCTGGACCCAAGGACCATTAGTGGGTATTTCGTTGGATATGCTGAAAGGTCTAAAGGTTATAGATTTTATTGTCCATCTCACAGCACTAGGATTGTGGAATCAAGAAATGCAAAGTTTCTTGAAAATGACTTGATCAGTGGGAGCAATCAAAACAAGAACATAGTTTCTGAGAAGGATCATTCAGAATCTCAACCTTCCACCTCAAGTGATAGATTGGTTATTGTTCATAGCACTCCTCAAGTACAAACTGGTGTTGAACAACCAATTGTTGAAGTTCCACAAGCTGCTGACGACATTCCAGTAGATCAAGTAGTTCAAGAGTTTCCAAGAACTTTTGAACAACGAGTTGAACCACATACTTCTCAGGAAGATGATGGTACAACATTAAGAAGATCTACTAGACCAAAGAGATCAGCAATTCCTGATGAGTATGTTGTGTATCTGCAAGAATCTGACGACAACATTGGAGCCGAAAATGATCCCGAGTCCTTTTCACAAGCCATGATTTGCAAAGAATCAGAATTATGGTATGATGCCATGAAGGAAGAGATGAATTCTATAAAGAGTAACGAAGTTTGGGATCTTGTTGAGTTTCCTAATGGTGCAAAAGCCATTGGATGTAAATGGGTCTTTAAGACAAAGAAAGACTCGTTGGGCAACATTGAGAGATACAAGGCAAGACTTGTTGCTAAGGGATTCACTCAGAAAGAAGAAATCGACTACATGGAGACTTTCTCTCCTGTATCTAAAAAAGATTCCTTGCACGTTATTATGGCATTAAGAGCCCATTTTGACTTGGAGTTGCAACAAATGGATGTGAAAATGACATTTATCAATGGAGATCTAGAGGAGGAGGTTTACATGAAACAACCTAAAGGATTCCCCGCTAGTGATGGTAAGCAATTGGTTTGCAAGCTCAAGAAATCATTATACGGATTAAAACAAGCATCCTGCCAATGGTATTTGAAATTCCATAATGTAATTTCTTCTTTCGGTTTTGTAGAAAACATTATGGATCAATGTATATACCTGAAAGTCAGTGGGAGTAAAATCTGTTTTCTTGTTTTATATGTGGATGACATTTTGCTAGCAACCAATGATAAGGGTTTGCTACACGAGGTGAAACAATTCCTCTCTAAAAATTTCAATATGAAGGATATAGGTGAGGCATCTTATGTCATTGGCATTAAGATCCATAGAGACAAATTTCGAGGCATCTTGGGTCTGTCTCAAGAAACCTATATTAATAAAATTTTAGAGAGATTTCGGATGAAGGATTGTTCACCAAGTGTAGCTCCCATTGTGAAGAGTGATAGGTTCAATTTGAACCAATGCCTGAAGAACGACTTTGAAAGGGAACAAATGAAGAACATTCCATATGCTTCTGCTATCGGAAGCCTAACGTATGCTCAGGTGTGCACAAGACCTGACATTGCATTTGTTGTGGGAATGTTGGGACGATATCAGAGTGATCCAGGTTTAGACCACTAGAGAGCTACAAAGAAAGTAATGAGGTACCTTCAAGGAACTAAAAACTACATGCTTATGTATAGACGGATGGACAATTTGGAAGTAATTGGCTACTCAGATTCTGTGTTGGATGTTTTGATTTACGTAAATCAACATCAGGATACATTTTTATGATGGTCGGTGGAGCTGTATCATGGAGGAGTGCCAAGCAGACCATGATTGCCACTTCCACTATGGAAGTCGACTTCGTCTCCTATTTTGAGGCTACTTTACATGGTGTATGGCTTAAGAGTTTCATTTCTTGGCTTAGAATTATGGATTCTATATCTAAGCCATTGAGAATATATTGCGACAATTCAGCTGCTGTTTTTATGGCTAAAAACAATAAAAGTGGAGTCAAAATAAACACATCAACATTAAGTATTTAGCTATAAGGGAACATGTTAAAGAAAATAAAGTGGTCATTGAGCATGTTAGCACTGAGTTGATGATCATTGATCCTTTGACTAAGGGCATGCCACCGTTTAAATTCAAGGATCATGTAGTGAATATGGGACTTGGTTCCATTAAGTAGTTTCTCATTGTATGGATAATGTTATTTTAATGAAATTCTTAATTATTGTGATGTTTTTTCTCATATTTATGTGCACCTTAATTTGATTTGAGAAAATTCATCTGTGTAGGACCAAGAATAAACATAAGGCTTATTCATTAAGAAATTGTTGCCACATAATCTATAATAAGAATAAATACATAGTAATACATGGAAGATAATACTCGTCATTAGAGGACTTATTCATGTATCTGTTACTTAATATCGATTATCAATGGGTTTTAAGATAAGACATTAAGATTGGAAGTATGGACCAAGTGGGAGAATGTTAAGCTCCTTTACATTTTCCCAACTGCTGCCTACAATTACGGAAGTAAACTGCAATCATTTCCTTAATTTCTGGAAACCAACTGCAGTAATTTCCTTAAATTACAGAAATCAACTGACGTTAATTAATTTCTTGTTGGGAGCTTCTGGAATGGTCGATTACTCCCTCTGGAGTTCTCTACCATGATATATGGAACACTTGACACATAGCCAACAAAAACTTGATTGAAGCTTGGCTATATATACTTTTGTTTGGTCCCCAAGCTCACTAACTCAATCCCCTTCAGTCTTACACCATCAAGTTAGAGTGACCAGAGCTTGGTAGTGCCTTCAGATTTTCTTATCTAGTAGTACATGCAATACATGCCGTTGTTGCAACCAGTTGAGTGCTCTGTTTGTTGTTATGTCACCTTTTTCATTTTCACTCATTCGGCTCACGTACTCCATGTCCACCACATTGATAATTTACTCACGGCGCTCCATGTGATCCCACTTCCACTTTGAATATTTTTCCCTGTATTTCTCGACACTTGGATGTTCTTTATTGGAAGTCGTTCCAAGTACCAAAGAGGGCTTCGGACCATGCATGGTGAAGCCCACACTCTGATCAGTGAAGTGGCATTTGCATTTTACAATTGGTTTAGCTGTAACAAATTTCCCCTCGCTATTTCTATTTTGAGCGCACAGAGAAATTTGCAGCAAAATAAATGTGAAGAGATATTTGGTTTCAAGAGTCTCGGTGAAAGAAATATTTGTTAAACTCCATGAGCAAAGGTTGAAGGTGTACCCAGTGCCAAACGAGAGGGAGAAACAATGACAGATTGAGAGCAAGCATCAATGGCTGGAGATATGTTTTCTTGGGCATCAAGTTTTTTACATTCTTTACGATTTCTTTAAGTTTTAATTCCGCATTAAAGAATTGTTATTTAGTTATCACACATCACCCTCATTCCTTATCACTCCACCTCACTCCCCTCACCCTCACCCTCACCCTCACCCTCACGTCATATCCATTAATACTCTCACCATAACCCTCCACTCCTTATACCTCCCTTACTTAACCATCTCCTCCATATAACTCCTCCTCACATAGCTTGGTTTAGGGTTGATTCCAATGGTTTGGGTTTAATATATATATATATATATATATATATATATATATATATATATATATATATATATATATTTTGTTTTTATATTATAATTATATTATATTATAATTTTAATATAATTTAATTATAATATAAATATATTTTAATTGATTTTTAAAACATATTTTTAATTAAGTTTTGTTTATAACTAATTTTGTGAAAAATTAAGATTAATAGTAAAGTTATAATTAGATTATAATTAATTAAATAGTCACTGTAATCTAATTTAGGATTAGAATTTAATTAGAAAATTTTGATTTTTAACCCAAGCACCAGATATTCCAAAATTCTAGCAAGTTTAATATACCAACTTTGGAAGCTCATAAATGGAATTTTACTTGGCCAAATGAGGCCCATGACTGCTCATTGGAAAGATAAAATTATGGAGAATTTTCTGAAGTGGTTTCATTACCAGATTTGATCATTTATTGGGTCTAAAATCCAACATAAGATCAAACTCCGATTTTTTTAACAAAACTATTTTCTGAGTTTAATTTTCTACATTTTCATTTGCCCGCAATTTCTTTTGAGTGTAGATCCATTCACCTATTTTCTCCTTGGCCAATTAAATCTTCACAAGAATCAATAGAAAGCTCAAATTTCTTTTATTTTAATTATGTAATTAAGTTTTGATTGTATATATTTTAATTCCAAATTTGGCATTTTGATTTTATTTTTCATTTTAATTTAGTTTTGATTTTCTTTTACAGGAAAATAGTAGAAGAGATGTGGAGAAGAAGATCTCAATCAATGAGAATGCTCCAACAATAGAAGAATATAATTTTTAGCCAATGACAATTGGAGCAGATTTATTCTTCAATAAACTTTCTTGTTGAGAATTCTTTTGTAAATATTATAAATAACAGATTGTAGAATGTATTAGGGACTTCTCTTCTCTACAATTCTGAATTATAAAAGCACCACTATAATAGGGATTTAGAGTTGTAGGTGAGAGGAGAGAAAATCTCAGATCTGGGGATTATTGAGGATTTTTCTTTTGCATTCTGAATTATGAATGATGGGCAGAGCTTCCATTACTGCAGCGCTTGTTGTAATAAGAGAAGTTCAAAGATTGCAGAGGACTATTGGAGACCAGAGTCAGAGAAATGGATTCAATAAATTAATATTTCTAATACTATTGTTTTAAATACTAGTTTCATTTTATGATGGTCGGAATGTGCCATTTTATTCATATTTGTGCACTTTTGTCGATATGAATAATTTGTTTCAATCATTTTTTATTATTTATCTCTGCTCTTATGGGTTGAATTCTAATTTATGAGTAACTATTTACAAATAAATATGTCTTTTAATAGTGATTTAAGAAAAATTATATGTTGTGAACTATTTCCTCATATTATTGTTTAATTATTCAAATTACTAATTTATCAATCAATATCATTTTGTGAACTACTTTCCAAATGATGTTGGTTGATTATTTGAGTTAAAAGGTCTCTGAATAGAATATGTTTCGGTATTCACAATGTGAGTTAATTGAGCTACTTCGTTAGCTTGATATTCATTATAAGCCAAACATATTTAAATCCCAATTATTTAAATATCTTGCTCTCGGTTGTGTTAGATCTATATCTGCCTAATTGAGACATTATTAGGATTTAGTTCATTTTTCTTGCATTTTAGAATAATTTTGCATACATATTAATTCTACATTCCTAAAATTCCTCTTCACAAAGAGATAAACTTTAGTCGTGGCTTGGATGAGCCCCGAATCAACTTAATGATCACTTTCTTGCCTGATCAACAAGACAATTGATCTGAAGTCTCTTCTCCATTGGTTGATGAAAGTCATATTTTAAGTCATTTGGAGATTGAGAGAATGTAACTAGACTTATTTAAACCAGTCAGAACCACCATTCCAAACAGAAAAGGAGCTGCTTTAAGGTCTGAACTGGGTGGTCATCCCTACTGTTGTTGTAGTGAATGTCAAGGCTTCAACACCTTCATGTCATTCATATACTGAATTTTTGTCTTATGAAGAAACTTATGAAAATAAGATCCTTGAAAATCCAATTCATTGTGGTAGTTATTCACAGTTGCAAGATCATGTGCACGAAGTTGTTTTTCTTCACTCTTTTGAAAGTCAAAATGACAGTTCTCAAACAAGGTTAGAAGAGGTTAATGAGACAAATTTAGAATTGTTTGGTAACCAAAAATATAATCTTCATTCACAAAATGTAGATGTTGCATTTGAAGTTTCACTAGAAAGTACATAATGATTCCCTGATGTGCATGATAATACAAATGAACAAATTGTTTCCTTTCGTTCTAAAAATTATCTTGAGTTCGATGTAATAGGACAAGGAAAATTAATTAAAAATGAAGGGAATGTTTGTCTTTTTTCTCATTGTCAAGAATGGGTAGATTTTCATGTTTTCCGAGACTGTATGGCTAGTTTGTTGGAATCATTAGCGATGGTAGAGTTTGTTTTGTTTATCGACAGAGGGATTGGATTCAGATTCCAGTTTGAGTGGCCATTTCTTAGATTTTTCTTTCTTCTTAAAGAAAATGTGAGCAAAAATTAGTTAAGTAACCATTTACTTGCATGGTTGCATTGGGTTTCTGATTTCACCTAATAGGGAATATACTTTTAGGAGGTTAGAGTAGGAAATGGCATGCAATAAGTGTGGTTTTTCAGTAGTGAGTTTTTTAATTTGCATTTTTAGTTTTGAGTGTGTAGCAATGTGTGATTTTAAGCTACAGAGTCAATTGGTTGCAAATAAGGTTGTCAGATCTAGGTAAAAGGTTGGGAGCCGCCCAATGGATGAGGCAACTACCCTATGGGGAGTTATTGTTGCCATCATTGATCAACAACATCCTCGTGGAGCCAACTATTATCACAATACACATTTCACATTTTAAATATTTTTGGAAAATGCTGACAGTTGTAGTGTTAGTGTTTAAAATTGTAATAAACAGGGAAATTTTCTTGATAGCAGGGTTGTCAACATTTTTTGAAAATCAAAGTAAATAAGCAACGAATTTTGTAGTCATCTTCCAGGCAGCAGAAGGACTCAAAGCCTACATCCCACCCTCTCCATTGGAAAGTGCTATGAACAAGCTTTCCAACAGTATGTGGAAGTCTAAAAATAGACTCTTGGATCAAAAGATATGGTTTGTTGAAGTTTAAAGGATTGAAGCCTCAGGAAGGAAAGAGACATCGGTGATCGCATATCGGAGGTCCAAAGCATATCAACGATTACATATCGAAGGTCCATAGCATATCGAAAATCGCATGTCGGAGGACCAGCATATCGACGATCTCATGCTGAAGGTCCAAATCATATCGACGATTGGCAAATCGGTGAATCAGAGAGCCATAACTTCTTAAGGTGACAACCTTTAAAAAGTTATATTATGAAAATGTGTTGATAGTGTTAAAACTGTTGAGGAACACCGATAAAGGTTAAAAAAGGATTTCATTGCAAAACCAAAGGTGGACGGGTCCTTTTCTCTCTCTTCTAACGGGACATGTGGTGGCATATGATTGGTCCCGCAAAGCTACTGTGGCATCTGATGTCATCATGATGTGGCAGTACGGAAGGACACGTGGTAGGAAGTTTTGGCGTTTTGAGGGGGCCTAAGGGGGAAAATCTGGGTGACATGTGTCACCACTCATGAGGTGTTGCGTGGAGTGATGACATCATATCGAAGATCGCATGTCGGAGGTTGAGGAATATCACAACTCACAAGTAAATCCTTCAATTAGAAAGTTCCAATGAGAGGGGTTCTGATATTGGGCTAGCACATGGTCGAGAGGAGTTTAAAGAAACTCAGGAACTAAGCACTTAAGAAAGGAAAAATAACCCGTGGCAGGAAACAAATTTCCCCAACACCACAAGGTTAAGCGTTAGGTCACAAACCTTAGCCTTATGGTGAGAAATGCAGGTAAGGCTAACGCATAAGGAGCTAGGACAAAATCGGAACTTCGTGTTAAGTTATGTTATAAAGGGGCTTCGATATGGCATTAAGTCGATAGTCACTGGCCCAATCATATAACAAAACAAATGACAAAGGAGCAAAGCACAAGGGGCTAAGGAGTATCAGTGAAGCAATAAGGTGCAAACTTCTCTGATAAGAGCATACAAAGAGTTGAAGGCATATGAGTTAGTAGTTATTTATTCGCAGCAAAAGAGGGGTTGGTAGTTTGAATGAACAGTCAACAAGTTTTTGCGAAAAAAAACTTTAGCCATTCTAGATCCAAGGCAGAGAATAAGCGTTAATGAACCAATTTCTAGATTTGAAGGTTAAAGATTTTCCAGAATAATTGAAGAAGAAAGAAGGAGAAATTTTGATGGATTGTTGTAGAGGGACCTATTATACTAGCAAAAATGCTAAACTATAGTTTAGGAACCTTTTCTACTTTCAAGGGAGGAAGTTTATCAGATATTTATTTTTCCCAAATACAAGCATATTTTCCTATAGTTATTCTAGGAAGGACAAAATAATTTTAACTTTATCTTTTGCATACATGAACTTGAAATATATTTAAAATATCTCAGTTTCTGTAAATATGTGATGAATATTATTTTGCAAACTATTATGTAAGCACTATATAAACAATTTATGAATATTGAAACGAGGTTGGATTTTATTGGAAAACACTTGTAGTTCAAATATATTTGAGCAAATCTTGAATGTATTCACAGTGTTTAATGAGTAGTTAGTAGGAAATTCATGTGTTACTTCTCCCTGTCAGTATTTCTTTGTTATATAATTGTTTTCTTCAATGTCTGAGAATGTTAGTTTATGAGATTGGATTTCATTGATGCTCCTCTCTTAAATTATCAATCATTAATATTTGTTCTTCTAGTCATCTATAAACTTTATTTTCCTTCAGTCAACTTTCTTCTAAATCTCCCAAACAATCAAAGGAAGTGTGGCTTTTCATGCTTTGTACAACCTACTCATTGGAGTTGTGATCTCATTTGTTTAATAACTAGACTCCATGCCCAATGTTTTTGAAGATCACCCAACCAATTTATTCCTTGACCTAAATCTGGTTATCTAAACTCAATTGCGCAAAACCTTCTACTACAGTGACCATAGGGTAGTTGAGCTTTACAGAGAGATCCCTCTCTGGGTTGAAGGGCCAGCTTCGACCTAAAAGAGGTTCTTAGGTTACCTTAGGGTTTTTCCTTGCAGCCAGGGTTTTCCCTAAGTTATAACAAAATAAGTAGATGATGTTGAGAAATACATGGGAGAACTTGAATATTCATGAGGTAAACCTACAGTAAATAGTCTTCCAGGTATGTATTATCAACTTCATCTTCATCCATTGCTAGTTTTTCTTTTCATAGTTTACTTCTTATTTCTGTTTTGTTTCTTTCACAGGTCTTCATTTTCTTGAATTTGGAGACTTGAGATAAGCAAGCAACCGACCCTTTCTAATGGGCAATATGTCTAGGGAAGTATTCATTGTTTCATTAGAATTTGAGTATTCTTTAATTTTTCTTCTATTCATTAAAACCCCAATAGGCCTTTTTGTATCGAAATTATTGCATTATCAGAAGATTCATATTAGATCCTTATAATATCATAACTTTTTTCATAAGAAACTAATGATAAAATCATTCTTTGATCTAATATTTCCGATAAGTAATATAATTATTAAAGGGGTTTTTGGTTAAAAGGAAAAGTTGAGTTGGGTGCTTTCTTTTGAATTAAATACTTTAAGAATTGTCAGCCCCACAACTGCCACATGGCATATCTTCCCTTGCAAATATCATAACTTATAAAGTGTACTATTCTCAAAACTCTCGATATCCCGATCATCCAATATTTCGATGCCTCGATACCTCCATTTTTATCGCATCATAATTTTTATAAAAAGCACGTATTCACTACACTCCCGGTATTCCCCTCTTTAGCCTATTGCGGGAATTTCATATCATATGCTTGCTCTTTAAATTCCCGATATACTATCACTAATATGGAAGTTTCGATATTACTTCCCGCCTCCGCTTTTTCTTTAAATATGATTTATTGAAAGTTTGATATATCGTAACTTTCTAGAGTATAGGAAAGTGATTTCACTGATATTTTTCTTCCGATATGATCATGTGTGCATACCCATGTGAATTCATGTTTTTCACTTAGCAATATGAATCCATAATCATATTCTGCCTCTCATCGATGCAATTGAAATGAAACACTTACACTTTTTCTTGCTCATATTTTCTACAAATAGAGGAAAATTCACACAAAAATTTTGCAGCGAATGATCTTATCCATGATTTTATCTATGCATGTTTTGAATCTTACAATTGCCAAGTTGAGTTGAAACATTACATCACACTCGTTCATATTTTTTTCCCTTTAGTGATATTCCTTTCTTCCGAAGGGACTCAGATCCTCTAATTGGTGAATTTTGGAATCCTAATCCTCTGGTTTTCATTTATCTGAGATCTTTCCTCAGAATTTTAGACTTTCTGACTTATTGGACTCTTGTATTTTTATTATATCAGAAGCATTTAAAATAAATCCTAATATTTACCTCCCTGAGATCCACATTGCTTTTTCCTCCATTATCATGTCCATTACACTTAGCAAAGGAAATGGCCCCTATTTCATTGTATTCATTGGAATCTTATGTTCTCAAAGTCTTGTAAATTGATTTGAGCTTCAAAAAGATTTCGAGATCTTTGACACCTGACTTATTCTCATATTTATTAAATCTCAAACTCCTTTCCTCAGAAGCTTGTGTTACAGGCAAGTGTAAGTGCTCTTGCAATAATTTTTACAAAACTTCAAGTTATTTCATTATCGAATGAAAGACATCAAAACAACTTTATAAACTCTTATGAAGATTTTACCTCTAATATGTGAATGTTTAATGTACAAGAAAAGCAATGTTCCCACATTATACATTTAAAAAAAATTGTTATCGGGCATGACCAATATCGTAAGTTTTGTTTGTAAAAGTTACAAAAAACTTTTGTCCCAAGATCTTGCTTCCCTTTAACATTCTAAATATCAAGACTTCTTATATCGGATGTGAAATTTAATTAAACTTCTGAAGAAAAAATGTGGTCGAAAACATTATCAAACAAAGTTTTTTGTTTATCTGAGTTTTTCATTAATAATTTTTGAAAACTTGAGCTCTTACCTTTCACTTTGATTCTCTCTAAAACTCGTAACTTAATAATATCAAGTTAATTATCTTTGTAGGTCTCTAATCAATTCATTCTGATCTTTCACTATGTTCACATGAAGTCCTGTTTAATTATCTTTGTATATATATGCTACTTTCATGTTATCATGGTGGTCGAGAGCTTATGTGTATTTTAATCATAATTTCGTCATATCCAATTATTCATTCTTCATTATGACTTTGTGACTTTAGGGATATACATTCTTCATAGTATTTGCACATGGGCCTATTTTTACTCTTCTCGCAAATCTACTTCGCTAATGAGAAATTTCATCACATGTGGTTCATTTACGTTTTTCTTCTTTGACTCATTATTGGATGTACATTTTTTTTTTTTGATCTCAATCATATTTTAGTGAGCATCTTCATTTTCTTTTCAAGGCACCCTTCAGCAACGCTTATGGTAAATGCAACAATTGATAAAGAATTTGGAACAGGTAAAGGTAATGGACCATGGTTAATTCATGTTTGAATTATCATTTATTTGAATTTTTGATATATTAATCCATACTTATCATATGAAGATTCAAGTTTTCTTCATATACATAATTGTCACATTTCTTGGGACTTTGAATCAATTTCAATATTTTGGGGCTTATATAAACTCAGAATGAAAAAAAAAAAGAGAACAATCATCGGTGCAATTCATGAAGAAGCATATCTTCATTCTCTTTTATGATGGATTTGGTTTACTTCATATTCCTTGGACATGAAGCATTTTTTTCTTCGAGTTTATTGCTTGCTTTAGTTTAGATTCAATAAATGATGATTTTGGGTTGATAAGATTTCAAAAAATTCAACTTCTTCATGCTTTTAATTCTAATTAAAAAAAGAAGTTATCTTTTATTGGAGAAGATGATATCTCTCAGGTAAGATTAAATGAAATTCTCCAATGGTAAGTTTCATACGCCCACTTTCATTCAAATTCATTTTTTCACTTTTGGTTTCAGTTTTGTTGATCTTAAACTCTATTTTTGCATCTCTCCATAAACTTTTCACACCTCTACCAGATCAGATTTGTATCTCATTATCCTTTCTCTGGTTTGCTTTCAAGTTTTTTGGAGAAGCAGTAATGATCCTCATTAAATTAGCTAAATTGTGGAGTTTCAAAACCTTTAATTTTTTTCTTAAGCATGCCTTTTATTAGAAAATGGTTGAGATACTTTTATGCAGGTTTTGCTTTGAAACAAGAAAATTTATAGCAGACAAAAACTTCTCATTTGGCTTAATCTCATTGCATGACTGTTATTTCCCTTATAGTTTCAAAGCCTCATTATTTATAACTCTACAAGATTAAAATTTACTAAACTCTCCACATAAGGAAAATACACACATGCTTATCTTCTTTTATTCGTTTGTTGAGACCTTTGTAAAGTTAATCTTGTTGGGGTTTTCCTAATAAAATTTGGGTTTTTCTTTCAACTTCTCCTTTCCTAATTTTTGACATGATTTATGTTGTTTTCTTCTTTCTTTTTTGCTGAAGCAAGAGACTATCCTTCTATTCCATTATATCAAAAGTAATGTTACAATATATACAAAAAGCTTGACATTGTCATGGAATTCAAAAAGAACAAGGGCATTCTGCCATAGAAAAGGCCCTCCACACTGACTGAAGGAAAAACTAACCACTCAAAAGATACCCTCGGTTAACCATTAACCCATGGTCGAACTCTGTGATCCCAACTATCATTATCGCGCTTAGTGGGAAAGTACAAGCGACCCCACAAAAATACATGGGCGAATCTGACCATCGAATCCCTCTATAGAAATGGACGGCTCGGAGAAAAATCGAGAAGCCAAGCTGCTCGAGCTTTAAGGCGTGATGGAAGGTGGTATTACATACCCCACCCTCGCCACGTGTTGAGCTCCTAGTGGGATCGCTCTCAAAAAGACCAAACCGCTTACCATTCAAAAGCTCAGCGATCAAATGGAAACCGCTTAAAGCCTGGTTTTTCATTCCGTAAGAGGAATGTAGGGGAATTGTTGTCACTGGAAAGATCCAACCTACCTTTCCGCGGATGCTAACTTCGGGATTCGTAACAGAAACAGCCACCAACTACAAATTAAACATTGTGTTGCAAATCGAAGGAGAAAGGAGCCTGGTTAACTTACACCAAAGGAATATGTAACCGCTCAGAGTATGCCCTTCTTCAAGATTCCAACCGAAGTACTGTGTTTGAACTTGCATACGAAGCTTCATTTTGTGTCTTTCCCTCTGGCCCAATGTCTAAAAATTTCTCTGTCCTCTGCCGCTTGTTCATTGCAGAGAGCTTTTAATTTGCTTTGAGGCGACTCCTGCCACTTCATCTCAATCCTGCATTCTGAATTAATCACTCCTTGGTTGGCTAGTAAATCCACTAGTTTATTGGCTTTCCAACAAACATGATTGAAGCTAATAGTTCGAAGACTCCGGAGATGATTTTGAATTCTTTGGTACACTTGAATTAGTTTCCAGTGTTTTGAGACCCTTTCTGGCACTGTTCCACAACTGATTCTCTTTACCGCATTTATAGATATCTCTGAGTCTGCTTCGATAATGACATTTGAGTTGTGATTTAGTTTGAGAAGCTCTAGACAATATTCCAATGCCATTAGTTCAGCCATGTTGTTGGTGGCTATGCCTAAATGGCAATGGAAAGTAAAGATTATAGTTCCTTCTTCATCTCATAACACCCCACCGTAACTTGTTGTTCTAGGGTTGCTTTTTGAAGCACCATCAATATTGCATTTCAGAAAACCTTTCGGTGGAGGATGCCAGAGTTCCTTTTCTGTTTCCAAATCTCTTTCCTTTCTGCTAATTCCATGGTGAATAATCTCTTACATGCCCAGATGCCTGAGAGTTCTCAATTCATTTGTTGTGGGAGGATTCTTGCGATAATTGCGCACAGTGGTGTAAATTGTCTCCTTAATCTGTTTCAAGTTCAGATCCATTAGGCGAAGAGGAGTAGTTTTTTCATCCTTGAAAATTCTTTTATTCCTTTCTTTCCAGACATTCCAGATAATGAAGCTTGGCATAAAGGTCTAGGCCAGATTAAGGATCTCATACTCTGAAAAGTTTTTTCTCCACCCGTTCATGGTATTAATGATGCTACCTTTATTTCTGTCTGTCTGTAAACATGGTGTCAAAAGAATCCCACAGCCAGGAGGTGTAGGTGTAGCTGTTAAGAATATGCTCCATTGTCTCATCTTGAGCTTCACATAACTGACATCTAGAAGGCCCAATAACCACCCTTTTCCGAATATTATCCCAAGTTAATATTTTCTTGTGATGAACTAACCACATGAAAAGCTTAATCTTCATCCACCCTTGATGGCTCCAAAGTTGTTGCCAGGATTTCGCCAAAACAAAGGGATCAAGGTTTAGGATAATTCTTTTTGCTTCCTTGATATTAAAGGTACCTTCTTTATTGAGGCCCCATCTTAGCTGATCCTACCCCTCTGTTACCAAGATTTTCCTTTGTCTTAACATACTTTTGAGTTCCTCTGTTTTTGTTTTTATGGGGCTATCCTCTCTGCAGTCAATTTTCCTCCAGTTTATCCACTTCCCGGAGTCATGAGGAAGATTCTAGAAATCTTTAACTTTTATTAATCCTTGGGAATCTGTTTCTCTTTTGAGGCTTATAAAGTCCTCTCTTATCAGCGTTGGTTCTTGTTGCCATTTGTCTTCCCAGAAGAGAGCTAGATCTCCTGCTCTAATTTCCCAGAAAATGTTGTTTTGAACTAGGCTTCTGTTTTCCCAGGATTTATTCCATATGTAAGAGCCTTTTATGTGTCCAGACATTCTTATAAGATCACTTGTTTTCCAGGCGCTAACATATTTTTCTTTCGAGAGTTTAGCCCATTGAGCCCCTGGTTCTTTGACCCACCTCCACCAGAGCTTGGCTCCTAAAACATTACTCAAAATCCCCTGATCATCAAAGCCTAGATCTCCGTGACATTTGGGTTTACAAATTTTATCCCAGGAAACAAGGGCCCATTTCTTCCTTGTTTCCTCCTTGCCCCAAAGGAAGTCTCTCTGGATATTCCTAAATTGTTGTAAGACTCCTTTAGGAGCTGGAAGGGTTGATAAAAAGAAAACAGGGATAGATTGAAGAACGACCTTTGTCAGAATCAACCTTCTAGCAAGGTTCAACGATCTGAAAGTCCATTTTTTGACTTTGTCATGAATCGTGTTGAGCATCGATTCCCAAATACTTCTATGCAATGGTTTAGCTGTCAGGGGAATTCCCAAATACTTTGAAGGAAGTAAATCCCTTTGAAAGCCCAGAATTCTGGAGATATTCCTCTGAATTGCAATGTTAGTATTTAAGAAAAAAAAATTGATTTGGAGAGATTGACTTCCATACCTGTAGCCAAGGCAAAGTCATTTAAGATTTGTTTGTACACTGAAGCTTCTTTGACTGTGGGGATACCCTGCAGATCCACAAATTTTTGGTGAGTCATTGCTTGACCATTCTCCATTAATTGGAGGCCCTTGATCTTTCCTAAGACTTTGGCTTGATTAATGGATCTGCCTAGACCTTCCATCATGAGGATAAAGAGAAAGGGAGAGAGTGGGTCTCCCTCCCTGAGGCCTCTGGAAGGAGTGAAGATCTCTGAGGGTGAGCCATTCACCAGAATTGAAAAGCTAGAAGAAGTAACTAGAGCCATAACCCATTTGACCCAGTTGTGATCAAACCCAAAAGTAGTAAGGACCTTCTTGATGTAAATCCAGTTCACCTTGTCATACACTTTTGCAATATCTAATTGCATGATCATACCAGCCTGCCTATTGCTGGTAAGCGTATGGACTACCTCGTGGGCTTGAATAATGTTTTTTAGGATTTGTCTTCCTTCCACATAACCATATTGTTCCCCTGAAATTAAATACAGAAGAAAAGGTTTAAGTTTGCTAGCCAAAATCTTGGAAATAATTTTGTAAACAACAATGCATAAAGCAATGGGTCTGAACTTATCAGGAGTCAGGGCTGAGTCCTGTTTGGGGATCAGGGAGATGAAGGAGGTGTTGAGGGCTTTCAGAATGGTCATGTTTCTTCTAGAGTCCTCTATAACATTCAGAATATCCTGTTTGAAAACATTCCAACAGGCCTTGAAAAAGTCCACATTTAAACCATCTGGACCTGGAGCTTTGCCATTTTGCATATCTTTGATAACCTCACTGACTTCTTCTTCGGTTACTGGTTTATTCAGGTTATAATTATCCTTTCTAGAGGGATATTCTTTGTAATTTAAAGCATTGTTCTCTATCTAGATTATTTTCCTTAGTGATGCCTTTGAAATGTTGAACCAGCATAGCTTCGATATTCTTATGAGAGGTATGAAGCTCCCCATTCTCATTCAATATCGAAGAAATTCTATTGTGTGCTCTATTGGCCTTTGTAGATTTGTGGAAAAATTTGGTGTTTCGTTCACCTTCTTTGAGCCATTGAACTCTAGACTTTTGTCTCCAAAAGATTTCCTCTTGTTTGCATAAATTCTCCCATTCTTGATTGTGTTTATCAGCTTGTTCACTTTTGACTTTATCAAAACCATCTATGATCAATGCTTGGTTTAGTTCCTGTAGTTTAATTTCCACTGATTTTTTGTGTACGATTTTTTTTTTTTTTTTCACAAGAATGGTTATGGATTGTATTAATTGAATGGCCTAAATACCAAACTTTTGATTACAATGGGGGTGAGCCCGATCTAAAAAGAATCGAGCTTTCGAGGTACTGTGGGGCTTGTATTCCCCTTCCAGCTCTTATTGGGTTCAACAATGTAGTTGATTTCTGCGATTTGCCCGAGCTTGAATATATTAACAAACTGATTTAGAATCAAACAATAAAACATATCAGCTGAGTTGAGTTATGGAATTGGATCCCATGTTTCATCCCCATCTCTTATCATTGCCCCGGTAGAGAGAAGAGCAGCTTTATTAGCTTCAAGATTTGCTTCTTTGTTGTTATCTCTCAGAACATGAAAGTAATTTAGTTTTTGGAACAGCTTCGCCACGCTTCTGATTCTATGTATCAGCCTTGCTAATCTTAAGTCCCGAGGAGTAGAATTGGTCACCATGAGTTTTATAATCACTTGGGAGTCCCCAAAAATATTTGCCTCCTTGATTTCCAGTTTCAAGAGCAACTTGAGACCTTGGTAGAGGGCCAATGCTTCAGCTTGAATGCTGGAGTTGATCCCCAAACCCCAGGCAAAGTCGTGGATCGATATGCCTTCAGTGTTTTTAACAGTTCCTCCTGCCCTAGCCTTGCCAGGATTTCCTTTTGCTGCCCCGTCAAAGAAGAGAGAGTGTACCTTTTAATTGGAGATCCAGTCTTGAAGATCCTCCTTATTTCTCCCCTTATTTTCCATTCCTCGGGAGAGAACATGCTTCTGACGGTTTGATGAAATTGCAGATTCAAGGAGGTCCCCCAATCAGTGTCTGGCTGACTAAGATTCGAGTCGTCTTTTTGATCTCCCAGGCATTCTTTTAACTGGAGCTTTACCTTGGCCGCAACCACCTTGGCATCATGCTGGATGCTTCTGAAAATTCTGCTATTCCGCTCTAGCTAGATCTGCCAGTAGCAAATTTTGAGGAGAGAAGACCAAGCCGCTTTAATCACTTTGTTTTTTTTTGGGGGGGGGGGGGACCGGGATAGATTTTCTACCAATTAGCGAACAGATTAGTTATGGAGGCAGGGAGCTCAAATTTGGGGTTCCAATCAACTCTCTCTAGACCTGCACAGTGAAGCTGCATTTTAAGACGAGGTGCCTGGCACATTCCACATACTCTTTGCACAGGGAACACCTGGACGGGCCATAGAATCCACGCCTCTGTAGATTGTCATCGGTTAGAATTTTTCTGTGGCATAGGAGCCAACAGAAAATGTCGATTTTGGGCAGCGAGGGGATGCCCCAAACAACCTTCCACGGAGCCGGATCAGGTGGAACGTTTGGAATTAAGGCGAGTTTCACGTATCCTTGGGCAACTATGAAACCTGCCAAAAGAGTGCCCTAGCCATGCCTGTCTTTTTTGCGGATGTGCGAGGGGGCAATCCCATTATGCAAATCATGGAGGTGGATGGAGTCCTAGAGGAGATCCGAAGGCAGGTCGATCAAGCTCCAGCCAGCCCAATGCGTCCCATCCCACGAGGAAATATCCCACAGCATGGGTTTTCTTGAAGCCATCAGCCAATTTCTCAGCGCCTTCATGGATGGACAGTCACCAATTGGATCGCGGTCCATGATGCGATCAGTTTAGATATTATTTTTTTTCCCATTTCTAGGGATCCAGTAAGCCTTGGATCAGATCAAAGGGGCAGCTTTGGAGCAGAGACTAGAAAATGGAGAAACGCCTTGAGGGAGAGACCCATCCAGACATCTAGTCCGCTCGCCTTTGAAGTATTTTCTCCAAAGCGCTAGCTGAGCCCAGCCAGGCTTGGGTGATAATTCTCCAGAGGAGCTTGGCTCCCATAGCAATGTTCTGCAGGGGAAGTTTCTTGAAGTTAAGCCCTACCTCCATCTGAGGCTTGAGGACAGTCTCCCAGCTAACAAGGGTAATTTTCCTCTCATTTTGTTTACCTCCCTTCCAAAAGAAATTTCAAATATGTTGGTCCATTTTCTGAAGAATGCCAATTGGAGCTAGAAGCACTGAGAACTGAAATAATGGGAGACTACTGAGAATGGCTTTGATAAGGACTGACTTGCCCGCCATATTTAGCCAGTTAAATCCCCATGCCTGGAGTTTGATCTTGAATTTTTCTACCCGAGGAAGCCAATCCCTGATATAGGCATGCTTGAGAAATATAGGGAGCCCCAGATACTTGAATGAGGTCCATTCTGAGGAGGCAACAAATCCTAAGCATCTGGTGATGGAATTAAGCAGAGTGGGCGTTGTATTCCAGCAGTAAGTGTGGAAATTTCTCTTGTTAAAACTGCTTCCGGACTCCATACAAAACTCATCAAGAGCCTCTTTGAATCTGATGGTGGAGTGGATCGAAGCAGCCCCAAGAAGCAGGGTATCATCTGCAAACAGGGCGTGGTTGATGTTTTGGACCCCCCTCGTAATGGAAATCCCTGAAATCTCCTATTCTTGCATTTTTTTATTTAAGTGGAAACTGAGAACGGAAGCTTGAATAACAAACAGAAGAGGAGACAAGGGGCAGCCCTGTCTTAGTCCTCTTGAAGCTTTAAAGAAACCAGCAGCTCTACCGTTGACTAGAGGAGCAATCCATGGTTCCGAGATGCAAGCCCGGATCCAATTTGTGAAGCTCTCCCCAAATCCAATTTTTTGCAAAACATTCAAGAGAAAGCTATGTCTAACACGATCAAAAGCATTTGCTAAATCCAGTTTGATGGCCATACCTTTTTCCTTGCGTTGCTGGCTTGAAAGGATTGCCTCTTGAACTAAAATGAAGTTGTCCACCAGCTATCTTCCATGGATGAAGCCCCCTTGGTTCTCTGGAATGATTTTAGGGAGAATATGCTTCAGCCTGTTAGCAATTATTTTGGTGATCAGTTTGTAACCAGTGTTGCAAAGTGAGATGGGACGAAATCTATTAAAGGAGTTAGCACCCTTTTCCTTGGGAATGAGAGCAAGAAACGAGGAATTTGTACTTCCTCCTATTTTCTGACAGGCTTGCGATTTTTGGACCATTTTATAGAGATCTTTTCCCACGATGTGCCAGCAGGTTTGGAGAAATCTGGCGGAGAAACCATCAGGACCTGGGGCTTTATCTGGGTCCATGGCAAAGAGAGCGCTTTTGACCTCATCCATTATGACTTTGGCTTCTAGATGGTGATTCATCCCAGCAGAGATTGAAGAGGGAACCCTGTCCAACAGACAAGAGCTCTGAGACGCATTCACCTCTTCGCTGTACAGATGTTTGAAATGAAGAAAGATTGCTTGTTTGATGCTTGCAAAGTCTTTGTGGATGATAGATTCTTCTTTGATTTCAGCTATGGAGTTGAAACATTTTCTGGCTTGAGCTTGCTTGTGGAAAAATGAAGAATTTCTATCTCCTGCTTTGAGCTAGAGGCAGTGAGATTTAATCCTCCATGTTTCCTCTTCGGCCAGGCAGGCTTTATGGTATTGCTATTGGAGTTGGACCTCTTTATCTAGAGTTTCTCTAGACACATCTACCTCTTCTGAGAGCAAATGATGGGCATCTAGTTGACTTTGGAGCTTTTTTCTTTCAGCTGTTGGGTTAGGAAGAGTTTTGGCCCAACACTTTAGGGCAGATTTCAATCTTCTGAGTTTTTCTTGCCATATGTAGAATGGAGATCTGTTGATTGGCTGGGACCAGCTTTCCTTGACTATCTGCAAGAAGCTGGGTTCCTTGATCCACAGAGGGCTAAACTTGAAGGGGATGGGGCCAAGATCAGTGTGAGCTCAGAGATCAAGCTTGATAGGTTTGTGATCAGAGGTGCTACTTGATAGAATATGCATACTAGCATCTAAACCAAGCAACAGAAAGGAGCTTTGCACAAAGAATCTATCCAGCCTTGCTACAATGTGTCCCGAGCCTATTATTTTATTTGACCATGTGAACTTACTTGAGACAGGCTTGATATCTAACAAATCCCAATCTTGAAGGAGATCCTCTGCCCATTCCCTTGCCGGATCTCGCACAATGCAGCCTCCTCGCTTTTCTGAAGACTGCAACGTGATGTTTAGGTCTCTTGCAATGATGACGTTTTCCAGGTTGCCCAGATCTGCTTGGTGTCTTATTGAATCCCAGCAGGACTTTTTTTCTCCAGCATTAACCGACACATAAACATTGAAGAGGAAAAAAGTTTCTTTAGTAATTATACGCTGCATCTTTAGCATCAACCAGTGGGTATTTGAAGTCTCAGACACTAGCGGAAACCTGCTATCATTCCAAAGAGTATCCAACCCTCCAGAGGCTCCTCGGGCTGAGACAGCTGTTGCTTTACTCTTATTCCAAAGTTTTTTACTTGAATGGAGGAAATCTGAATCCTCCATCTTAGTCTCCTGGAGAAGGAGTATATCTAGGACGTCTATTCTTATTAAATTTCTTATAGCCTCTTCTTTGATTTTTCTCCCCATACCCCTACAATTCCAGGAGATTATTTTCATTATTTACCTTTGCTTTGTTGGACTCCCTTGGAGCCTTGGTGCTGGTTTCTTGCCATCTTCGGCTTTTTTGCTAACAACTTCTCCAGAGTTGGTTGGCTTCCCTGTAATTTGTCCTTGTACATTTCGTGCTCTCTTTTCTCTCGATCTGTTTTGCCCCCTCTTGTAGATCTCCTTATAGAGGTTTTGGAATCTCCTATTTCTCCTTCCTCCTCCGAGTCTTCCGATTCTTGATCCTCCTCCTCAACTTCAACGGGGGTTCCTTTTGAGCTTTCTGCAACACCCGTGTCCTTGGTAAAGATAGGCAAGATACCTTTATCTGGGGACACTGGCTTTTGGACTACGACTTCATGGGTGTCCTCTGGCTGAGAGCTAAGAGGATCGAACCTGTTCTCTAGGGCGGACTTGGGCGGGATCTGCTGAGCAGGGTCTTGATGAGGACCTTTTCCACTAGTGCCTCTCGACTTCTGGGTCTTGGAAGAAATTTTGGATCGTTTAACTTGATTCCAGCTGTCCTCCTTCCCTTGCACAGCTTCATTGGCAGATGGGCAGTTTCTGGCGAAGTGTCCATAAACATGACATTTCTGGCATTTGAAGGGCAACTGTTCATAGTCTAGTTTCTGCACATGCGTCCAGCTTCCTACCTTGATTTTGATGGCCTCTAGAAATCCCACCTCCAAATCTACCTCAATGTAGATCCTAGCACAATCATACTGGTCCTTGTTATTCGCTCGATCTATGAATTTCCCCAAGGCATTTCCAATGTGCATCAAAGAATCCCAGTTCCAGCAATGGACTGGGATATTTGGAAGCCTAACCCACACCGAGACAACTTTGGGTACATCTACTGCTGGATCAAAGTTTGGAGTCCATTTATTCAAGTACAAACCCTGGGGGCCCATGAAGTAGGGGCCATTTCGAAAGATCAGATATTTGTCGTCCTTTGAGGTGAATTCGAAGAGGAAGAATCCTCACCCCAAAAAGTAAGAGGTCAAACTTTCTTTGATCAGCAGCGTCCAGTTTCTTTTGACGCAACTTTTGGTGGATTTGGGGGATGGCCATAGACCAGTGAACTGGCCGATGAGAGCTCGCTCGGACAAAGACAAAGCAACCTGAATCGGGGTTTCCGGAGGAAGAGAGATCTCTGGAATATCATCTAGTTTCTTGACGAATTTCGCCGCTTCAACATTCTTCTTCTTTGGGAGTCCTTCCAAAAGCCGACTGAAAGCCTCAACTGAAGAGATCGGTGGAGGGGGAGGGGAAATAGGCGCCTGGGGGGTGCCCAGCACCTCCATGAGCGCAAGCCCAAAAGGGAGCCTGCCAGAAGCGAGCAAGGGCAGCTCAAACCACCATGGCCAGGCCGATCGTAGGGTGGAGAAGAGCCCTGCGCGGACACGTTCGTAGGGATCTGAGCAACGGAGTGCGGGCTCGTGCGCTATCTGCAGGACGCGCAGGGAGCGGAACTCAAGGGAAGGCTGAGCAGGGGCCGAGATGCAGCGCTTAGTCTCGTGAGTTTAGGTTATTCTTTTTGTCTACGAAAATATTACCAAACTCCTTCTTGTTCCATTCTTTGAGTCTGAGTTTTATGTGCTTTAGTCTTTTATGAAGGAGAAACATTTTGGTGCCCTGGATCTGTAGATCTTCTGACCACCATTTTTCAATGTTTTCGATGAAATCTGGGTGGGAGAGATAAATGTTCTCAAATCTGAAGGGCCTATTCCTGGGAGAATCGATCCCTTTGATCTCTAATTGAATCGGCCAGTGATCAGAGCCTCCAAATGGGAGAACCTTGGCAGTTATTTCTTTATTAGTGAGCATCAAGTCCTCTGAGATAAAAAATCTGTCTAACTTGGAGGCGACCTGGGCATCACCTCCTCGTTTTTTATTCCAAGTAAAAACGCCATTGTGCATTTTTGCGTCAAACAGTTTCATATCTTCTGTGAATGATTGGAACACTACGGAATCTTTGCTTAGCGTTTAGGTACCTCCTTTTTTTTCTGAAAGAGATTTAATCATGTTGAAATCTCCTCCCATGACCAAAGGAATTTCTTCATGTCTACTTCTAAGATCAACCAAGGAGTCAAGAAATTTGAGTTTCTCATCTATTCGTTGAGGACCATAAACATTCGTAACCAGGAAGGTATCCGACACCCCCACTGGTTGAATGGGAACTGATAAATAATTTCTTGATGCCTCTGCATCTATTATGCTGACTTTTTGGGGGTTCCATAGAGTGAGAATTCCCTCAGTTGTGTTCTCTGCTTTAACTTCTAGAAACTCAAATCTATTAAGCCATTTGCTATGGATTTATTTTAATTTCTGAATGGAGCATTTTGTTTCTTGAATGAAGATTAAGTCTGGCGTTGCTAGCTTCATTCTGTTACTTAGAATTCTTTGTTTTCTTTTACTTCCTAGACCTCTCATATTCCAAGATATGAACTTCATAATTAAATATTTGTAAAGGAGTAACTGGTTAGATCTTTCATCATACCGGAATCTATCATTAGCTTTCCACACTCCATCAAGAGCTCATTTTTCTTTTTCCTGCCCCTCTTCTTTATTGGATTTCTAGTAGCTAATCCTGGAGTTGATTTCATTATTTTCACCCCTCTGTGCTCCTGTTTGTGAATATTTTTACCTTTATCCAGCCTTCTTTCTTGATTTTTCCATAAAAACAATTGTTGTATCCTATTGCATTCTTCTTGAGGCAGTGAATCTATTCCTCCTTTGGTTCCTTGTATCAGGAATCCTTCCAAATCCAGGTTTTCCTTGCCGAGAATATCTTGTAGTTCACGATCTTCATTTCCAGATCTGTTTCACTTTGGGTCATTTCCTGGTCCATCTCCATTTCTGTTTCACTTATCATCACTTCTTTTTGAGAACCAATCTCTTGAGATTGTTTTTTTCCTCTTCTTTTTCTTTGTTATTAGTACCTTCCTCATGATATTGGTTTTCTTTTGTGATTTCTTCATTCTCTTCCAGCACTTGAAACTTGTTCTGATTGACCTTCTGCCCCTCGTTATATTGTTTCTTAAGCCCCTTTTTTCCTCCTTTTCCTCTACTTGCCACTTTCTGAAAGCTTTCTGTGTCCTTCGTTGTATTAAGTTTATCTTTGTTATTTGCTTTACTGAGAGGGCAGTCTTTGAACAGATGTCCATGTTCATGGCACCTACGACATCTGAAAGGGATGTGCTCGTATTCCATTGTCTGCACCCACTCCTCATCAAAGACTTCCAAGATAACTTCATTTGGAAGCGCTCCTGATAGATCCATTTCCACACATATCCTTGCAAAGGAGGTATATTTTCCTCTTCTTGTGGCCTCAGAAGCTTTGACAAAACATCCTAGTTTATTGCCAATGGCAGCTAGTGATTCAGTTTGCCAATAATCAAGAGGTAGAGAATAGAGCCTTACCCACACTGGAACCAAAGATAAAGTCTCTCGCTCTAGGACAAAGTTCATCCTCCATGGTCTCATATAGAGACCGACTGCTGCAAAAAAATAGGATCCTCCTTTGAATATTCTGTCTTTGTCTTCGATGTTTGAGAATACCACTGTGAAGAATCCTTTTGACCCAAGATGTAGGTCAATGCTTCCTTTGGGTTTCTAGTGATATTTGATCCATGTCTATAAAGCTTTTTCAGTGGGCCATAGTCCCATGAATTTACAGATAATGGTGTAGGTCCCCATGTTTCCTTGTGCGTCTGCAGAGCATGATCATTTAATATTACTCTAGGAGAGATTTCTGCTTTTGGCTTGCAAGGTCCTTTTTGTTTTTTGTCTCTTGAACCCTGACTTTTTTCTTCTTCCTCTTTGTCCTTTGTGCAACTATTTTCCTTGGTTTTGATTCCACCTTCTTCCTTTTCATTATCCCTGTTCCTTTCATTCATACAACCTTTGCTATTCCCCATCGGTGATTTACTTCTTTTGGCAACAACGTCTTTATAGGAGGGAACCGAGCTCCCTCCTTTGCCGCCCTCCCTTGGAGACGAACTCTGCTGATTTCTGTAACCCTATTCACTTCGCTTCGGCTCTCCCGCATTTTCCTCTCTATCCCGTCGATTTTCAAAACTATATCTTAATCAAGTTGTTTTCTTCTTTCATTTCAGTCTAGATTTCTTTTTATTTTTGTCATTGCTTATGGTGTGATTTTTCTGACTCCCCATGATTCATGTGGAAGGCCTTTTCCTCACCCAACAATGGTTGGCATACATGGGAAATCTTTACTCTGTCTATTTCAGTGAATTTCATTTATCATTAAAGGTATATCTTTATGGAACCATAAAGCCCTCTTGCTTTAAATCTTTTTCATGGAGGAACATACATCATTTCTAAGTGATAGGGTTTATCTTTTCAAGGAAAGAAGGGACCTAATTTTAACTCAATGGATCCCTTCCACCCCTCCACTTTATGAAAGCCTCTGATTGATAGTCGCGGGGAAATAATTTGGAGTCAAAATTATGAAAGTATTATATCCATTAACATAAGTCTCTATTACCATCCCACCTCTTTCACTCAGGTACATCATAAACTAAAAGCTCGCAAATGTGCTTATCAAAAGGGTGATTAAAAGAGGAAGCATGGGAAATACAAGTAAACCCATCGGGGCTATGGATGCTCGCTAGTAGCGGGGCTAGGCTTGTATGATATAAAACACAACTTCTCTGGGGTACTGTTCAGGCTCATAGGAAGCGAAGCGATGTTAAAGACCATTCATAACAATGGACATATGCTTTATAAAAGAACTCCTATCTGTACCTTCTTCTATTTCTCATACGAGGTAATTTTAAAATAATTTTTCCCAAATTTTGGATTCATAATTTTTACTCAAGTATGCTTTTGAGTACTTATCTTTTCAAACTCATATTACTTAATCTATTTATGTGGGACCCATGGAAATACTTTATTGTTTGATGATTCAACAAACTCTATTATTTTTAACTTTTAGGTAAATTAAAGTTCATTATGTTTAACCAGATATAACTAATTTTTCCTATTGTGTCGCCAATGTTGTAGGGAAAATCCAACACCCCGATTTTTTACTTATTTATTTCAAATAATGGGGACCCTTTGCATAATTTTGTGGCTAAAACGCCTTTTAATATTTTCTTTGGTTAAGTGTCCTACAATTTTGATTTCTTTTTTTTCATTAGATTTTTATTTTGATTTCTTTCATTAAGTTCAAATTTTCGCTAGCTTTCCATTGGTACTTGTTTTATCTCATTTGGTTACACGGTTTGCAAATAGTACTCGTCCGAAGTTTGATATTTTTCATTAGCCAATTTTCATTAATTTCTTCATTTTTCACGAACAGTCCTACAAAATCGCCCAGCCAAATTGTAGAACAATTAAAATTATGCGTTTTGGGGATCTCAGTAATTTATTCCAATTCCTAATTTTAAAAGAAATTACGAGAACTGAAATCTCAAAAATGTGAAGTGGTTGTAATTCATTTTGTAAGATTTTTAATTACCAAAATGGACCCCACTTCACCTCACCTCCTCCCTTCCTTTACAAAAGAATCGATATAAAGTTTCCCGATATCAAGAGACCCGATATAAAAACTCTTGATACATTTTTTTTCAATATTTCCGATATATCGGATATCGGATTTTTTTTAGTGCACATCTTAAAACTTATGATATTGTGTTTCTTCCAATGTCCGATACAAAATATATTGTGGCTGTTTTGTTTTAACATAAGGTTCTTCACCTTATGACTCCTGCTACGTCTCCATGGATCACCCTCCTTCATTAAAGGCCCCCTCCATTTATGATATGAATCTAAAGCCACGTATTGTTTGTTGTTTAGAATTTTGTTATATGGGATTTGAAATTTTAATATATATTATATTAATATTATAACATATTATATATTAATTATATTTTTTATATAATTTAATTAGAATTTTAAATATAATATAATTTTAATTTTAATTAATTTTTAATCCATTTTAATTTTTAATTAAATTTTATTTTAATTGTATATAATTAATTTAATTTTGTAATTGCAATTAAATTAATACTAATTAAGAAATAATTGTGATTTAATTTAGGATTAGATTTTAATTAATTTCCTAATTTTAGTCTAGACAACAAATCTTCCACAACTCTAGCAATTTTAACACTTCAACTTTGGGAGCTCATAAGTTGAGTTTTACTTGGCCAAATGAGGCCCAGGACGGCTCGTTGGATAGATACAATTATTAAGAATATTTATGAAGTGGTTGAATCACCAGATTAAGTGATTTAATGAGTCTACAATTTAGTATAAAATCAAGCTTTGAATTTTTAAACAAAATTAATTCTATGAGTTTAATTTTCTGCATTTTCATTTGCTCATAACCTTTGTTGAGTACAGATCTATTCGACTATGTTCTCCTTGACCAATAAGATCTTTACAGGGACCAATGGAAAACTCATTTTTTCTTTTTATTTATTTATTTAATTGAGTTTTATTTGAAGATGTTTTATTTTCCATATTTGGTATTTTTTATTTTAATTGAATTTTAATTGGTTTTGGCAGGAAAACAGTTGAAGAGACGAGGAAAAAAAGATTTCAATCAATGTGATTGCTCCAACAATAGAAGAATAGGAATTCACACCAATGAAAATTGTTGGAGCATAATTATTCTTCAACATCTCTCCTATTTGGAATTCATTTTGTAAATTATAAATAGTGGTTTGTAGAATGTAAAAGGGCTTCTCTTCTCTACAATTCTGAAATTCTTAAAAACACTATTGTAATAGGAGCTTAATTGTTGTAGCTAGAGAGGATTAATCTCATATCTAGGGATTATTGGGATTTGTCTCTTTTTAGTTTGAACCATGCATGTGAGGAGTAGATCTTGCACGATTGCAACTCTTGTTTTAACAGCAGAGTTTATGAGTTGTAGAGGACTGTTGGAGATCAGAGCTAGAGAAACAGGTTTAATAAATTGGTATTTAAAATACTATTGTTTTAATATTAGTTTCATTTTATAATAGCATAAACATGTCATTTTCATTCATATTTGTGCACTATTGTCAATGCGAGTAATTCGCCTCAATAATATGTTGTTATTTAGCTCTGTTATTGTGTGCTTAACTCTAATTTTTGAGTAACTATCTTCTCAGAAATCAATTTTTAAGTTTGATTTAACAAACAATAATATTTTGTGAACTGATTCATTATATTATTGTTTAATTATTCAAGTTACCGATTTAATAATCATCATCATTTTGTGAACTACTTCTTAAATGTCACTGATTAATTATTCCTGTTAATAGATCTCTAAACAGAATGTGTTTTGGTATTCATAATATAAGTCAATTGAACTAATTCATTAGCTTCATATTCATTATAAGCCAGACATATTTAAATCCCAATCATTTAAATACCTTTCTCTTGATTGGGTTAGATCTACATCTTCCAAATCGAGATATGCTTATGATCTTTTTCCTTTTTCTTACATTCTAGGATTAATTTGCATTTAGATTTAATTCTACATTTCTAGAAGTCCTCTTATCAAAGAGGAAAACTTTAGTTGTGGCTTGGCTGAGCCCCATATTAGCTCAAGGATCACTTTCTTGTCTCATCAACAAGAGGGTTGATCTGATGTATCTTCTCTATTGGTAAGTGAAATTCATACTTTAATCCAGTAGAGATAGAGAGAAGGAAAATGGACCTAATTTAACCAGTTGGAACCACCATTCCAAACAGAAAAGGAGCTGTTATAAGGTCTCGATCGGGTGGTCTCCCTTATAATGTTTAGGTAGATAATTTTGAGCCTTCAACAATATCCAAGGACATAGGCATCCAAATATCTTTGGCATGCATCCAATGGGGGGGTGGGGGGTGAGGGACAACAAAGATAAACATTGGAATCCAAGCTGGTTTAGATATTGTCACCCCGATTGGAAAAGGAAGCAAATGATGGGCTCTGAAAGTAAATGGACACCATCCATGCCTTTGATGGCATCCAAGCCAATGGAAATCCTTTTGCTCCTGTCCACCTTCCACTTCAGATTACCACAAAGCTAATGCTTGGCCTACATCAAACTATGCCAATTGTGTGAAGCCTTCCTCTTCTCTAGGGCTCCCACACTAATCCAAGAATCTAGAGGGTGATGGTTAAGGTATTTTTCACTAATTACCTATTGCCATGAACCAACACCTCTAAATTCTCTCCAAAGGTTTTTGACAAGTAAAGCCAAATTGAAGCTATATGTATCTCTGATTCCCTAACCTCCTTCTGCCTCAGTCTAGGAAATTATTGCTAGACGTACTAGATAAATTTTATTAGGCTTACTAGTACCTTATCAAAGAAAGTTGGAAATGATAACATCTATTCTTTTGATGATGACTTTGGGCATTTTTAAAAGGTGCATCCAATAGACGGAGATTCCCTAAATAACTTCCTTAACCATAATCAACCTCCCACCCAAAATAAGCCACTTGTTTTCCTAAAGGGCCAAATTCTGAGCAAATTTTTTGATTAGCCATTCCAAATTCTGACGCTCATAGTTACTTGGCTTCAAGAGGAAGCCCAAATACCTAAACCCTCTGAACATCATTGTATGATGTGTTTGGTTTGTTATGAGTCCCGGAAACACCTTCTTTACAGTTCGTTGCTTCCTACAAAGAGTATACAAAAAAATGATATGTGTTAGTGGATAACCATGGATAAATAAAGCATTGAAAGTAACGGAGACATTTCATGAACAAAACTAAACTAAAACTAAGCTAAATAACACAAAACAAGCTTGTGAAGTAAAAAAAATCAACAAGGCTATAGGAAGAATATCATTTTTATTGATTGATGGTGGTGGAAGAGTTACAATAAAAGTATCGAAGACACTTGAAGATAGTTTATTTGAGAAATGGTGCTCAGAATCTCTCAACAAGGATTTCCCTTTCTTAATCTCTATCACAAGCTCTTTCTCTCTCAAAGAAGCATAGAAAACTCTCTACAATGGTGGAATTCTCCTCACAATGGTATGTTAGATTGCTTGGGAGAAATTTTGGCAGCATAACAATGCACAACTTCTTATTGTTTTTGGCTCTCCGTGAACTTGTATTTATAGAAAATTTGAACACTCCTTCTCTCCTATGGATCATTAATGTGGTTTTTTTCCTTATAAATGAGATGAGAGCTACCATCTATTTTCCATTAAGGCTTCTTGGGGCTCAAGGTTCAAATGGTCAACCCATCATGTCAATAGGTGAAGTGTCTTTCAAGCAATTTTGTTTCCCGAGGTGCTGACCGGGCTTTTCGTAACCCTTGTAGCTATCAAAGAAAAGACCATGAGGTAGTTAATTTCTAGTAGTGGTGCACCTACGAGGGTCAATTTTTTAACTAAGCCTTAGGAAATATTTTGATATTTGGGTCTTCATGATGTTTCTAGCTGAAAATGTAACATTTGTATTTGCTGATCACTAACTTTTAGTGTCTTCTATTGTGTAAAGATGAGTGCACAATTTTCTCATGATAACAATCATTGTCATTTTCACCTCAAAGATACTGGAAATCTCCTTTGTAGTATCCACATCTAGCCTATCAAAAATTAGTTCAGATTTATCCTTGTTTATAATCAATCCTGTTGCAACCCCAAAGTTGGAAAAAACTTTATGAACCACCATTTATTCACCAGTTGAAGTTTCCCCATGCGAAGAGCACATCATAAAAAAATATAAGATGGGTAATACTGGTATGCCTAGAAATCACACATCTTGTAATAAACCCTCTTGAGCTGGCCTCCCAGATCCCCTTGCCAGGACCATCTATTACCAAGATGAATAAAAATAGAGATAGAATACAACCCTAATGAAAACCCCTATATATTTTGAAGAAATATGTCGGTATCCCATGTAGATTTTCCCACTGTAGATCACCTGGTAATGCAATGTACTAAAGCAAAACATTTGATCTACTTCTACAAACAATTGAGGAGAAGATTAATCGAACATGAGCAACATCAGGCATGAACAAATATAACTGAGAATGAGAAGTAATCAACCATAACACAAAAGATATATCATTGGGGAAAGCACCAGCCTAAAAACCCAACTCTATATTATCATACAAGTGGAAATCTTGTTCAAGTAACAAAAAGAATCATCTCTCAAGCTATCCTGCTCTCTCTGCGATCAAACAATACAACTCACAGACTCAATAGACATAGAATACATCTTCCTCAAGCCCTCCAAGCCTCCTATTTCCTTGCGTAGTTTTGATTGGGTTCCAATGATATCACATGTGTGAATTGGCCTCATCACACTCACTGTAACCTCAGGTCCAACTGCACAATCCTCAAGGAATAATATTCCTTCTGCATGCAAGGAATATTCACCAAGGAATATCCTAGCAACTGATAGTACACTGTTCCTCCATCTGATCTCAACTGGGTCTCTGACTAAATTGACATGCATGAGTTATCCATGAGTGAATCTTTAGCTATCTGGAATACAATAGTTACATGCATGCAAGCATTAACTAACTGAACTCTCATTAATTTAACAAACTGTTAAATTAATCTAACTAGACTTGACTCAGTTAACTGAGCCAACTAACAACTCAATATTACAACTCACTCTTATCTCTTTAATTGATGGATAAATCCCTCAATCAAAGGATAAATTATTGCATGTCCTCACATAGACTTCAAGTTCATAATTCCTTAACTAATTAATTGAATATGAATTAATTAATCAATTTACAAACTTCTATTAATATCAAATTCAAATTTTACTTCCTATGTTTAGTCCAGGGATTGACTAAAATAAGAAGGGATCCTGAAATTCTATTTTTAGAAAATTTATTTTTAGCACTTTGACTTTTCACCCATTGTAGCTAAGATCTCCAATGGCTGAACTGCTATTTATAGCAGTGCTATTTTTAGCATTTCTTGTTGCACATTTCAACATCCCATTGATGAGAACAACCAAGTTTGTAGATGTCATACAAGCCATAATCTAGTCTATGTGCCAACAAGCAAAACCAACTTTGTGGAAAATCAGTCCCAGGAACTCCAAATCAACTCTGTGATAGACCTTGATCACATTGATTCACATTAAACATGTATCCAACTCTGAGTTTTGATAGAGTGTATACACTCTTATGTATTTCCACAACACCTTGAAACTACCTAGTGGCTATAAATCCAAACCGATTTGGTGTGATGTGTTCCATTAACATTTCTTTGATCGTGTTAGTTATTAATTTTGCCACCATCTTATACACAACCTGTGTTATGGGACTCTTCAGCCAAAGCTAGCAGGTCTGCATCCATGAACTCAATGAAATGGATAAAAATCTCAATTGACCAACCATCAAGGCTTGGGTGTTTATCCCTTCTCAAGCTTTTCATCACCCCATGTAACTACTCCATACTAATAGGCCTGTTAAACAAGGCATTGGCCTCTTCACTGACCATTTCTGGAAAAGGATTGATGAGCTCCATCTAGTTGACAATGTTAGTTCCTGCTTGATCCCTATATTGTTCAATGAAGTAGTGTACGACCTCAGACTCAATATCCTTATGTTTTGTTAGGACGCTATTGTTCCAAACTCAGATGTGCCAAATGGAATTAATCTTCCTCTTTTACGCCAAACTCTGAAAAAAAAAATGTGTGCTCTTAGCTCCATATATATATATATATAAGACCTTAACTTAGAACATTCACATTACCTTGCCTACTGGATGAAAGGAAGTTGGAGGACCTACTGCTACCACCCAGTCTTTTCTCGTTGGATCTTTTCACTGCTTGGATTTAGTCAATAACTGTATTACTTATGAGATATCCTAGACTTTATGTCTGACAGCAGCCAACCCACAACCTGGCGGGCGTATTAACGAACCTTTATGGAAGACCGGCTTCATTAACTTCACTTAGAGCATGGGCCTTCACATAAAGCATTGATTGTTGCACAGGCGTTCGACAACACACACTTCACTTGCTGACTGACATATTCTTACTTGGGTACCACTATTGCTATTTAGACCTTCTGCCTACCTATTTGCCTTTACTCTTAAGTGCGACCGTGCTACCAACTTTGACTACCACCCTTATCTTTGGTAAGATATATATATATATATATATATATATATATATATATATATATATATCACATCTCCTTTGTTTTGGGAGCAACACACCAATAACAAATTTTAACCATAAGATTTTTATTTTTATTTTTAATTACTTCTTTCAATTATTTTTTGCATTTTTTTAGATATTAAGTTAACATTAAATTAGGGCAATATTGTATTTATATTCAACATCAATTTTTGTAATCTCTCAGTGGACATATGAAGTTGATATTGAAATCTTATTTAATATGGATATTCTGATATTTTATCCAAAGTATGCATTCATCTCATTCATACTAGAAATTAAATATAAAATAAGTTTTCTACTTCAAATTTCCTCATCTCTATGTATTTAAAGTTGATATAAAATGATTTTACTTAATTTGGAAATTCAAATATTTTGTTTATGGCTAACAATAGGATATGATTTTGTTAATTATAATTATTTTTAATTATCACATGTTAAATCTATGTTGAGCATGGGAGGCATTTCACATCTCCTTTATAATGAGTTTTAATATCAATATTATTATGAATGTCACATGTAAACTCCATATTGAGTACTGAAATAATTACACAGCTCAAAAGTAGAAAGCATTATGGATAAAATTAGAAATTTTTACTATCAACTAATTTATCTCTTTATATATAAGTTTGATGTAAAACTATGTTATTTAAGGTATATATTGAAGCATTTATATAAGATTGATTTAAAATTCTGTTATTTTAAGTGTATATTGATATATATTTTTTATGGATAACATTAAAATATTTTTTCCCTCGGATCTAGGTGCTCATGGGACTACTAGCACGACTCCCCAATATCGCTGTCAGCGGCCACCACCTGGCATGTCTCCCTCACCAAGTGCCATTCATGGCTTTTAATTCACCTCATTGGCACATGTAGTCCCAGTACTAGACTCCCCTGCTCACTCGCTCCTACAATAAATCGACAAAGTCCATGGAAATTTTATTCTCCAAACATCATTCTCCCTATTTTTTTTCCACAATACTAGTGTCTAGGATAGAATCTTACAATCACTGATGCTACCAAACCAAGTATCACAACAAACTACTTTGCACAACGAAACAATATACAATAGTAATCTACTAGTGCACAAAATATACACAACTTTTTACATAATTTTGTACAATAACCCAACTTCATTATATTAATCCAACTTAATAATACAACAATCTAGGGTTCCTGTAACAGGGATAAAGGCCCTCATACATCCATTGATACAAGGTAAAAAAGTGGGGCTTGGTGTTAGTCCATCGACAACCAATCTACCCTCAACAAGATACTCTAACCATTTGGTTGATGTAGCATGAAATCACAACTTCTCTTGGTCATACCCTGTACCTGCATGGTCCTTCAACTCCTCATTCGCAACACTACCTCTATCAATGATCCAAGTCCATCTGGCCACTAAATCTCGGCTATCCAATCTTCTCACTAGTTGTGCCTTACTCCATCAAGGGCAGAACACATCAAGACTTTTGTCGAGTTGTTCACAACTTCGTTTATAAACAACTCACAATTTCGCATTGCTTCTCCTCAACTAATTAGGGATGTCAACCCACTATAGTCTTCCTGTGTTGCTCTAATGAATACTAACATAGGGCATTGAGAGATGCCACCTATCACTGCAAGATGTCCTTCTCCCACAATGCATCTTATTCTCTAGATGTCCTTCTCCACACGGTAAGTCTAGAGCTACTCAAACTACTCTTGGTTGATCAAACCTTGAGCTCAACAACTGCTACTCTAGCAACTACTTTTGTCCTCAAAAGTTCTATGCACCAGGATATAGCTTCAGCACTATCACTCTGCCCTCCAACAGATCATAAGTGCCCAATCCATTGTCCACACTTGATTCACTCTCACACTACCCTCTAATAGACCATGAGTGGCCATTCGATGTTGTAGCATCTGCACTCTAATTAGGGCATCCAAACATCTAGGTTACCCTTCCTCTTGGTTGTCAACAGACTTCTCAAACCATCCACCTATCAATCAAACATCTGCAAGAGGTGATTGTTGCTCCCTCTTTCCTTGGGATTTATGCTTTCCTTATCTCTAGTTAGGGAAGACCAGAAGCCCTAACCCTACTTCAATTCATTGTGTTCGCTTGCTAAACATTGTTTCCTCCTTTGGTGTACCTATTAGGTCTTCTCCACACACTATTTAACCCTGGTATTCTCTTCAAAGAACGTTACAGTTTGCGATTATGCTACAATAATAGGTCTCGGCCTCCTTGCAATGGTTTACACCCCTGTTCAACTAAGTCGAGCCTTCTTCTGATTACAACTTGAAGGGAAGAGCCTCTTTAGGCCTCACGACCCCTCAAACATGTCACCCAACCTGCTGCTATAGCTCCTCTCCTGTGGCATGAACAAAGACATCATACCATACACAAATAACACAAAATTCACCCAACTTACCTTTGCTCCTACGTCTTTATCTAGCAAGGAAGATGCACTCACAATCTACCCTTAAGCCACTTTTATGGCTACCTTAGAGTTGCAACATTTTCCACAAAATATTCACACCAAAACCACATAGAATTCCTCTCCAAACTTGGTTGTGTTGTCTCCTCTCCTTTGCCTCAGACTCTCACACTTTCAGAGCTCCTCTTTCATGATAAGTGCACTTACGATCTACACAAATGACTTACATTAACCTTATATTTATATCCAATACAAGGGTTCCATCAAATTGAATTTTAGGGATCGTCCAAATATCACTAGGCCTCCTAACAACTAGGACGACTTAACTTCTCCTTGTGCAAGCCCATACATAGCCTTAAAAAATCAATATCTTGACTTCTAGACCTCAAATTTGGACGATATTTTTTTCCTCTGATTCCTCTTGGGGTCCTAATCATAAAAAATTATCACATGTCAAAATATCCTCATGTTTTTAGCCCAAACATCTTTGGGTACAAAAACCCAAGCTTGGGTTCCAAGCCCACAAGTCACTTTTGTGGTGCTCCAACCTCCAATCCTCGAATCCTAGGGGTTGGAGTACCTCCTAAGCTATAAATCTCAACAATCCCTCTTAGCGAGGGGAGGTACTTCCAACACTAGGAAGTTTCCATCATCATCATCTTCGATGACACTAGCCCATCAAGTGTTCATCAGTTTGTTATACTCTGTAGAATCAACCCTGAAATCTTGGTAGTGTCTCTTACTCATCACATATAAACCTAAAGATCCCAAACCTCCACGGGGTTTCTCCCTCTAAAGCTAGACTCCTTCTAAGCCTACTTGATCTCCAATGGCTCAGCCTTGCAAGCACACATCCTTTTGGATCAGACACAACTAGTGCAAATCCCTCCAATATCGAATATGCAACATCATGATCCGATGAAGACTCTATCCTTCCAATCTATAGTCCATCAAATGAAGAAAACTCGATCATCTTGATCTCTTTCATCCCAAAGCAATCCTTGTGCAGTCCCAATGATTCATGGAAAATCAAATGAGTTCCATTATCAGTAGCTTGCCCTACATCAAACTATTGTCTACCAAGCTCACCACCGATCCACTAGAACTCCCAACCAATCTCGCTTCCATTCCAGTCAAGGAAACATATCCATGTCTTTAGCTGAACCCTATGGTCCATGATCTAGACAATCCCAACTTCCTTTGAGCTGCTTTGATGCGCACACTTTGATTCACTGTCCCTTAAAAGTATCTAAATCACGCTTTGATACCATGTTGTTTTTTCAAGGCGTTGGTGTCTAGGATAGGATATTATAATCACTAAATACTTTACACAATGGAACAATACACAATAGTAAATCTGCTAGTGTGCAAAATATAAACAAAATTTTACAAAATTTTGTATAATAACCCAACTTCGTTATATTAAGCCAACTGAATAAGACAATAATATAGGACTCTAGTACTAGGGATAATGTCCCTCATATACCCACTGATACAATATACAAAATTGGGGCTTGGTCTTAGTCCATCGACAACCAATCTACCCTCAACAATATACTTTGAACATCTAGTTGATGTAACATGCAATCATAACTCCTCTCAGTCATACCTTGTACCTTCCCAGTCCTTCGACTCCAGATCTGCAGCATTGCCTCTATCAATGATCCAAGTCGATATGGACACTGAATCTCAACTATCTAATATGCTCACTAGTTTTTCCTTAGTCCATAAAGGGAACAACACATCAAGACTCTTGTCGAATTGTTCACAACTCCGTTTGTGAGCAACTCACAACTTCCCACTGCTGCTCCTTGACTACTTAGGGATTTCACCCCACTATAGTCTTCCTATGCTTCTCCAATGAAGAATAACATAGGGCATGAAGGGATGCCACATATCACTGCAAGATGTCCTTCTCACACAATGAACATGATCTAGGGGGACTGCCCATCTTCTACTATAGATTTCCTTCTCCACACAACAAGTATAGGGCTATTGAAACTTCTCCTGGTGGATCATACCTTGAGCTCAACAACTACCACTATAGTAGCTATTTTTTTCCATCAATGTGTTGCACACTAGGCTTCAACTTGGGCACTACCACGCTATCCTCCAACAAACCATAAGTGCCCAATCCATTGTCCACACTTGAACCACTCTCATGCTTCGCTCCAACAAAATATGAGTGGCCAATCCTTGTTGTAGCATCTTCACTTTGGTTAGGGAATCCAAATATGTATGTTACCCTTCCTCTTGGTTGCTAATAAATTCCTCAAATCATCCACCTATCAATCCAACATCTGCAAGAGGTAGATGCTGCAACACTACCGCTACCTCTTGCCTTGGGATCTTTGATTGCTCGAGCTTTGGTTAAGGCACACCAACAACCCTAACTTTGATTCAATTCACTGTGTTCCCTTTCTCAACATTGTTGCCTCCTTCTTTGTCCCTACTATGTATTCTCCACACATTGTTTAACCCTAGGATGCTCCGCAAAGCACCTTACACCCTACGGTTATGAAAACAAATAGGTCTCAACCTCCTTTTATGGGTTTACACCATTATTCATATGCACTAAGCCTTCTTGTGACTATGGCTTGAAGGGAAGAGCCTCTCTAGGCCTCATGGCCCCTCAAACATGTCACCCAACCTACTGTTGTAGTAGCTCCTCTCTTGCGGCCCGAATAGAGACACCATACCATACACAAATAGCACATAATTCACCCAACTTACCTATTCTCCAATGCCCTAATATGGAAAGGAAGATGCACTCGCACTTCGCACCAAAACCACAGAAAATTCCTCTCCAAACTTAGTTGTGTTTTCTCCTCTCCATTGCCTCAAAATCACACCCTATTTCAGAGCTCCTCTTTAATGATAAGTGCACTTACGATGTACACAAATGACTTATAATCACGTTATATTTATACCCAATTCAAGGGCTCCATTGAATTGCATTTTAGGGCTCGTCCAATTGTTATTAGACCTCCTAACAGTTAGGTCAACTTGACTTCTCCTTGTGCAAGCCCACACATAACCTTCGAAAATAAATATCTTGACTTCTAGACCTCGGATTTGTATGATTTTGAATGCCTCTAGTTCCTCTCGAGGTATTGTATCATAAAAAATCATGACATGTTAAAATATCCTCATGGTTTTTGCCCCAAGACCTTTGGGTACAAAACCCTAAGCTTGGGTTCCAAGTCCACAAGTCACTTTTCTGGAGCTCCAACCTCCAATCCCGAACCCTAGGGGTTGGAGTACCTCATAAGCTACAAATCTCAATACTCCCTCTTAGGGAGGTACTTCCAACACTAGGAATTATCCATCAGCATCATCTCTAGTGACACTAGCCCATCTAGCATCCACCACTGCAGCATACTCTATAGAATGAACCCTGCAATCTCAGTAATGTCTTTTCCTCATCACATCTGAACCTGAAGATCCAAAACCTACATAGGGTTGCTACCTATGAAGCTAGAATCGCTATGAGCCTACATGATCTCCAATGGATTAGTCATGTAAGAACTCATCCTCATAGATCAAACACAACTCATGTAAATCCCTCCAATCTTAGATATGCAACATCACGATCTGATGAAGACTCTAGCCGGAAAATGTATAGTCCATCACATGATGTGATCTTGATCATCCTGATCTCATTCATGCCAGATCAATCCTCGAGCAATCCCAATGACCCATGGCCAATCAAAGGATGTCCATGATTAGCATTCCACCCTACAACAAATTGTTGTTCACCCGGCTCACCACCAATCCACCATAACTCCCAACCATTCTCACCTCCAAGCTAGTCAAGGCAACATCTCCATGTCTTCAGTTGAACCCTATGATCCATGATCTAGAAAACCCTAACTCCCTCTGAGTTGATTTTTTGTGCACACTCTAATTTACTGGCCCTTCAAAGTAGCTTAGACACGCTCTAATACCATGTTGTTTTTTCACAACACTGGTGTCTAGGATAGAATCTTATCATCACTGATGCTACCAAACCAAGTATCGCAACAAATTGCTTTCCACAACAACACAATATATAATAATTAATCTACTTGTGCAAAAAATATACATAGGATACAATTTTGTATAATAAGCCAACTTTGTTAGATCAATCCAACTGAATAATACAATAGTTTAAGTCTCTTGTACTAGGGATAATGCCCCTCATACATCCACTGATACAAGATACAAAACTAGGGCTTAGTGTCATTCCATCGATAACCAATCTACCCTCAACAATATAATTTTACCATTTGGCTGATGTAGCATTCAATCACAACTCCTCTTGGTCGTACCCTGTACCTTCTTGGTCCTTCAACTCCCAATCTGAAACACTGCCTCTATCAAGGATCCAAATCCATCTTACCACTGAATCTCATCTATCCAATCTTCTCACTAGTTGTGCCTTAGTCCATCAAGGTCATAACACATCAAGACTCTTGTTAAGTTGTTTACAACTCCGTTTGTGAACAACTCACAACTACCCGCTATTGCTCCTCAGCTACTCAGGGACTTCATCCCATTATAGTTTTCCTGCGCTTCTCTAATAAAGACTAACATAGGGAATGGAGGGCTACCACTATCATTGCAAGATGTCCTTCTCCCATAATTAACATGGGCTTAGAGGAATTCCCATCTTCTGTTGTATATGTCCTTCTCCACACGAAAATTCTAGGGCTACTCAAACTGCTTCTGCCTTATGAGACCTTGAGCTCAACAATTGCCACTCTAGCAGCTACTTTTGTCCATCGAAGTGTTGCACATCGAGCTCCAACTTGGGCACTATCATGCTATCCTCCAAAAGACCATAACTTCGCAATCCACTGTCCACATTTGATCCACTCTAATGCTTCCCTCCAACAGACCACGAGTGACCAATCCTTGTTGTAGAATCTACACTCTAGTTAGAGCATCCAAACATCTAGGTTACCGTTCCTCTTGGCTACCAACAAACTCCTCAAACAATCCACCTATCAATCAAACATCTGCAAGAGGTCACTGCTGCAACATTGTTGCTCTCTCTTGCCTTGGGATATGTGCTTTCTTCAGCTCTGGTTAGGTCACCCCAATAGCCCTAACCCTACTTCAATTCATTGTTTTCCCTTGCTCAATATTGTTTCCTCCTTTTTTATCCCTACTAGTTCTTCTCCAGACACTATTTTTCCCAAGAATCCTCCTCAAATTAAAGTTAAAACCCGTGATTATGCTATAGCAATAGGTTGCAGCCTCATAGCAAGGGTTTACACCCCTATTCAAATGTGTTGAGCCTTCTTGTGATTGCGGCTTAAAGGGAAGATCCTCCCTAGGTCTCACGACCCCTCAAACATGTCATCCAACCTAATGTTGTAGTAGCTCTTCTCCTGCGGCATGAACATAGACACCATACCATACTCACATAGCACATAATTCACCCAACTTACCTCTTCTCCTGCGACCTAATATGGCAAGGAAGATGCACTCACAATCTACCCTCAAATTTTCCCTTAAGGCAATTTTATGACTGCCTTAGAGGTGCAGCCTTTACCACATAAAATTTTCACCAAAACCACAAATAATTCCTCTCCAAACTCTGTTGTGTCCTCAGACTTGCACCCTATTTCAGAGCTCCTACTTGATGATAAGTGCACATAGGATATACAAAAATGACTTAAAATCACCTTGTATTTATATCCAATATAAGGGTTGCATCAAATCTCATTTTAGGGCTCGTACAACTGTCATTAGGCCTCCTAACATCTAGGACAACTTGACTTCTCTTTGTGAAAGACCACACATAACCTTCAAAAATCAATATCTTGACTTCTAGACCTCAGATTTGGATGATTTCCATTGCCTCAGGTTCCTCTCGGGGTCCTCTATCATCAGAAATAATCACATGTCAAAATATCTTCATGGTTTTAGCCCAAAAACCTTTGGGTACAAAATCCCAAGCTTGGGTTCCAAGCCCACATTTCACTTTTTTGGCACTCTAACCTCTAATCCATGAACCCTAGGGGTTGGAGTAACTCCCAAGCTACAAATCTCAACATGCCCTCAGTTATTCCCTCCAGCTTTCCCTCTGTACCCTCCGTCTTTGGCTCTACGATGCTACCTTACTACCACCCAATGATGAATCACTACAGGAGTAGAGGTCGATGCCCTAGAAGAGGTAGGGGTCGTGGGCGTCGCCCCACCATCTTTGACGAAGCCACCATTACAAATATGTTTGATTATGGCACCCCATAGTTAATCAAGAGAGAGGTTATTCCCATAGAGGAGGAAGAGACTCGCATAGGTCGTTTGACGCTCTAGGCTCTCTGAAACCTCCTCTCCCTCTAGCTCAATGAGAAAGCCTAGGAGAAGCTGAAAGCCTATGGCTGGATAACTTAGCTCTTTCCCACCAGAGTAATTCCTTCTCCTCGCTCAAACTCTTGGTCAAAGACCTTAATATTGAATTTCCACTGAACATCCCATCCTCCTCTTCACCTGCTCCCTCTCCCTCATACTCCCCTCCTATCGGATCCACATCTCTGCCTATCGCCTATGCTCCAGTGTCCCACCCCCCACCCTGTCATCCCTACTATGGTCGATGCCCCTCCCCCTCCTCTCCTTGCCCTAGTCCCTACGACTCTGACATCGTGGAGGAGCTCCTGGTGGATTCTGGAAACATGCAAGCCCAAGGCAACGCTCAGGTTCAATGTGGTTCTAGCGTGGTGACCATGCAGTTCCAATGCAGCAAATTCTAGCACTCCAGCCTCAAGACGATTCTCAGGTTGGTACCCTCAGTCTGGTTTGGCTCAATGGAAAGCTCACAAAAATGTTCATTTTGGTTTGGCTGATGAATATGCGACACATATTAGCCCACGGGGCCTTGGATTGACGGTGAATGAGTGCATTGTTAAGGCACTCTGTTGTGGGGAAAAATGCCTATGCAGGACGATCCTATCCACCTAAGGTGTGACAGTACCTTAGCAACAAACGAATACAGCTACTTCGATTTCTTCCTTTATGAAATGTGAAAGAGGGGAGATTGGTAGACTTACCATTGTCTTCCGGTTGTCCCTCGATCTAGATCCTCTTCTCTTTCGGTGTCCACAACTACTTGCCTCCTCGCTTGCTCAAGAGAACAACTACTTGATTTCCACGAGATCACAAGAGTACAGCTACCTGTGACAAGAGAACAGCTACTTGCGACAAGAGAAGAACACAACACAAAGGCAAATATACATATTCATAAATGATTCAGGATTAGAAGTAAATCAAATATACTAATGCAAATCATACAATATACACCAGCATATAGGAAAGAACCAAGAAGCTTTATTGTTTGATAACAAGGTTCAGGAAGAGATACAACCCATAGGGCTCCAACCCAGCATCTCCTTCCTAGTAGAATGGAATTCCTTCTTTAGCTCCCTTCAAAGCATTAACACCCAATGATCCAACCTCAAACCAACAACAATTCTTTGCAATTACCAAATTCCAGCCTCCCTGATCTCATGTAGGAGAGATCTATATATAGGGATATTGGAGAGAGGATGAGTCAGCTTGAGGCTGGTATGAAACTGACTAGTGTCCTCTCCCTCTCATAGTTCTTGAGTCCACTTGGAGGTTCTTTCTTCCACTTGAAGATTTGGAACCTCTTACTCATCACCAGTCGAATTCCCTGATGCAAGTGTCATTTTGGAAGCTTCCTGAGCATTGACACCTTGAGAAATGAGCCTGCCACTTGTCCAGTTACGCTCAACGCAGGTAGCCTTTGTTGCAATTGACATTCAACGTAGGTAGACAGTGGAGCAGTTGACATTCAGCGCAGATGCTCAGTGGAGCAGTTGACATGATCCAGAATTGCCTTGTTTTTGAGTGTTTTCAGGTGGAGAACTTTTGTGAATTGCTGTGGTTTGCTGGCCTTGTTCCTCTAGGGGTAGGAACAACATGTTTAGGGACTTTGGATTCCTTGATTATTGACATTTCATGCTCAGTGATGCAAGGCACAAAAATGTCTATAACAGTTTCCCCCTAAAGTATGAGGCCGTTTATCGGGTGAAATGCTTTATCCAGGAGAGTCCGAAGTTCATCCATTTGCTGGGAGGAGACCTGTAATAAGATACAATACAATACATTATGATTCATACTGCTTTCATGATCTAGCTGAGGCGGGCATTCCCATGCTCAGCTTTATAAATTCATTTTGGTACATAGAACAGACGATCGTCTGATGGTAGACTGATAATTCTGGCGAAACTATCATCCTTTGAGTAGGATGATCATCTGCTGCAATGATGTACATGTCAAATGTCTTTATTTTTCCTGAATATATATCGCAGCCCGGATGGATGAAACTAGATCCGGGGTCTTCAAACTCGTTCGATCTTCACTCTAAGTACAAGTCGATCCATGTGAGAATTGCGCTGAAGTCGAACATGGAAAGACATCGCTTGATTACCGGTCAATGATGTAAACCGTTAACAAGCGCGAGAGGAATCACCGATAATGATAATGACCCTCAAGGTACTGCAGTACAATTCACGTGGTGTGAATAAAGGACTTGGCGTCGAACACCACGCAAAATCTTCTGGTCGAAGGTCATTGATGTATACCTGTCGCCGGAAGTGAGAAACTTGCCATTGAGGCATGCAAGCTTCAAAGTATTGAAGGGGTTGTTCCTAGATCAACTTCTTGGATAATGAGCTGATGTCGACAAGAAGCGATCCATCAAAGGAGGGCCTTAATGAATCCCACATTAGTGACACGGAACGGAGCTAATGATTTTAATGGAGGTGAAAACAATCTGTGACATATGATTCAGGGTGGCGGTCATGAATGGATGAAGGATAATGTATGGCAGTGGATGGGACCCGGTTGACTCTTTCTGAACGACTTCTCTTGAACATATGGCGACACTGATGCGATGGATTGGTAGCATTACCCCAAGTATGGATGGTATGGCGAGACCATGGTGATGTGACCGGTGAATGAAACAACCCAACCCGATGTGGTATGGAGGAAAAGTGTCATGTTCAAGAGCGACCTGCTACCATCAAAGTTTTCTTGATTTTTTCCCAATTTTTCCCCAGTCATTGCTGACCAGTACCTCTTTATTTTTGTCAAGCTTGAGGAGGATAACATATGCTTGTTCTATAACCTGCCCTTCGGGCAAGCCCATCGCTATGTTTTAACGAGCCTAGCGATAGTGAAACTCGTTCTCGTCTAAAGACAAGTTTGTCGCTATTTAGTGATTTTAACGAGTCTAACGACAAAGAAAACTCGACCCTTTTCATTTTTAGAGAGTCTGAAAAGGTACATAAAGTTAACTCCAAAATTCCTTTTTCGTCATCTAATCCCTTAAGTCCGAAAAAGTATAAAACAATACAGAAGGGATGAGTTTTCGGTATTTTTAATGAGCCGAACAAAACAAGTGCTCGATATTTTTGTGCAATAATCCCTCAGGTCCAAAAAGATTAAAATCTAGAGGAGGGATAGCACTTCCGGTCGCTTTAACGAGCTGGAAGGCCAAAACTTGGCAATCTTTTCATATTTTACGAGTCAATTGAAAAGAGCTTAAAGAAGACTCGTCTTTTGACGAACGAGTGATGAACAAGGATAGCAGCTGATTCCAGGTACAGGTTGGAATTTTCCAACCACGGCAGTGTCACAAGGATGGCTAGGTGAAATCACTCTTCGCAGCTGTTCCTCAAAATGGGTAAACAATCAAATGGAGGTAAACGATCGGCCAAATGAACAGTGGAGGTGACGGTGCACAAAACACGTCCAAGGCTTTTATGGTTGATCAGGTTACATATACAATGGTTATTTACCGGGATGGGTTCATTTTTTAACGAGCTTGAATGCGCCAAAACACTGCTCAATCTTATGTTTATTTTTTAACGAGCATGAACTATGTGCTAAAACTGCTCGGATCTCGCTTTTCTATTTTTTAACGAGCATAAATTCCGCGGTAAAACTGCTCGATTACACCAGTCATATGATAAGAGTGTCTCATGTGAGATTGCTATTTTTTCCTGGAGCTTCATCTCACTACGCTTTGCTCAACATCCTTTCGTTATGCAAGCTTGGAAACGACTAATCCTACGAGTTTAAAGGGTTAGAGGTCCTAAAAATTTAAAAAATAAATAGTCGCCCCTTGCAAGCACTCCAAAAGGTTTGCATGCCCCCCGACATAAGACAGAATTTCAAGGTTACCTCTACTTCTTTTTCGCCAAAACTTTCGTTTTACTGAGAGAGGCTTACCTCTTTCAGGTTACCCAAACATTGTCTCGTTAGCAAATTAAACAAAACACTTCCTCGGCAATGTCTACCGAAATAGACAAAGGTGAGCGACGGTTTCCGTCCGCCTCACATAACGTTGACAAAAGAATCTTATTCTAGAACAACCCCTCTTCCTCTATGGACGGGGTACGGACTAGTCATATTCTCCCGCGGAAACCTACCCTATACCCAAAGTTCTCCTACCGAAGCAGACCAGGACACATGCCCCCTGGGTTCCAGTCATATCCTCCCGGATTACTCGCGCTCATCAGGAGGACGGACCGTGGGTTGAGACACTTCTTTTGTGAACAGACCATTTAGGGATGGTATATGACTATTTGCGATGTGTGATCCGGGAAACGAAAGTTGGTCCACGAGCTTGACCATTCTTCCTTCATGCGGAAAACACATTACTCTAAAGAGTGAGGAGACTATGGCTCCCATGCAATATATATAGTCTCGTCCAAGGAGTAGGTTATAATCCAAGGGTCCTTGAACGACCATCACGTTCATTTGAACGGTCTTCCCTTTCAATGTTATTGGCACATTGGGGAGGATCCCTAAAGGGCGACTGGTTCCCTTATCAAAGCCCGATAGATTTCTCATTTCAGGCAAAAGCGCAGGCGAACCAAGCGCTTTCCAAGTAATAGAGGAAAGGATACTCACAGATGCCCCTTCATCAATAATTGTACCAGCCATTACCATTCTGTATATTTGGACAATAATTCTGAACGGTATGCTAGCTGGCAAGCGGGGTCTGCCTAGTTGGTTCCAGTCAAAGGACACAACCAGGTTGCTTGGTGGTGGGACCGAGTAAACGGCCGGATAGCGCTCTGATGAACTTCCTTCCTGCGATAAAGGAATGGTGGCATTGCCGCCTTGATCATCAGAGTCAGTGCTGATGAAGAGAACTTGGACGGTGTCGTCTTTATTCTCCTCTGTGATGGTGTCATTCGAAGATAGAGCCTCTGAAGGCAAAACCGGGTCAACTGCCGTTTCAACCTTTAGACTTTCGTCAGGTATGGATTCAGACGGTTCATCTTCAATGACAGGTGCTTCGGCTGACCACCTGGGCGGGTCAACCGGATTCTAAACTAGCGAGGGACTTGGCAAGAGTTTTTGATATCTAGGAGGAAGATTCGCTCGTAATATCGAGCGATCTTCCATAACTCTTTTCGCCTCGTCTAAGAAGGGACAACAGTGGATGGCGTGATCGGCTTCACACAGTCTGCAGGGAAATTTAGCTTTCCCGCTCTGTCTTGGAGCTTCACTCCCACTAGTTGACGGTGAACAATCGACATGGCTATCAGAGGTCGATGCTACCGATTTGTGCAAATGGGGGGACCAGTCTCTTAGTATCCGAGGGATACATGGACAATCTCTATGGAAGTGGTCTCCCCTGCATATGACGCATGGCGATTTAGGCCTTACGAGTGCTATGTGTGGATTTTCGTTAGATGACGCTTGTTTGCCCCCAGTCGCCTTAGGCTCCTTCTGCTTCTTTTCTTTCTTCTTCTTCTCCTTCTTCTCCTTAGGAACCCGGTCCTTTGACCGACCAGTTCCGCCAAGCGAAGAGGAAGGAGGAGAGGAAGATGAAGTAGAAGGTTGGGAGGCAACTCTTTTCTGATCTAACTGTTGACTCGACTGTTCAGGAATCGTGGTATTCTGAACGACATTGGTTGAAAAGAACCAAACTGGTAGGCCAATTGTCAGTCCTGGAAGCGATAATGTGGCCATGTGGGGCGCACCAACATCTCCCCAAGAGGAGAAGGGACTAGGATTTCCACCAAGGGGAACTCCTTGGTTGGTGTGCTCCATCTTTTCAACCTAACGACCAACGCGGGAATAAGGGTGATTGTTCCGTTTAAAATAAATTGTTAACAATGCTTTTAGACACAACTTGCTTTTTCAGTTTTAAAGAGTCGAGAAAAAGCTAAAGATGACTCTAGTCTCCTTCGATGTTTTAACGAGCCCGAAGTGACAAATGCTCGGATGGACTTTTTCTGTTATAGAGTCTGAAAAAGGCCAAAAGAAACTGCTTTGGAGATCTAGGCAGAGGGTGTGCCAAACTTTTCGCAAAACCACAGAATACTTTTTACGGTACGGGTGGTCGATCTTCGTGAATGTTGTGTTCACTGCATTGCGATCAGTAGGGCGGCCGACATGGCTTCCTAAGGATAAAGGATATATGCCTATAGGGGTCTCCCAATATATACGCGACGGTACGTGGGAGCACAAATCTGTATTAGCGCTATCGTCCCTCAGGAGGAATCACCCACCTTCCCCGAGATCGACAGTCACTAGGTTTAACGACGCTGGAACACGTCTCTACCTAGACCTCTATGTTGTGCGTTATGTTGCAAAGCGTTGTTAGGTTCATTCAGTTTATTTTAAGTTGATCTTTTTAAAGTTTGTCTTTCAGGATCACCACGAGATGTATGGTACAATTCCTAAATGCAGTCTAAGATGAAAAGCAAGCTTTATAATCTTTCAACTTTGAAAATCCTAGCTACTAAGGGAAAAGAGAGCGACTATCTTTTCTCAAAAAGCAATCAGCACACTCTAATGCACTCTTCCTAAATCAAACATGCAAACTTATCAAAATGCAAATGCACAATGCAGGTGTTTGTTTTCCACTTTCTTAGTATAAATGCCTACAAAGAAAGCTTTTTGTACAACTTTGAATTTGCTTTTAAATGACTGAAAATAAACAAGTTTACTTTTTCCAAAATCAGCAAGGGTAGAAGAGATTACAATCACTTTGCGATTTTTCGAAAGGAATACTCGTTTCGACACTTAAAAGTGACAAATTCAAACCAATAAGCAAAAGCAAATGTATAATCAAACTGCAAACAACCAATGAACTCTCTCCTAAGATCACAATCAATCAATCAACCAGATTTGAATCAAGGGCTACAGGATGACTATTTTGCTCATGCAAAGGAAAACTGTAAATGATGCCACAAACACATAAAAACACTTACAGTCTTTTTGTACAAAAATGAGGCGGAATTCAAGCAAAGAAAAGGGGTTATCAGACTAGTACCTATGCTGGTTAAAGGATGCAAAAACAGAGATCAAAACAGGGCAAAAGACAGCAAAGAACCCCAGCTGCACAAGGCCACACTGGTTCAGCGCAATTCTAACATTGTCAGTTTGACATTCAACGCAGGTAGCCTTCACGGGACCTGCGTTGAAATGCAGACTGCCTTCACAGTGTTTGCGCTGAAAGGAGAAACTCTCGTTTCCCTTGGGTTCCGGGTCATAAAATGCTCAAAAATCAACTGTTTCAGGCCAAATCAGAAACACAAGCAAGGTATAAACAGAGGGATGCTTTGAGAGGGTACTAAAGACTATCACAAAGGATCATCAAGTCATTTGTGAGTCCATTGTTGAGATCATAGACAAAAATCCAGTGAAGGATCAAGGCAGCAACATTCTACTTTGCAAAGCAGTTCGATTGTTGCTGTTGAGTCTATGAGGTAAACAATGATGTAAACACAAATAAAATGACTAAAACAAATGTCCCCAGTGGAGTCGCCAATTTTTTGTGGGGAAAAATGCCTATGCAGGACGATCCTATCCACCTAAGGTGTGACAGTACCTTATCAACAAACGAATACAGCTACTTCAGTTTCTTCCTTTATGAAATGTGAAAGAGGGGAGATTGGTAGACTTACCGTTGTCTTCCGGTTGTCCCTCGATATAGATCCTCTTCTCTTTGGGTGTCCACAGCTACTTGCCTCCTCGCTTGCTCAAGAGAACAACTACTTGATTTCCACGAGATCACAAGAGTACAACTACCTGTGACAAGAGAACAACTACTTGCGACAAGAGAAGAACACAACACAAAGGCAAATATACATATTCATAAATGATTCAGGATTAGAAGTAAATCAAATATACTAATGCAAATCATACAATATACACCAGCATATAGGAAAGAACCAAGAAGCTTTATTGATTGATAACAAGGTTCAGGAAGAGATACAACCCATAGGGCTCCAACCTAGCATCTCCTTCCCAGCAGAATGGAATTCCTTCTTTAGCTCCCTTCAAAGCATTAACACCCAATGATCCAACCTCAAACCAACAACAATTCTTTGCAATTACCAAATTCCAACCTCCCTGATCTCATGTAGGAGAGATCTATATATAGGGATATTGGAGAGAGGATGAGTCAGCTTGAGGCTGGTATGAAACTGACTAGTGTCCTCTCCCTCTCATAGTTCTTGAGTCCACTTGGAGGTTCTTGCTTCCACTTGAAGATTTGGAACCTCTTACTCATCACCAGTCGAATTCCCTGATGCAAGTGTCATTTTGGAAGCTTCCTGAGCATTGACACCTTGAGAAATGAGCCTGCCACTTGTCCAGTTATGCTCAGCGCAGGTAGCCTTTGTTGCAGTTGACATTCAACGCAGGTAGACAATGGAGCAGTTGACATTCAGCGCAGATGCTCAGTGGAGCAGTTGACATGATCCAGAATTGCCTTGTTTTTGAGTGTTTTCAGGTGGAGAACTTTTGTGAATTGCTGTTGTTTGTTGGCCTTGTTCCTCTAGGGGTAGGAACAACATGTTTAGGGACTTTGGATCCCTTGATTATTGACATTTCATGCTCAGTGATGCAAGGCACAAAAATGTCTATAATGCACTCCTTGCGATAGGTCATTGGTTCAAATCCCCTGTGGGTGCTTACCTACCAAAAAAAAACAATATGTGACACATATCCTCAAGGCTTGCTGATGTTTTTGGCACTTCACCAGTTTTGGTCATTAATGCAAATCAATGAAATGCTAGATCTTAGGCTCATGATTTTTGATATTGTCAATTTGAATGTAAGACTTTTGAGCTCTGGTTTCTCCTTCTTGGAATAACGCCTTTCAATTTTCATCTTTGGTTTCCTCACACAAAGATAGAAAATACACTCATAAATATAAACTATATACATTTTTATTTATTAATATAATATAAATACATTTGCTTACAATAAAAGAAAACCATTCTTATTTTTAATTATTAATATCTTTTAATACTAATATCATTCTTATTTTTAATTATTAATATCTTTTAATACTAATATCATTCTTATTTTTAATTATTAATATCTTTTAATACTAATATTATTTATTTCTTTTAATATAATTTTATGAAACTACATATCTCTTATACTAAACCGTAAAACCTCTTAACACAATTATATATAATTTTTTAAACATAAATAAATTTATTTTTACTTTATATATTAATTTTTTGTAATAAAAGCTTAACAATTATACATTAGAAAAATTATTACATGCCATTGAGCGTATATGCAATGCAATATAAATTATATATATATGTGCAATGCAATATAAATTTTATATATATATATATGCAATGCAATATAAATTATATATATATATATATATATATATATATATATATAAATATAAATATAAATATAAATATAAAGTAGAACTATATAAATATAAAGTAGAACTATTAAAAATCAAGGTTATGAAGGGGGGAAGCCACCTTTCTACTTTTAAAATTGGACAACACGCTCTTCTTTTTGGAAGAAAAGTAAGCATAGATATTTGTGTATGCATTATTCTAAAAGAATAAAAGAATATCTTTCTTTCTTAGTTTGTCTAATATATAATGTTTATATTGAGAAGTTAAGCTAGACCAAGAATGAAGTAAAGATATGTGATTATTGGGAATTGAAATTATGAGTGTTTTATAAGTTCGCTATTTTGAATTTTTTTTAGAGAAATAACTTTTAGGATTTTTGGAAGTGATAATTTATTAATTCTAAATTTCAATTTATGTTTTTGATAAATATAAATGGATTTTTGTAATGGGATAGAGTAATTTAGGGAAACAAAGTCTCTATTTTAGGTAAAAAATGAGGGGCATTACTATAAAATAAAATTGTTTACATTTTGATATTGTTATTTATATGACAATTATTTGGATTACTAATTCTCTAATGTATATGGGACATTATCTAATATAAATGTTTTTAATTTGGTTGATATATATGTTGATTGATAAGATTTTTCACTTTGAAAAATCAATTGGGTTCACTGGTGTATATCAACCATCTTTAATGTGGTTGTACTAGTTGATGACAAATGTGCATGGGGAGAATTAGTAGACCATGGTTAACTGTGGTTAAATATGGTTAAGTTATGGTTGATTATGGTTGATGAGGGTTGACCATGATTGACTAGGGTTAACTATGGTAGACCATGGATGAATATGGTTGACCATGAGAGAATATGTTTGACTTTGGTCGACATGTTTTACCATGGTTGACCATTTTTGACCATGGTTGAGCATGTTTAACCATGGTTGACCGCGATGTCTATGGTTGACTATGCTTGATCATGGATGACCATTTTTTTCCATGTTGCCCATTGTAACCAAAGTTAGCCATGGTTGCCCATGGTTGACCATGTTCACTACAATTAACTAAGGCTAACCATGGTTTATTATGATAACATGGTTGACCATGTTGATCATGCTTAACCATGGTTGACCATGTTATCTATGGTTGAGCATGGATGACTATGTTTAACCATGCTATCCATTGTTTACAATGATTGCCCATGGTTGATTATGTGGACTATGCATAAATATAGTTAATAATGGTTGACTATGGTTGACCATTTTGGCTATATTTTCTTTTGTAGACCATGTTTTATCATCTTTGACTATGTAGATTGTGTATGACTATGTTTGACCATGTATGGCCATATTTAACTATGGTTTCCTATGGCTACCCATGAAAGGCTATGGTCGCCTATGGTTGACCATGGTTGATAGTGTTTCCCGTGGTTGAGTATGGTTAACCATCATTTAATATGGTTGCCCATGGTTCAATATCATTGACCATGGTTGATTAGGGTTGACCATGATTGATTATGTTTGACTCTGGTTGATTATGTTCAACTATGGGTGACTGTCACTGATTATGGTTGATTACGACATGGGTAATGTTCATCATATTGTAAAGTTGGGCATTGTTCATCATTTTAACATTAGGTAATTTTTGTCATGTAATAGCATCAAGTAATGTTCATCATATTGTGACATTGGGTAACGTTGGTCACATTGCATAATTCAAATCATGTTTACCACATTCTGAGATTGGGTAATGTTTGACACAATTTGATATCAAGTCATGTTTTTCTGGATCTATTTATCACATTGTAACATCACGTAATGTTCATTACATTTCAACATTGAATTATGTTAATCACATCATGATGTCAGGTAATGTTTGCCACATTACAACAATCAAGAAATATTAGTCACATTTCAACATTAAGTAATATTCATCATGTTGTGATGTTGGGAAATGTTCATAAGACTACAATGTAGATTAACATTCGTCACATTGTGATCTTGAGTGTTGTTCATCATGTGAGGACGTTGGGTAATGTTCATAAAATTGGGAAATGTTTGACACATTGGTAAAAGGAAGTTGTATCTAAGGTTTTTGAAAACATTTCTAATAAAAAATTTCTTTGTCATGAAGATATTTGAATTGATGCAATGTCATGTAAATGAAAACTTTTTCATAGGTTTAACAATTTACATGATTTTTTTTTCAATAATATATCAAATAGGCATTATCAAAATGTATAAATGTATGTTAGTAATAAATGCATTAATACATGCATATCTATATTAATAAATGTGTCTATATCTACATATTTATATCTATATTTATTAATAATGATTCAACATCGTTATCTATATTAATGTATCTATCAATTATTATTATTATTATTATTGTCTAGATGAATGAGAAAATAGGACAAACATGTACTCACATGACATGAGATCAATTTTGATGGCTATCATTGTAACTTTTAGGTGCACTAGACACCTCCCACGAAGCATTGTACACAAACTCGATAAAGTTTGAACCAATGGTGTTGCAAAAAGTGTCTTAACAAAACATTATATAACCAACTAATCTACACCCCGTAAAGACATATCGTTATATTAATATTAATAATACTTCTATAATATTTTATCTATATTAATAATGTATCAAAATATCTCTATAAATCAACAATAATAATACATGTAATTATTAATAATGTGTTTATCCATATATAGATCATTATCAAAATCATAATGTTATCAAATAAACAACTTTATTTAATATGTTTCAACCATGTTATCTCATATGGTTCAACATCTTTATCTAAAATGGTCCAATGGCATAATGTTATCAAATATTTATATTAATAATAACAAGTGAAATAGTAACAAAGTTGCTTATACTTTCCTTTTAAGAAGGTTAGAAAATTTTGGTGATGTGTAATTAAATAAAATAATGTCTATTTCTTTTATCATATTATTTATCAAATTTTATGATTTTGTTATTATTTTTTTTAATAAGCATAAATTTATTTAGTTGTGCTTCATATTTCAGGAACCCAAGAAATACCTATATAATACTAAAGCTTGTAAAACTTTATCTATTTCTTCAAAAATGTGCATAGAGATTTTTATTTGAAAAGAGTAATTTAAGTTTTAATTTTCCAATAAAAAGTGGATTTACAAAAATATATTTATAAATTTATTTTGTCGTTAGTGACATTATTGTAAGCATAAGGTGGAGATAACAACTACCATGCAAGTAATTTATTTATACTATGGAAGACTGTTTCTCATGTTTGTCTATTTATATGTTTGAATCTTGAATATCAATGAGAGAAATGTTTTCAAATGATTCTAGGGTTACAAGAAGAGAACATACTTGGGATATTGGAAACTATAACATCACCCCACTTAACCCTGTGGGATGGCTACTAATGAATCTAATCTTGCTTGTTTTGTTAGAAAAATGAGATTTTTTTTTTGTCTCATATATACATTCTCCTTGTTGAGGACTAAATTGATTTAATTAGGGTTTATGGCATCTCCTTTTTTACACCTAAGCACAAGACTCATATCTCAATAGCTTCATTTTATTTATTTATAAATAGATTTGCCTATATATATATATATATATATTATATATGTCACACAACCATATTCGACGGGTCCCACAGGTACATATATTAATCCTTGGGACCACTAATAATTTGCCACGCCAACGCACTCTAGCAGTCACCAATGGTGCATAAAAGGCATGCAGTTTTTGGATGGATCCCTGCATGATTGGGCAGTGAAGTCATCATAAGCAACTTTAACAAGGTAAAGTGCACAATGTTTATGAGGAGGTCACCCCTCATAATGGTCGGAAAGAAGAAACTGTCGATCATGAAATCGATGGATTATGTTAATTCCGACACCCTCCGTAACCTTTTCTGAAATCGCTATAAGGGGGTGTCGCAAGGAAGTTTCCAGTTTTCCCAAATCACTAATGGGTTTGCTAACATGTTCTTATGGCATAATGGGGCCCATCCCTCCGTCCTCTTCTTAGGTACCAACCTGCCACATCATCTTGATGCTTCTCACCCATTGTTCTCCTTACACCTCCGGGATGGGACCTTCGGGACACGTCATCCCAGTCCCATCACCTCGACGACACCTTGCCTTCTCCTCTTTTGCACCTATTAGATGGGACCTTCGGGACACGTCATCCCAGTCATATACCCTCGTTGATTCCTTGCGAATTCTCCTTTCTAACTATTTGGGGTGGGACCTCTAGGATAGGTCATCCCAATACCGTCACCTTGATGAATCCTACCAAATGCTCCCTTTTTAACTTTCCGGGAAGGGACCTCCAGGACACATCATCCCGGTTCCTACATTCTCGGCATGTCTTCAACATAGAATATGTGTATAGTTTTATTAATTTGGATCACCTACAAGCCTGTAGGCTATTCATTTGTGTCCACAGAGTCAATGAGTAAACATACAACACCCAGGTTTTGTCTATATCACCAACAATGCCATGGATCGACACCAGGACCTAACTTGATTGTATATATATATATATATATATATATATATATATCTGTGTGTGTGTGTGTGTTCTAGATTCCATAGAACCATTAAAACAAGTTTTCAAGTACTTGTGGCAAAGTTGTTCCAGATGAAATAAACCAAACCAAAGAAAAACATTTGTTTGTCTGGTATATAGTGGCATGATTTTACATTGATGTATTTACTAATTATAACGGGCATTATACCATTGCCTTTAGCTATAATTCTCTTTCCCAAACCAGATTAATGTGAGTTGTGATCAAATAAGCATAGAAATATATTACATGGTAATGTCATTGTTCCAATCCAGAAAGAAACATACTTTCATTAAAAACATACTTTTAGGTGCACTAGACACCTCCCATGAAGCATTGTACACAAACTAGATAAAGTTTGAACCAATGGTGTTGCAAGAAGTGTCTTAACAAAACATTATATAACCAACTAATCTACACCCCCTAAAGACATATCTTTATATTAATATTAATAATACTTCTATAATATTTTATCTATATCAATAATGTATCAAAATATTTCTATAAATCAATAATAATAATAATACATGTAATTATTAATAATGTGTTTATGCATATATAAATCATTATCAAAACCATAATGTTATCAAATAAATAACTTTATTTCATATGGTTCAACCATGTTATCTCATATGGTTCAACATCTTTATCTAAAATGTTCAAATGGCATAATTATCAAATATTTATATTAATAATAACAAGTGAAATAGTAGCAAAGTTGCTTATACTTTTATTTTAAGAAGGTTAGAGAATTTGGGTGATGTGTAATTTAAATAAAATAATGTCCATTTCTTTTATCATATTATTTATTAAATTTTATGATTTTTTTATTTTTATTTTTTTCTAATAGGCATAAATTTAGTTGCGCTTCCTATTTCAGGAACCTAAGAAAGACCTATATAATACTAAATCTTGTAAAACTTTATCTATTACTTCAAAAATGTGCATAGAGATTTTTATTTGAAAAGAGTAATCTAAATTTTAATTTTCCAATAAAAAGTGGATTTACAAAAATATATTTATAAATTTACTTTGTCGTTAGTGACATTATTGTAAGCATAAGGTGGAAAGAACAACTACCATGCAAGTAATTTATTTATACTATGGAAGACTATTTCTCATGTTTGTCTATTTATATGTTTGAATCTTGAATATCAATGAGAGAAATATTTGATACTTCATAGGAAGAGAACATATTTGATGGAAAATTATTTCAAATGATTATAGGGTTACAAGAAGAGAACATACTTGGGATATTGGAAACTATAACATCACCCCACTTAACTCGGTGGGATGGCTACTAATAAATCTAATATTTCTTGTTCTGTTAGAAAAATGAGAATATTTTTTTTGTCTCATATATACATTCTCCTTGTTAAGGATTAAATTGATTTAATTAGGGTTTATGGCATCTCCTTTTTTTTACACCTAAGCAAAAGGCTCATATCTCAATAGCTTCATTTTATTTATTTATAAATAGCTTTGCATATATATATATATATATATATATATATATATATATATGCCACACAGCCATATTCGACGGGTCCCACACGTACATATATTAATCCTTGGGACCACTAATAATTTGCCACGCCAACGCACTCTAGCAGCCACCAATGGTGCATAAAAGGCGTGCAGTTTCTGGATGGATCCCTGCATGATTGGACAATGAAGTCATCATAAGAAACTTCGACAAGGTAAATTACACAATGTTTATGAAAAGGTCACCCTTCAGAATGGTCGGAAAGAAAACACTGTCGATCATGAAATCGATGTGTTATGTTAATTTTGACACCCTACGTAACCTTTTCTAAAACTGCTATAAGGGGGTGTCGCAAGGCAGTTTCTAGTTTTCCCAAATCACTAATGGGTTTGCTAACATGTGCTTACGGCACAATGGGGCCCATCCCTCCATCCTCTTCTTGGGTACCAGCCTACCACATCATCTTGATGCTTCTCCTCCATTGTTCTCCTTACACCTCCGGGATGGGACCTTCGGGACACGTCATCCCGGTCCCATCATCTCGACGACTGCTTACCTTCTCCTCTTTTGCACCTATAGGATGGGACCTTTGGGACACATCAGCCCAATCCTATCCCCTCGGTGATTCCTTGCGAATTCTCATTTCTAACTATTCGAGGTGGGACCTCTAGGATAGGTCATCCCAATCCCGTCACCCTGATGACTCCTACCAAATGCTCCCTTTTTAACCTTCCGGGAAGGGACCTCCAGGACATGTCATCCCCGTCCCTGCATTCTCGACATGTCTTCAACATAGAATATGTGTATAGTTTTATCAATTTGGATCGCCTACAAGCCCGTGGGTTATTCATTTGTGTCCATAGAGTCAATGAGTAAACATACAACACCCAAGTTTTGTCTATATCACCAACAGTGCCATGGATCGACACCAAGACCTGACTCGATTGTATATATATATCTGTGTGTGTGTGTGTGTTCTAGATGCCATAGAACCATTAAAACAAGTTTTCAAGTACTTGTGGCAAAGTTGTTCCAGATGAAATAAACCAAACCAAAGAAAAGCATTTGTTTGTCTGGTACATAGTGGCATGATTTTACATTGATGTATTTACTAATTATAATGGACATTATACCATTGCCTTTAGCTATAATTATCTTTCCCAATCTAGATTAGTGTGAGTTGTGACCAAATAAGCATAGAAAGCTATTACATAGTAATGTCATTGTTCCAATCCAGAAAGAAACATACTTTCATTAAAAACAGAGGTATGCCAAGAACACTTATCTTATAAAGTATGGGTAGCTGAGTCTAGGAGAGGGACTCTCCACCCAACCATAGATAGTTGTAGCCAAAGCTCACTTGCATCTATCACCCTTAAGCGAGATTCCAGAGACTGAGGGGCTTGTTGAAAGGATTAAAACACCAACCATCAGCTGAAACAGGGACTGCAGAGGTCCTCCTTCCTTCACCCACTAGTCACTCGACGATTAACCAATATATAGGGAATCCAGAGGCCAGTTACCTCCACCCTCGAGTTATTCAATTGTATCCAACCAATACATTCATGGAATCTAAATGTTTGTTTCCTCCACCCAAGAATATCAAGGGAGTCCAGAGAGAAAGTCTCCACCCTTAACACAAAACATAGTGGTTCCACCCACCTTGGGGAATCCAGAATCCACTACAAAACCAAACAACTAGGAAGGCTCCAAAGGTCATCCTTTTAGGAATCCAAGGAATAACCCTCCACCCCAACCATCAAGGAAATGTAGAGAAATACCATCTCCACCCTTTGGCTATACAGGGAATCGAGAGTCCATTGTTCCTCACCTAGGAGATACCTTCTTCGTGCTAATCTTGCCAACCGAAATTATATCATTGCATTTTTTTTTTCTTCCTGCAAGTCTTCTTTTTGTTGTTTCTCCTACTTTTATCATTGAATGATGATCCAATGTATCCCTTTCCTTTGAAGTTGATTTTTTTTCTTCCTTTTTCTTTAGCTATCCGAAACCTCTAAGCTTCATAAATTACTTGTCCTTTATGCCTTGTAAGTGTTTACCAAAGCAACATGAGCCTACATGCTTCTCTTGAGACCAAATTAATTCATGACCTAGTCATTGAAAACACACTAACCAACCTTTAATATTTGTCAAAACAGTTCAAGTTTCCTACAATAAGGAAACCTTGAATATCCCAAGTAAGCAACCTCCTCAGTCCTGGAATATGTATCCCTTGACTCAGTCACCCCCTTTTTTTAATTTTTCTATAAAATTATTTACATTATATTTCATGATAGAACCATGGTTGGGGTTCTCATAGAAACAATGGACATATACATCAACAAATATGTGCAATAATATATCAATAATATATTCAAACGTGAAAACTTAGATAATAGTGGAATCTATTATTATTTAAGCATTAAGCGATAATAGACTTGTGGAACAACTTTTTAGCACTTGTAGATATGAGTAGGAGAGATACATAAAGTGTTTGTCCACTATCTTTGAGTTGTGATGAATCTAAAAGATTGTCATATCAACTACAAAGTTAGAAATTCTCCAAAATAACTTTTTGTAAGGAGTAGTCTAAGAAGTCGACGAAACACCCTTTGTGTTTCGCACTGACTCGTCGCCGACGAGGATCCTCCGATAAACTCCTCCACCCTTGTCGAGACCCGTGGGCCTTGTCTCCTTGAGGATATGTATCTGTCTTTGTCCACCAGAACTCTCCATTTTTTTCCATTGTCATTACCATTTGCACACCTATAGTTCTGTTTTCACCCTCGCCTTACCGTTTTTGCACTAGACTGCCACACGACAAATGGCAAGACATCTCACTTACCATAGGCAACAAATTTTTGTGGCGAATTAATGGGAATGGAGAATTCACGAGTGGTGCTCGATTTTGAATTTTGAAATTTATGAAATGAGAGGAGGGGATGATGGTCACTATTGACGATGGGATAAAAAAATTTATGGACTTGCGTCCCTCCCTGCTGAATTCGTCAACTCATTTGTATGAGTCAACGATTTCATAATCGTTCACTCGTGACAACCTAGAGTAATTAAAAATCGAGAAGAACACACATTTAATTTCAAATGATAACATGCCTCCCTCTCATTTCTCTTATGTATTTGTATTCTTTCTCCTCCTTTGCCGAGACTCTCCCCAATTTCGTTTGCAGCAAGAATTCAAGATACGACCCAACTATGGAATTTCTGTTTGCAAGAGACGTGGCAACCCAACTATAAGAATTCCTTCCGTTGCTAGCAATAAATGATGACCCAACAGTGGAATTCTTTCCGTTTGTGAGAAAGGTTGGAAAAAGAAATGAGGGGAGAGAATTTTCCCATTTGGAGCAAAAAATGTTGACCCAACTGTAGGAATTCTTTTTAATTGTGGAATTATTTTTTAGTAGAAAAGGTAAATTTACCGCTTTTTTAGAAAATTTATGCATTTTTTACAATTTTTCTACATTTTTTTTTTCTCTGGTTAGCAATTTTTCTCATTTTTGTTACAAATTTTTAGGTTAAAAAATGATATGGGTTCGTTAGAATGCACCAAGACGATTTGCAGGGCATTGTATTGTCAAAATCCAATGAGAAGAAGTAAATTTCTACCATATTTTGTTACATTCCTCCTTTTTGTTGCCGCTAATTCTATTAAAAAATTTCAGTGAGTTGTTGCAACGATGACCAATGAGTTGCCGCAATAATGCCAAGCTAGTTGCTGCAACAGTGAGCAGTGATTTTCCGCAATAGGAACAAGCAATTTGCAACAATAGTGATCAGTGAGTTGCCGGAACGACGACCCAATGAATTGCTAGAATGAGTTAACCAACGTGACCTCTTTGAATCGCCATTGCAGCAACTCACTGGTCATCGTTGTGGAAAATCAGTTGTCACTATTGTGGAAACTCACTGATCACTGTTGTGGAAATTCGCTTGTCAATATTGTGGAAAATCTGTAGTCTAATGATTCATGCTCGTGTTACATATTTTCAGCCAAATTTTCTCATGTCGTTGCTCTGTGTGTTTATTTTAGCCAAAAAATGAACAAACTTACAAAGGATTGATACCCATAGTTGAACAAATCTCTCCTAATAATTTTAGTAGCAATTGATCCAAACACTACAACGATGAATACTTAGATGAACTTGATTATCATTTGATTGTTATTATTATGGTGATGATTATTTCATCATGTAATTATTTTTCACTAATAAGAGCTAAAAAAATTATAGCATTCAAATTATTAAAAATTATATATGGATATCTCAAAGTTGGGGATCAATTAGATATGCTTTTAAAGTTTATGTCTTTTGATATTTAGACACCAATAAAATTAGCACAACCACATTAATAAAGTTGTTAAAATGCGTGGATATGCATTATTTTCCACCTTTTAATGCTATTGATAAGCGTATTGAAGGTGGAAAATGACATCAATCAATGTGTTTAATGACTTTATTAATGTGGTTGCGCTAGTTAACAATAAACGTGTGTGGTGAGGATTAGCATGCCATGGTTGACTATGGCTAAATATTTTCAAGTTATTGTTGAGGAGGGTTTATTATGGAAAACATTTTGTTGACTATAGATGACCAAATTTCTCCACATTAAACTTTAGTAATCTATGATAAAATATGATTGACTATGGTTCATCCTCATTGTCCATGTTTGATCATGTTGAAAGTGATCAGCCAAGGTTTACAATAAGCAACCATGGTGATAATGGTTGACTATGGCTTACCTAGAAAATCTAGTAAACATAGTTCGACCTAGTAAACATATATCAACCTTAAATTTAAGTCAAACTAATAAACTTAATAAATCTAGGTCAACCTTGTAAACCTAACTCAACCTATTAAACCTTTAAAGCTAATAAACCTAGGTCAACCTAGTAAACATAGGTCAACCTAGTAGCACTAGGTCAACATAGTAAATCTAGGTCAATGTAGTAAATGTAGGTCTACCTAGTAAACCTAGGTCAACCTAATAAACCTAGGTCAACCTAGTAAATCTAGTAAACCTAGTTAACTTACTAAAGCTTGTCAAACTAGGTCAACCTATTCAACCTAGTTCAATGTAGAAAACCAAAGTCAACCTAGTAAATCTAGTTAACCTAGTAAATATATGTCAACCTAGTAAACTTAGGTAATCTTGATAAACCTAATAAAGCATGGTTAAACTAGTAAATTTAGGTCAACCTAGTAAATCTAGATTGACCTAATAAACCTAGGTCAACCAAGTAAACCTAGTAAAATTATTAAGCCTTGTTACTTCACTTGTCTTTATTCCAAAAGGAACTACAATGGTGGAAAAATCCTACCAAAATAGACATTTAAAAAATTCTTATTATGATATATCTAAAAATAGTAATGTAAAAACTTCACGAATTCATAATGTCTATAAGCTTACTGTTACTGAAAATCTAATGCCAATACTGTAGCACCTGCATAAGTTGTCTGCTAATATATATTGTTATTTTCTATGTCACAACTTAATCAAAATACACATATCTTCTCAGAACAAGACCTTATTCTAATATGAAAAGCCAGAGTTGTAAATCCCATAATGCATTATATATATATATATATATATATATATATATATATATATATATATATATATATATATATATATATATATATATATATATATATATATACACTTTGCCTATCATTGTCCTTCAAGTTTTCCATGCCTGCTTTTTTTCCATGATTTCCTCATAGCTGTTGTGATTGATGTATAAGCACATGCACACAATGATTAACAAATGTTTTAAGGTGATGATCTTTTTTTTTGATATGCATTTCAAATGTCAAAATTTGATGGTATTGTCTAACAATGTGGATGCCTGTCTCTTAAAATGCCTTGAATTTGGAAACTTAGGAAGTTAATATGCCTTGCAACCTTTTAAAATTCTAGTTCATTGATATATGATTTGATTGACAATATGAAAACATATTTTCTGTATTTTCATAATTATGTATCCATTTCCCTCATGAGTCACCACCACTATAACAGTGAGTTGCCGCCACTGTAACAGTGAGTTGTAACATAGTTTCAACAAAATCTAAAAATATTTAATGTAATTGTTTTCTTATTTTGTAGATGGTGAAGAAGTGGACCTTGACCATTTAGGTTTGGTGCCATCTAAACCTTGGTCAAGCATGAATTAGATTTGTGCTTGACAATGAAGCACCAAGTCAAGTATATCAAAACAATAGAGAAATTATCAGCAAAACAATGAATAATGATGCTTACTATATTTCCCTAGTTGATGGGATAACATCAAAGAGGAATTATGGTGCAAATTACATTGTAATTTACACCAATTCAGAATTGATATGAAACCAAATGACCAAAATTTATCAAGTTATAAGTCAAAATCTAAAATGCCTTCACAGAGAAGCAAACAACATTGCTTCTTAGTTTCAAAGCTTTACCATAACTTAATGGTCATATTTTCAAAGGGTCATTGATGATCTACTCTGTGAAGCAACATCCAATGGAGGTGGATGTGCAAGATATGTGGAGGAACCAACATGTGCTCCACCAATTGTCTTTCATGATAATCGATATAGGTGACCTTTTAATGAATACATTGCTCTTGTAGTTGCTATCAGGGTTATGGTGTTCTTTTTTCTTATGATGTTATTGTAGCAACATAAATAATCATTATGACCATACTTTTTAATGTAATTATATGAGCTCACTTAAATTTTTGGTACCTTTTTGATATCTAAATGCAATGTGTATGTAAGGAATGTAATTTTCAGTCAAAGCGAGTATTGGAATTACATTGTGATTATAGTTAAAAAGTGTCCTTTTTATTATAATTAAGTTATGTCTAATAGTTCAATTCAATTGAATTGTGTCATTTTGATTACATTTTAGTTGTGTCTAACTGCTGGAAATATTGGGGGGCGTGAATCATTATTTCCTTTTACAATTGTTATTTTACCAGTTAAGATCACTGAAAATAGAATAAAAAATGAATAACAAAATAAATATTTTTATTAACAAATAGTGAGGACTTTAATCCTCAATTACAACAATTCAATTTCCAATTTGTACGATCACACCTATGATTCCTTCAGAGCTCCAACCCTATAAGAAGACTTCAATCTTTAGCAAACCAGGCTCCAACCTATACTTGAAGTCTCCAACCTTGTGCTCCAGCAAGCTCAAACTTGGGCTTCTTGAGGACTCCAATACTTTGTGCAATTATTTCAAATGATGTTACAAAACAAGACCTTAGAATGTCTTCAATAATTCTTCAAATTTCAAATCAAAGTTTGTAACAATTTACTACTCCAGAGGTTAGCTCTATCATAAAAATTACAACACCCAAAGTTCCACATATCCGAGGGTACAAAGGTTTAATTTTGGACAGGTATGAGGTATGTTGAGATGGCCCAGGTTATAGAGAGATGCCATAGTTTGAAATTTTAGATATACATAGTCCAAAATTGCAAAGGAATACTACAGTTCGAAATTCAGTGATTTTTCAGATGTCTCATTTTCAAGCCAAATGGAGGTCTCTTACAGGTCCGGATTGTCTTCTCCACAAAACAAGGTATTTTTGTCCACCATCAAAATTGGGTATGTAATAATAAAAGCAAATATCCATTATAGAAGCGTAACCACAAAAATATTCCACCAAGAACCTTTACTCTATTTCTCTCTCAGACTTTTCTAGTTCACGAGATGTGAACTATTCTACTCCTTGCTCCTTTATCTTTTCATTTTATTTTTATCTACGGTTGGAATGATTGTTGAAATGAGTATTCACACTTTCTAATTATACAAATTTCCCTCAATGAAGAGACACGTTTGTGGAAGAGAGCCGACTTATGTAGGCTTAGGTCGACAAGGGCGTAATGTCCTCTACAAGTTGGTCTAATAGTTTTTCCAGGAAATGATTTATATAGTTGGAAATTTTAATTTTATTTTCTTCACACGAGTGTTTTCCATAACAACCCTATTTTAGGGTTTTCTTTTATGGATCAAGGGCATCATCTAGCTTGGGTTTTCCCATCATATTAAAATTCCTTGGACAATGTTAGTTCTTCTTATATATGCTTTATCACATTATCTTGCTAGGGCAACTTTCATTCTCTAATTTATTCACATGTGTTGTTCATCCATTAGGGTAAGGTCATATTTAATACTTAGGATTTCATGCACTTATCATATTCATTTAGAGTTCATGCATACATTAATTTGGTCATCTTAGGGTTTCATCAATGCATTTTAGGGCTTGTTTTAACAAGGGATTTTCAATGCACCCAGGGTTTTCATATTCAACAAGCAATGTTATGGTTTCATTACCTAGGGTTATCATCTTTAACAATGCAAGGGTTTGCACCTAGGGTTTTTCACTTAGAGTTTTCTTGTAGACAATGCACCTAGGGGTTTACACCTAGGGTTTTGCACTTAGGGGTCTAAACCTGTTGCTAGGGTTTTGAACGTGTAGCTAGGTTTAATTCATCAGATTGGCATGCATTGGACAATGTTAGTGCTTCTTATATACACTTTATCACATTTTCTTGCTAGGGTTTCTCCATGTGTGTTGTTCATCCATTAGGGTAAGGGGATATTTAATACTTATGATTCCATGTATTTGTCATATTCATTTCATTCGTGCATACATTTCTTAGGTCACCTTAAGGTTTCATCAATGCATATTAGGGCTTACTTTAACAAGGGATTTTCAATGCACCTAGTGTTTTAATATTCAACAAGCAATGCTATGGTTTCATTACCTAGGTTTATCGTCTTTAACAATGCAAGGGTTTGTACCTAGGGTTTTTCACATAGGGTTTTCTCCTAGACAATGAACCTAGTGTTTTTCACTTTGGGTTTTCTCATAGATAATGCACCTAGGGGTTTACACCTAGGTTTTTTCACTTAGGGTTTTGAACTTGTAGCTAGGGCGTTTCCATCATATTGACATGCCTTAGACAATGTTAGTGCTTCTTATATATACTTTATGACATTGTCTTGCTAGGGAAACTTTCATGATAGGGTTTCTCCACATGTGTTCTTCATCCATTATGGTAATGGAATATTTAATACTTAGTATTTCATGCACTTATAATATTCATTTAGGGCTTCATTCATGCACTCATTTCTTAGTTCATCTTAGGGTTTCATTAGTGAATATTAGGGCTTACTTTAACAAGGTATTTTCAATGCACTTGGGGTTTTCACCCTCAACAAGAAATGTTAGGGTTTCATTACCCAATGTTATCATATTTAACAATGTAATTGCACCTAGAGTTTTTTACTTAGGCTTTTCTCCTAGAGAATGCACCTATGGTTTTGCACTTAAGGTTTTCTCAGAGATAATGCACCTAGGGGTTTACACCTAGGGTTTTGAACTTGTTTCTAGGGTTTAAAAATTGTAGATAGGTTATTTAAATCATATTGCATGCCTTGGACAATGTTAGTGCTTCTTATATATGCTTTATGACATTATCTTGCTAGGGAAACTTTCATGCTAGGGTTTCTCCACATGTGTTCTTCATCAATTATGGTAATGACATATTTAATACTTAGTATTTCATCCACTCATCATATTTTTTTTTTTGGTGGTTAAGCACCCATGAGGGATTTGAACCAGTGACCTATTGCAAGGAGTGCCTTAACAATGCACCCATTCACCGTCAATCCAAAGCCCTGTGGTCCATCCAATTATCATATTCATTTAGGGCTTCATTCATGAATTCATTGCTTAGGTCATCTTAGGGTTTCATCAATGCATATTAGGGCTTGCTTTAACAAGGGATTTTCAATGCACCTAGGGTTATCATCTTTAACAACTACACTAGGAATTTATACTTTGGTGGCGAGAATAAATGGAGTTTCAAGGATGCAATATACAAAACAACTTCTAGGAACGTTCATTCATTCATTATCCATGAGTAACACATGAAAAATTTCTAATATCTTCAATATTCTAACAAAATTAGGGCACATTAAAAAACATAGAAAATATTTCATGCATTAAATATTTATTATATCATAATTGTAGTATTAAACAACACTTAGAAGATAATGAAGAATATATCCATCCATAAAATTTCCCAAGAGAAGCTCCAAGAGAGAAAATGATTTTTTCCAAATGTCAAAATGCATTAAATTCATCCAAATCACTCCACAAAGTTGCAGGTCAAAAATATTTAATGAGGCTATCCAAAAATCAAAAGTGTCACTATCCAAAGTGAAAGAGAGAGTCTCTTATTTATACAAGTATAATGATCTTGAATTCTTAAAGAATAAGCCCCTAACATAACAAATTATGTGAGATACCCTTGGTTACAAGCCAACCAAGATAGCTTAAAGATTAATCATTATTATTTAATTTTTCCTTTACTGATGTTGATATACAAAATGCAATTGTGATATCTTGCATTTTCCCAATTGATAGATCCAACTTCATTTAAAGAAGATAATTGTATAAATAACCAAACAAACCATTCAATTGTCGTTAATTTATCTATTATCAACATCTTCATCCACGAGATCAATAAATAAGGCCATGCATGATCAAGTGAATTGAATTGAATAATGTTCTAACATACATGACAACAACAACTATGCTTGCAAAACAATGAAGATAATATGAAAAACTTGCAAATCAATGAAGATAATATAATAATCTTGCAAAATTATAATATGCATTCAAGGATAAAAATGTAACCAATAATATAATCCAGCTATGATTGTAAGGCCTTTTGAACTTTTTGAACATTTTAAGGCACATAATTTAAGGAGTGATTATAATCAACCCTGAGTTTTTCAACATGGTGCATGGGCCCACAGATTTGCAAGTCAGCAAATCACGACCGTAAATCAGTTGTATCAGTTGCTGTAATTCCTAATTCCTATCGACCTCCCATTCCAATGATTGTCATTATGACAACTCGTACAAGGGGAATCTCCCATGAGCATAACAACAAGGAACGTTTGATGCGAAATGGCTTCCGCATTAAGTGATGCCACATGATTAAATTATTAATTAGCATGATAACAACATTCATTAGCATATACTCTTACATTACTTTCCTTTTTGCCCCATTCAAACTATTCCACTTTCCAAACACAACCATAGCCACTCTGTGTTGGGTTGTGTTATATTCTTTCCACGACTAACCTACGTAGTGAACTAGGGGGCTAGAGGGTGGGTGGAGCCCCCCCTTCATTGCACCAATTGCGCAGCAGGGGGGGTGGTAGCCCCCCCTGTTCGAGGGGTTTGAGCGGGGCGGGTATCCCCCCTCTACGGGGTCTGGGGTAGCACCCTCAATTTTTTTTTTTTGGACCCTATATTAGGTTGGGCAAACCTACCTATGGTTTTCAGTCCATTGTTTTTGACGCGATGGTTTTCGGTCCATGGTATTGGATGTTTCAGCATGTATAAATATGTATTGTAACATTGAAAGGAATATAATGAAAAATCAAGATGGTAGTCCTGGTTTTGGGATCCAAGGGAAAATCTCTATGTATATGTGTTTTATGTGTTATGCTCTCACATTGTTTATTTTCTGTGTTTTGGAATTTGTATGTAGGTAATTTTTGTAAGAGGTTAAAACCTACATTTGGTATCAGAGTTGTTTTGGCTTCAAGGGGACGCCTTTGTTGCTGAGGGGTTTCACTCGGGCCTGTGGTAGACCCTATTCAGTGGGAGATCTGCGAGATCGATTCTGGTGGTGAAAGAAGATGGAGAGCAGTGGAAAGATAGAGATCGAGAAATTTAATGGTCAGAGTTTTGAGTTGTGGAAACTCAATATGGAGGATTTGTTGGTGGATAAAGATCAGTGGATCGCGGTAGATCCGGGTACTAAACCAATGGGAGTGTCTGATGAAGAATGGAAGAAGTTGGATCGGAAGGCAAAGAGCACAATACAATTGTGTCTCTTAGATTCAGTAGTGCTGAATGTATCAGGGGAAGCTACAACAAAGGCTTTGTGGGACAAGTTAGGGACTTTGTACCAATCTAAGTCTCTGGTGAATAAACTGTTCCTGCGGAAAAGGCTGTATAACCTGAGGATGAAAGATGGAGACTCGATGATAGAGCATCTGAATGCATTTAATACTGTGATAAGTCAGTTAGCATCCATTTATATTAAAATTTCAGATGAAGATAAGTGCATCAGTTTGTTGTGTTCTCTACCAGATTCGTGGGATAGTCTGGTTATTGCAATCGGTAGCAATGCAACTGCCTTGCAGTTTGATGAAATAGTCTCATCCTTGCTGACAGAGGAGATGAGACGGAAAAATATGGAGAGCCAGAATGGTGATGCCTTATCTGTACAAGGACGGTCCTAGAAAAGAAACAAAAATAAGTCATCGAGTGGGAGATCTAAATCTCCAAGAAAACCTGTAAAGGTGGTGTGCTGGAAATGCAGAAAGGAAGGGCACTACAAAAGGGACTATAAATATAAAGCTCCTGATAAAGGAAAGGGATATGATGATGCTCCTTCTGTAGAGGCAAAAACCACCTCAGATGAAGGTGGGGATGTGTACTTGGCTTCTTCAAGTACACATGTAGATCATGAGGCATGTGCATCCTTTCACTTCACTCCCACAGAGAGTGGTTCTGCGAGTATGAGAAATACGATGGTGGTGATGTCTTCTTAGGGGATGACAGGAAGGCTAGAATTGTTGGTCGCAGAAAAGTAGAGTTGAATTTGCAAGGTGGAAGGGTTAGAACACTTCCGGGTGTTCTGCATATTCCTGCATTAGCCAGAAATCTGATTTCTGTAAGCAAGCTGGATGATGCAGGTGTAAAAACAGTGTTCGAGAAGGATACTTTCAAGATGGTTTAGGGAGCATTGGTATTTATGCGGGGAGTTCGGAATGAAACTCTGTACAAGATGCAAGGTAGCACTGTTGTTGATGGGTGCAGCAGTTCTGTGGTTCCTGAAAGTGAAACAGAAAATCTAGTGGTCTCTCGAGAGAAGACCATGCTGTGGCATCAAAGGCTTAGACATATAGGAGAGAAGGGCCTTCGAATACTTCATGGTAAAGGTATGGTAGAAGGTATGAGTAATAGCTCTCTGGATTTTGATTTCTGTGAAAATTGTATATATGGGAAGTCGAATTGGGTGAGTTTCCCCTCTGGTGGTAAGAGGGCGAAACAGATATTAGAGCTTGTGCATAGTGATGTGTTTGGACCTGTGAAGGTTCCATCACTGGGTAAGTCTGTGTACTATGTATCGTTTATAGATGACTTCTCAAGGAATACATGGATATATTTCCTTAAGAATAAATCTGAAGCCTTTGACAGGTTTAAAGAATTTAAGGCCCTGGTGGAAAACCAAACAAAGAAGAAGATAAAGGTGTTGAGGACAGATAATGGTAGAGAGTTTTGCAGTAAGGAATTTGAAGAATTCTGTAAGAAGTGTGGTATAGCACGGCAGAAGACTACTCCATATACACCTCAGCAAAATGGAGTTGCAAAAAGAATGAACAAGACGTTGATGGAAAGGGCAAGAAGCATGCTCATTGGTGCCGGGTTAGGACAGTAATTCTGGGTAAAGGCGATGGAGACAGCATGTTACCTGGTCAATAGATCACCTTCATCAGCATTGGAGGATAACACTCAACAAGAGGTATCGACTGGTGTTGAGTCCCAAACTTGCATCTTCCCTATACACCTTTTCAGCCTTCTTTTCCATTTACTTGACCCACCAAGCTGTCAAATCATTGCATATTAGTTTAAAAGGAGCTTATAAAATGGTTTCCTAACTATGTCTTGTGACTGTTGTTTGATTTAGATTTTTGTTCAATCAGCTGCAGAAACTTGTCACTTTCCACAGCCAGCTCAAGTTTCTGCAGCGATTTTGTTGAAGTCCATGTTACAGGTGTCTACTGGAGAATCCAGCCACATGGGCGAGTTGCAAATGATGTGTACATGGAGTGTGTCCCCTTGGTTCAGCCGAATCACTCACAAACAGCCATGGTCAAGGACAGTCAAAGCAATGGTCAACCTAAGAGTTTTGCGGTGGCACGACTCTGTTTTTACCACGTGAAGATTTGCATGGCAAGTTCCTCAATCTCCGGAGGTGTGCTAACACCTGTGGATCGATCCGTGAACTAAATTAAACAGCCACCACTCCTTAGATTTAATTGTCACAGCTACCATACTGCTAGATCTCAGGATGTGGTTATTCACGTGTCTGTTTGGTAGCGCAGAATTTAGGAATTAGTTGTAGCATCCTCAGTTATAAATAACGCATTATCATACGCTTGATAGTTAGCTTTTTATATGTAATATTGACTGTTTTTACAAGCCCACTGTGTCGTGCTCTATCTTTATCTTATGACTGCATTTTAATATATGACAAGACAATGTTCTTAAGTTCAATTCGTGATTGAGTATTGATTGGCCGAGGTTGCAGAGGGCCCCTGTACACCAAGGCTCTGTAACTACTATATAGTTTCTTGCTTTCTTTCATTATGTTACTGCTTCCATAATCGTTTGCTTGTATATATTACACTGTTCTGATATCCATGTTAACTGCTATCCATATTTTCTTTTATGCTCTCTCATGATTGTTAACTGATCAGTGTTTTTCTTTCAGGTTCTTGTAGACAGCCCAGGCAATTTTACATAGTTTTTAATGACTAATGACATGAAATCATCTTGTCCTTCTGCTAATTTATGTTCTGAGTTTTAATTCCAGCATTGTCATTCCTTTCAGTTCTGTTTTTCTCATTTACTTTCATGCAATTTAGATCTCATATTACTCCATTTGTTTATGATTACCTCCTATAGCCTGAGCGACTCAAATAGTGAGGAATCAGAATATTAGTTGATGTAGTATGATTTAGTTTACTTTTCTGCAAGTTAGTGATTAGATTACTCATGTCATTTTCAGATATTGAAATATGAATGCGTAGTTTAATCTTAGTTTCATTTTATGCAATTTAGATATCAGATTACTCAATTTGTTTATGATTACCTCCTATAGCCGGAGCGAGTCGAATGGTGAGGGGTCAGAATATGAGTTGAAGTAGTGTGATTTATTTTGCTTTGCTTACAGTCTTTGAATTGCTTTGAGTTCATTTTTTTTTTCTCTTTTTATATAGCAGCAAGGACATTGGGCTTCATTGTCACTAGCTCACTGTTTTGGTACATTTTTATTTTCTCTTAGGAATTGATTTCATCACAACAAGTTTTAAAACCTTTTTGAGAACTTTAAAGTTTGGAAAATCATTGTAGAAGTCACCATTGCCATCCATACTTGACTTTCAATTTTGCCATCTCACATTAGGGAATCAACAGAAGATAAACCCAAAAACAAACCAAAACTCAAAAACGACAAAGAAATAAGAAATCGGTTATCTTGCATATACAGTGCACTTCACTTCAGCAGTTTACGACTCTCAGATTGACATTTTAAATAGCAATTTAGGACACACTAAATTGACCAAAAATTTTGGCGCCGTTGCCGGGGAAGTGAAACTAGGTAGCCAATTTCTTAAAAAAAAAACAAGAAAATTTGAAGGAAGGTAAAAATTGATAACTTCTCAAAGTATGCTCTCCTCTTGCACCTAGTGTGATCCGGAGGATCAGAAAAGAGAGTTATTGGTTTAATAATTTCTTGAGTATGCTCTCTTCTTGCACCTAGAGTGACCTGGAAGATCAGAAAGAGAATTATTAGCCCGACTTGAAGAAAAATAAAAAAATGACATGCATAGAGCAAGAGATTCTAGTGGAAGGTTTTTAGCTAGGGCCAAGAGTTCGATTTTTACAACTCCATCTACTTCAAGGAATAGACAAGAAACACCTCCATCATCTCCAACTCACACTCCTAGCTTTAGGATTCCTGGAATTCAAGAGGCAGTAATTGAATTAGGAGACTCTCCCACACTATCCACCGAATTTGAGTTAGGAAAAGACCCTTTCTTTACTTCTATAGGAAAATACATTGTAATTGAGGAAGTAGAATCACCTGAAGAAGAAGAGGGAGAAATTTCTCCTCGTTCGCCATTGGTAGAAGAACCAAAGGACTTTGAGGTCTTTGAGGAAACTATCATGACAGAGGAAGTAGTAAACGAATTTGGTAGAGGTAGAGGTAGAAGAGGAGGAGGAAACAATGGAGGAGGTAGAGGTAACAATGGGGGGAATAGGGATGGAGATAACTCATTCGAATTTCCTATAGTTGATGAGGATTCTCGAGCAACAATGAAAAACATTTCACCATCTATCCTCCCAAACTTTCATGGGTTACGAAATGAGGATCCTGAAACATTTCTATTTGAGTTTGAAGTTGTGTGTCGAACTTATGATGATCTAGAAGACTCTCAAAAACTCAAATTGTTTCCTTCAACATTGAAGGGAGCTGCTTTGAAATGCTTCATGGGATTAGTCACTCAATCCATTAGGACTTGGAATGATATGAAACAAACATTTTTGGATAGATACCTGGAGTATTGTATGCCCACCAATCACAAGGATGAGGTATTCAAAATGGTGCAAAAAGAAGATGAAAACTTGGAGGATTTACTTGAAAGATTTCAATACAACCTGAAAAGAGAAAAAATGAATAATTTAGATGAGGAAACCTTGAAAGCCCTTCTATTAAAAGCCATTAGAGATGAATGGATAGATATTTTGAACATGATGGGGAAAGGAGATATATCTCAACTTCCACTTCATGATATAGCAGAGCTATGTGTCCATCTCTCAAGGGGAAAATCTAAAACTGGAAAAGGGCCTAGAGACCCTTCTCTCATTAGAGCAAACAAATCTGCAACTGGATCAGTAAGTAGGGCTGAGATTGGCAACATGCTTGATGAATTCAAAACTGATATTTTAGGGAGTCTTAGTGAGCAACTAGACACCCTTAAGATACAAAACAAGCAGAAAGCGGAAACTGAAGCTTTGGCCATCTTTTGTCCAAAATGTAGGAAGAAACATGCTCTAAGGGAATGTCCCTTGGATGCAAAAGTTGTAGAAACATGTGTGATTTGTTCAGAAAACCATGAGACCAAGGATTGTCCTTCAATTCCTGGGCTCAAAGCTGTCTTTCAAGAAGATCCAAATTCAATTGAGTCTCTCTGTTTTGTTTCAAGGAGACCTTGGCAGGGGCAACAAAATCAAGGGTTTAACAACTCTATGAACTTTCAACCCCCACCAAATTGGAATCCTTGGCAACAACCTTGGTCCCAACCTCAAAATCCTTTTCAATCATGGGTACAAGGTATGCAAAATCCTTATGGGAGATTTGCTCAATTTGATCAATATCCTCCATCTTTTCAAAATCAACAAGCTCCACAACTTCCAAATCAAAATCCACAACTATCATTGCCATTTCCACAACAACAACAACCTTCTCAACAAAATCCAAATTCTCAACTCTTGCTTCCATTCCAACAGAAGAAAAATCAACTACCTTCCTAGCCATTGCCCAACCCCAACAATAAAAACCCTCAAAATGCTTACATGGTAGAAGGACAACAATTTCCTACCTATATGATTGTTCCTCTTAATGATGTACAACTCAGATCTGGTACAGTTTTAGACAAGCCTTCTATAGATACTCAAAAGCAAAGCATTTCTGAGGAAGATTCTCTTGAAGCCAATAAAGGTTCTGAAGCACCTCTTCAAAACTCAAGCACTCAAAAAGAAAAATAAAAAGAGTCAACCCCCACAATTCCTATAGTTTAGCAACCTGCATCTTCATCTACACCTCCTTTTCCTGAAAGATTACAAATTGACAAAGGGATGGAAAAACAAATCTTGTTTCCTGATTATGATTTTCTAGATGAATTAAAGAATGTCTGTATCAAGATTCCCTTTGTTACAAGCCATTAGAGAGATTCCTATTCTAGCAAAAACAATAAAGGAGTTGAGTCTTAAAAGACCAGGAAGGAAACCAAGAGATACAAGAAGAATCCACCTGGTAGGAAAAATTGCAGATATCATGATGGGAAAAATTACCATGCAGAAGGATGTAGATCCCGGTAGTCCAATTGTCAAAACAAATATCAATGGGGTATAAATTCCAAATACTTTGATTGATTTAGGGGCTGCTATCAACATTATGAGTAGACAGACTATGGAACAGCTAAAACTTCCTAATCTTCTTTTTACACCTACTTTACTACAACTTGCAGATCGATCAATTATCAAACCAGATGGTGTATTAGAAGACATTTCGGTCTCCTTAGATTCTTGGGAATATCCAGTAGATTTCATGATTTTAACTCCCAAGAGTAATCTAGGGGGGCACCCACTCATTTTAGGAAGACCTTGGCTAGCCACAGTTGATGCTTTTATCAGTTGTAGATCTGGGGATATGTATATTTCTGATGGTAGTTCGACAAAGAAATTCAATTTGTATCCTCCAGCAAAAGAAATTACAGAAGTAGGAGATAATGAATGGGTTGATGATGAGGATACTATACAACCTGTCTTTACCATTTATGAAATCAATGAAGATAGTCAAATTCTGAACACATTAGAAAACTTTGAAACATCTTCAGAATATGACCACACACAATTTCAGTTAGATTCTGACATTGAGTATCTATCATCTAGAAAAATGTCTCTTTACTCTATGGAAGAGTTTGGTAGTTCTGCCATTGAGATATTTCCAGGTAAAACATTGAATATCAACAAAAACTTGGAGAAATCACAACAAGGAGAGCTAACCAAAATCTTGCAAAAAAATTCTACTGCATTTGCATGGGAGTATACTGATATGAAAGGTATTGACCCTAAGACTTGCATTCATCACATCTACATTGAGGAAAACAGTAGACCAATCAGACAACCTCAGAGAAAGATGAATCCAAACCTTAGGGAGATAGTGAAAGAAGAGCTCCAACAACTACTCAATGTAAACTTCATTTATCCAATTTCAGATAGTCGATGGGTTTCTCCTTTGGTTATAATACCTAAAAAGAATGGTAAATGGAGGGTATGCATTGATTACAGGGAATTGAACAAAGCAACTTTGAAGGATCACTTTCCTTTACCCTTTATCGATCAGGTATTAGATACTCTAGCAGGCAAAAAGTACTTTTCATTTTTGGATGGTTTTAGTGGCTATAATCAGATTCAGGTAGCACCTGAAGATCAAGATAAGACCACATTTACCTTTTCATGGGGAAATTTTTCCTACTGAGTGCTTCCTTTTTGATTATGTAATGCACCCGCAACATTTCAAAGGGCAATGCTAGGAATCTTTTCTGATCTAATCCATGATTGTGTAGAGGTTTATATGGATGATTTTACAGTTTATGGTAATTCATTTGAAGAGGCATTAGAGAATTTGGAAAAAGTCCTTATAAGATGTAAAGAAACAAACCTTTCATTGAGTCATGAAAAATGCTTTATGATGTTTACTAAAGGTATTGTTTTGGGACATCATATTTCAGGGGATGGGATTAAACTTGATAGATCAAAAGTTGAAGTCATCTCCAAGTTGCCTATTCCAAATTGTCAAAAAGATGTTAGAAGTTTTCTAGGATTTATTGGGTACTATAGAAGATTTATAGAAAACTTTACCAAAATAGCATCTCCCCTCTTCAAATTACTTACAAAAGACTGTGAATTCAAATGGGATCCTGATTGTCAATCAACATTTGAAACTTTGAAAACAAGAATATCTGAAGCACCCATTTTGAGAGGACAAAATTGGAAACTTCCTTTCCATATTTCTACAGATGCTTCAGATACAGCTCTAGGAGCTGTGTTGGGTCAAAAGGATTTAGTTCCTTATGCCATTTACTATACCAGTAAAAATTTGACTCCCACTGAGTTGAACTATATTGTGACTGAAAAAGAGTTCTTAGCTATTGCTCATGCAATCAATAAGTTTAGACATTATATAACAGGCTATGAAACGTTTGTCCATACTGATCATTCTGCAATTAGATATCTAATGAACAAACCTGTTACTAATGGCAGAGTTACAAGATGGCTCTTACTTTTACAAGAATTCAATATTACTGTGTTGGATAGACCAGGGAAGCAAAATACAGTAGCTGATTTCTTGTCTAGGATCCAAAATACTAACGAAGATTCTCCTTTAGAGGATAAGTTTCCAGATGAATATTTATTTGCAGTAACTACTAATACTCCTTGGTATGCAGATATTGCTAACTATTTGGTTACAGGGAAGCTACCTCCACATTTATTTCCTAGTGAAAAAAGGGGAATTATTCAGGAGAGTTAAAATTATTCATGGATTTCTAACGAATTGTTTAAAACAGGGCTAGATTGTGTGATCAGAAGATGTGTTCGGGAAGATGAAATGCCTGACATCCTCAAGGCATGTCATGATGAACCATGCGGTGGACACTTTGCTGACAAAAGGACGGCCTATAAAATCCTTTCTTTAGGATATTATTGGCCTTCCCTCTTCAAAGATACAAAACAATATGTCAGAAGGTGTGACAGCTACCAAAGAGTAGGGAAACCGTCTCTTTCAAATGAAATGCCATTACAACCACAGGTACTCATCGAACCCTTTGAAAAATGGGCTTTAGATTTCATTGGACCCATTAATCCACCATCTAAACAGAAGAAGTATATATTGGTGTGCACTGATTATGTCACTAAATGGGTAGAAGCCAAAGAATTACTTTCTGCTACTGCAAATTCAGTTGTTAATTTTCTTTATGAGGATATTTTTACTCGTTTTGGTGTCCCAAGAGAAATTGTGACAGATCAGGGAAGCCAATTTACATCCAACATGATGGAGAAGCTGATGGAAGAATACAAAATCAAGCACAGAAAATCTACTCCTTACCATACACAAGAAAATGGTCAATTGGAGTCTACAAACAAGGTTATTGAAAGCATCATCACCAAAACTATTCATCTACACAGAAGAGATTGGGTAGAAAGGCTTCCTAAAGCCTTTTGGGCCTACAAAACTACATGGAGGAATACAATAGGACATTCTCCCTATGAACTCATTTATGGGAAAGAAGTCCTGCTCCACATTGAGTTTCAAGTCAAGACTTTCAAGATGGCATTTCAGTTGGGTATAAATCTATCAGAAGCCCAAAAGTACAAAATGGAGCAACTGAATGAGCTAGATGAGATCAGACAAGAAGCAATTTTAAGAACTGATCTAGTTCAACATCAAAGAGCTAAGTGGCATGACAGATACATCAAAGAGAAAAAGTTTCAAGAGGGAGATTGGGCACTACAATTTGATTCCAAGTTTAAAGACTTCAAAGGTAAATTTAAGACCCATTGGCTTGGGCCATATGAGATTGACAAAGTCTTTAGCAATGGAGCGGTAAGAATCAAGACCATTGATGAATTTCAAACTCCTCTTTTTGTGAATGGCCACAGATTGAAAATTTATCATAAGCCACTCTCAAAAGAGGAATTTGTCAAAATGTTTCAAGAGAGTTCTGCAATAAGGCTGGTGAAGAAGAATCCTTCTTCCCCACCAGCCTAACCTTTGTTTCTTTCAGTTAAAAAAAAAAAAAAAAAAAAAAATTATATAAGCCTGAAAACCAATCATTGATTGGCGGTCTTATACAGAAAATATAGAGTGAAAATCAGGGACACTTGACACTCTATATTTTCCAAAAAAAAAAAAATTCTCCCCTTCATTTTCATTTTCACTCCACTTCATTTGCCATTCCACTCCATCTCCATTTCATTTTCATTTCACTTCACTCCGCTTCATCTCACTCCATTTCATTCATTTCATTCCATTTCATCAATAAATGTCTCTTTCAGGACCATTTCCACTCAGTTAGTTATTATCTAACTATCTTTGTTCAGCCAAGTGGGTGCTGTGTCAGTTTCCGCAGCTGGAAGCAGTTTCCGCAGCCAGAAGCAGTTTCCGCAGCCACCACTCTGATTTCAAATTTACAGTCAAAATGTTAGTGCAATAATCATAAAAATGTAGGTGTGACTGAGCATATGCTATGAAGACATGGAGCATCTCCAGACATTAATAAAGAGCAGTTGATTAAAGGCTAATGGACAACAAATGACAAGGATTCCAAAGGTATGAGCAATTTTTTTTTTTAAATAGCAATTAAAAGCACAATTTTGCATAGTTGTCAAACCATAAAAGCTCTACTATGTGCAATGATTATCACGATAGCTCCATTACCCATTACCATCCCACGACATTATTCCACAAACCATGCATTTATTTTTTAACGGTTGTTACAGGGAAAAGTGTCTACATAGAACTGCTTATCCCACTAAGGTGTGGTAGCTACCTTAGAAACAAACAAAGTAAAGCTACTTTCGTTTTTCCTTTATGAAATATAGATGAGAGAAGAACAAAGAAGACCAACCTCTGTCTTGCGCTAATCTCCTAGTTCGATTCCTCTCTCTCTTGATAGTCTTTCGCTACTTGCTCCCTTGTACGCCCAGCTTCACAGAGTACCTGTAGGATCACAGTAGCATAACACTATACAAGAACATGGATCTATAATCATAAACAATCTAGGATCAGATGTAAATTGACCATACAAATGCATAAAACATAAATGACACAAGAGTATGGAGGAAAAATTGAATAGCTTTTATTGATAACCAAGAAAGAGCCAAGGGAATTACAACCAATTGTTCTGACCCAGCATCATCCTCTCAGCAAGTAAGCCCTTCTTCACCTCATACAAAGCTTATATCACCCAACACTATGATGTTGTCTCAAGAAACCAACAACAATTCCTTACAAGATGCAAAATTCCAGCCTCTGGATCTCTGGGATGAGGGATCCATCTATAGATATCTGTAAGGGAGATGAGTCAGCTTGTGATTTGATTAGTGTCTTTCCTCTGATAGTTCTTGTTTCCACTTGGAGATTGATGATCTCTTACTCATCCTTGGTTGAATTCAGAGAGGCAAGTGTCACAGGAGAAGTTTCTGGAAGATTCCATGCCTCTCCACCTCGCGGAATGACACTGCCATTTGTCACTTCTCGCCCATCGCACCCCATAGAAGGGATTTTTGAAATGCAATGCACCCACAAAGGTATTTAGGTGAGATGCAATGAACTTTGCCTATGGAGCAGCTGAAATGATCCTGTTTTGACAAGTTTTGAGCAGTTTTTCATGGAGAACTTCTAGGAGAAGCTGTAATCAGTTGACCTTGTTCCTTTAGGGGTTAGAACAACACTTTTAGGGACTTATGAGCCCTTGGTTTATGGACATTTCATGCTTGGGGTTGCAGTGCCCAAAAATGTCTATAACAGTTGCCCCCTAAAGCATGAGGTCATTAATCTTTTGATGTCGGGTGAAATGCTTTATTATGAGGATCCGAAGTTCTTTCAAGCTGGGAGGAGACCTGTAATAAGATACAATACAATACATTATCTTCATAGTTTTTCATGACCTAGCTGAGGCGAGCATTCCCATGATCAGCTTTATAAACTCATTTTTATGTACATAGGACAGACAATCGTCTGAGTGTAGACTGATGATTCTAGTAGATCCATCATCCCTTTGATTGGATGATTATTTGTGCAGCAACGATGTACATTTGATGTCCTTACTTCCCTCAATATATATCGCAGCCCGGATGGATGAAACTAGATCCAGGGTCTTCAATCTCGTTCGATCTTCACTCGAAGTACAAGTCTATCCATGTGAAAGATATTCTGGAGTCGAACATGGAAAGATATCGCCTGATTACCAGCCAATGATGTAAGCTGTTAATAGGCGCGAGAGGAATCACCGATAATGATAATGACCCTCAAGGTACTGCAGTACAATTCACGTGGTGTGAATAAAGGAATTTGCGTCGAACACCACACAAAATCTTTCGGTCGAAGGCCATTGATGTAAACCTGTCGTCGGAAGTGAGAAACTTGCCATTGAGGCATGCAAGCTTCAAAGTACTGAACGGGGTGTTCCTAGATCGACTTCCTGGATAATGAGCTGATGTCGACAAGAAGCGATCCGTCATAGGAGGGCCTTAATGAATCCAACATCAATGACACGAAACGGAGAAAAATGATTTTAATGGAGGTGAAAACGATCTGATGACATAAGGTTCAGGGTGGCGGTCATGGAAGAATGGAGCGTAAATGTATTGTAGCGGGTGAGACACAGGTGAATTATCTGAATGACTTCTCTTGAACATATTGGCGACACTGACGTGATGGATTGGTAGCATTAACCCCAAATGTGGATGGTGTGATGGGACCATGGTGATGTGACCGGTGAATGAAACAACCCAACCCAACTTGGATGCGGAGTGAAAGTGTCATGTTCAAAAGCGACTTGCTACCAACAAAGTTTCTTTAAGTTTTCTTCCCAATTTTTCCCCAGTCATTGCTGACCAGTACCTCTTTATTTTTGTCTAGATTGAGGAGGATAACATATGCTTGTTCTATAATTTTCCCTTCGGGCAAACCCATCGCTATGTTTTAACGAGCCTAGCGATAGTGAAACTCGTTCTTGTCTGCTATGGACAAGTTTGTCGCTATTAAGTTTTAACGAGTTTAACGACAAAGATAACTCGGTCCTTTTCAATTTTAGAGAGTCTGAAAAGGGACGTAAAGGAAACTCCAAAATTCCTTTTTCATCATCTAATCCCTTAAGTCCAAAAAATTATAAAACAATACAGAAGGCATGAATTTTCGATACTTTTAACGAGCCGAACAAAACAAGTGCTCGATCGTTTTGTGTAATAATCCCTCAGGTCCAAAAAGATTAAAATCTAAAGGATGGATAGCATTTCCGGTCCCTTTAACGAGCTGGAGAGGCCAATGGCTCGACAATCTTTTCATATTTTACAAGTCAGTTGAAAAGAGCTTAAAGGAGACTTGTCTTTTGAGGAACGAGTGATAAAGTTGGGTAGCAGCTGATTCCAGGTAAGGTTTGGAATTTTCCAATCATGGCAGTGTCACAAGGATGGCTAGTGGGATCACTCTTCGCAGCTGTTCCTCAAAAGGGGTAAACAATAAAATGGAGGTGAATGATCAGCCAATACAGAGTGGAGGTGATGATGAGAACACGACCAGGGCTTTAAAGGCTGAAGTACTACATTCACGATGGTTATTTACCGGAAATCGGTTCATTTTTTTTATTGAGCTTAAACACTGGGGGAAACATTTGCTCATGACTTATGTTTATTTTTAAATGAACTTGAACTATGTGCGAAAACTACTCGATTAATCCAGTCGTATAATAAGAATGTCCCATTTAAAAACGACAATTTTTAGAGTTTTGCCCCACATCCTTTCTTTATGCAAGTTAAGAAACGACCAACCCTACGAGTTTAAAGGGTTAGAGGACCTACAAATTTTAAAAAATAAATAGTCCCTCTTTGCTTGCACGGCAAAAGGTTTGCATGCCCCCAGGTATAAAATAAAGCTTCAAGGTCACCTTTCATTCTACTGACAAAAAATTTGTTTTATCAAGAAAGGTCTACCTCTTTCAGGTTACCAAAGATTGTTATATTCACACCGCAAACAAAACACTTCTTCGGCGATGTCTACCGAAATAGACAAAGGTGAGACAATCCACTCACATAACTTTGACGAGGGAATCTTATTCTAGTCTAACCCCCTCTTCCAATCACGGATGGGAGTACAGTCCGGTCATATATCTCTCGCGGAAACCTACCCTATACCTGAAGTTTTCCTGCCGAAGCAGACCAGGGTGCATGCCCCCTGGGTTTCAGTCATGTCCCCCGAATCACTTGCGCTCATCAGGTGGACAGACTGGAGATTGAGGAGACATTCCTTGTGTGAAAAGACCATTCAGGGATGGCATATGACTATTTTCTTTGTGTGATCTGGGAAATGAAAGCTGGTCTACGAGCTTGACCACTCTTCCTTCGTGCGGAAAACACATTACTCTAAAGAGTGATGAGACAATGGCTCCCATGCAATAAATATAGTCTCGTCCAAGGAGTAGATTATAATCCAGGGGTCCTTGAACTACCATTACTTTCATGTGAACGGTTTTCCCTCTCAATGTTATAGGCACATTGGGAAGGATCCCTAATGGTCGACTGGTTACTTTGTCAAAGCCTGTTAGATTTCTCATCTCAGGCAAAAGCGATGGCGAACCAAGCGCTTTCCAAGCAGTCGAGGAAAGGATACTCACAGAAGCCCCTTCATCTATGATGGTACCAGCCATAACCATTCTATATATCTGAGCAATAATTCGGAATGGTACACTAGCTGGTAAATGGGGTCTGCCTAGTTGATTCGAGTCGAAGGAAACAACTAGGTTGCTTGGAGGTGGGACCGAATAGAGGGCCGGGTACGACTTTGACAAACTTCCTTCCTACGGTAAAGGAATGGGTAAATTGCCCCCATGTTCATCGGAGTCTGTGCTTACGAAAAGAATTTGGACGGTGTCATCCTTATTCTCTTCTATGACTGTATCATCTGAAGATGGAACCTCTGAAGGCAAGACCGGGTCAATTGCCGCCTCGACCTTTTGACTTTCATTTGGTATGGGTTCAGATGGTTTGTCTTCAATGATAGATGCTTCGTCCGACCACCTAGGCGGGTCAGCCAGATTTTCAACTAGTGATGGACTCGGCAAGAGTTTTTTATATCCAGGAGGAAGTCGTAATGGTGAAACCAGACGATCGTCCAAAACTCTTTTAGCCTCGTCTAAGAAGGGACAACGGTGGACGCCATGATCGCCTTCGCACAATTTACAAGGAAATCTATATTTTCCTTTTTGTCCTGGGGCTTCACTTTCACTAGTCGACGGTGTGTTTTCAACATGATCATCAGAGGTTGACGACACCGGGTTGTGCAAACGAGGAGACCAGTCCCTTAAGATCCGAGGGATGCATGGATAATCTCTATGATAGTGGTCTCCTTTGCAAATGACACATGGCGATTTAGGCCTGGTCGGTGTAGTGTGTGGATTTTCGCTAGACGATGCTTGGTTGCCCCCTTTCGCTTTTGGCTGCTTCTTCTTCTTCTTTTTCTTCTTCTTTTCCTTCTTCTTCTCAGGTACTTGATTTTTGGATTTACCAACCCCATCAAGCGAAGAGGAAGGAGGAGAGGAAGAATTGGAGGAAGTAGAAGGTTGGTGGATAACTCTGGATTCGTCTAGTTGCTGACTCGATTGTTCAGGAATTGCGGCGTTCTGAACGACAGAGGTTGAGAAGAGCCATATCGGCAAGCCGATTGTCAATCCTGGAAGCAACAATGTGGCCATATGGGGTGCACCAACATCTCCCCAAGAGGAGAAGGGACTAGGGTTTCCTCCAAGGGGAATTCCTTGGTTGGTGGATTCCATTTTCTCAACCTAAGATCAACGTAGGAAAGGGTGATGATTATTCCATTTAAAATAAATTTTAGACGCTTTGACACAACTTGTTTTTTCAATTTTAAAGAGTCGAGAAAAAACAAAAGATGACTCTAGTCACCTTCGATTTTTAATGAGCCTGAAGTGACAAGTGCTCAGATGGACCTTTTCCGTTAAGGAGTCTGAAAAGGAACAAAAGGGATTGCTATGGAAATCTAGGTAGAGGGATTACCAAACCAATCGCAAAACTGCAGAATAATTTTTACGGTACGACAGTCAATCTTCCCGAATGCTGTGTTCAGTGCATTGCGATCGATAAGGCGGCAGACACGGCTTCCCATGGATAAAGGATTAAGCCTATTGTGGTCTCCCAAAATATACTCGACGGTACGTGGGAGCACAAGTCCGTACTGGCACTTATCGTCTCAAAGTGGAGGAATCACCCAACCATCAGTGAGAACAACAGTTACCAGGCTTTACGACGCCGGAATACGTCTCTAGCCTAGACTTCTAGATGTTGTGCGTTAGGTTCCAAAGCGTTGTTAGATTCATTAAATTTATTTTATAGTTGATCTTGCTTAAGAAATTTTCCTTTCAGGTTCACCGCGATATGTAGATGTATAATTCCTAAAATGCAATCTAAGATGATAAACAGTCTTTTATCTTCTTTGTGCAATGAAAATCCTAGCTACTAAGGAAAGATAGACAATATTCTTTCACAAAGAGCAAAGAGCACACACTATATGCACTGTCCTAAATCAAACCAATCAAATAGTCTAAATGCAAATGGACATGCATGTATTTGTTTTCGGCTCTCTTAATATGTGAATGGTAAAAAGAAAGCTAATGCGCAAATCTGAATTACTTTTCAAGCGACAATTACTAACAAGTTTCTTTTCAAAATAAAAAATGGAGACAATCACAACATTTTACGATTTGGAAGTGAATACTTGCTTTCGACACTAGAAAAACTACAAATTCAGACCAAATACAATAGTAATAGAATAATAGACTATCAATAGCAACCAAACTCTTTCCTATGACTGAAAACGACACTTGCGACACTTTCAAATCAAGGGACGACAGTACAATTACGTTACTTTTTGCAAAGGAGAATTGAAAATGACTCAACAAATACACAAAAACATTTACAGCTCTTTTACACAATGGAGGCGGAATAACAGCAAGGAAAAGGGGTTTCAAACAGAGATATACTGATTACAGGTAGCAAAATTCATGAATAAAACTGAAAAGAAAGAATCACAGAAACCAAAACTGATCAATGCCTAGTCTGATCAGTGCACCTGTAACACAGTGAACTTGAAATGCAGCGCACCTACTACACTCGGGAAGTGCGCTGAATTTTAGATTCACAGAACAGAACCTGCGTTGGGCTAGAGACGAGACTTTGCTTGGGTTCTGGGTCACAGTTTGCAGTTCAGTTCATGGGTTTTGGCTGAGAAAATAGTAATCAGTAATGCAACAATCAGGGGTAGATCTAAGGAGGTTCTAAGAGCTACCACGATGTTGTGGGGAAAAGTATCCGACTCGGAATGACCCTATCCCTACTCTAAGGGTGATAGTACCTCAGCAACAACAGAAAGCAAAGCTATTTAAGATTTCTTCTTTATGAAAGTAAAGAGAGGAGAAAGAGATCCACCAACCGATGTCTTTCGCTATTGTCGATCCAATCTTCTCTCCTTGCTGGTTGCTCCCAGCTCCTTGCTCTTTCACTGGCCCAGCTACACAAAGATCCTGCAAAAAGGCAAGAGAGGGAAACTACAAGAAGCATACATTCATAACTGATTCATGGATTAGAATAGATCAAATATACAAATACAACAATACATCATTGCAACACATGTATATAGAAGAACCTCAAATGCTTTATTAATGGAAGAAGTAAAGTTATGAGAGGGTTACAACCATAGAGGCCCAATCCAGCAACACCTCCCAGCAGCAAGAAATCTCCTCTTCACCTCCTTCAAAGCAATCACCCAATAGTTATAAACTCAAACCAACAGCACTTCCTTACTTTGCACAAAATTCCAGCCCCCTTAGACGTCATGAGAGAGCTCTATATATAGGATAAATGGAGAAAGGATGAGTCAGCTTGAGACTGACATGAAGCTGCCTTGTGTCCTCTCTCTCTTCAGTTAAACTTCAGTTCTTGAGTCCACTTGGAGATCCTTGCTTCCACATGGAGATCAAGTACCTCTTACTCATCATAGGGCGAATTTGCTGATCCAAGTGTCTTCTGGAAGCTTCCTGGGCATCTGACACCTTGCAGAATGGCTGTGCCACTTGGCCAATCTCGCCCAGCGCAGGTAGCCTTCAGCTCTTTTGACATTCAGCGCAGATGCTCAGTGGAGCAGTTGACATGAACCTGAATTTGCCTGTTTTTGAGTGTTTTCAGGTGGAGAACTGATATGAAGTGCTGTGGTTTGCTGACCTTGTTCTTCTAGGGGTAAGAACAACATGTTTAGGGACTTTGGATCCCTGTAATTATCGACATTCCATGCTCCATGCTGCGAGGCACAAAAATGTCTATAACAGTTGCCCCCTAAAGTATGAGGTCGTTTATCGGGTGAAATGCTTTATCCAGAGGATCCGAAGTTCATTCAAGTGCTGAGAGGTGTCCTGTAATAAAATACAATACAATACATTATTTTTCATTCTGTTTTCATGATCTAGCTGAGGCGGGCATTCCCATGCTCAGCTTTATAAATACATTTTGGTACATAGAACAGACGATCGTCTGATGGTAGACTGATAATTCTCTGCTGAAATTATCATCCTTTGAATAGGATGATCATCTACTGCAATGATGTACATGACAAATGCTTTTATATTTCCTGAATATATATCGCAGCCCAGATGGATGAAACTAGATCCGGGGTCTTCAAACTCGTTCGATCTTCACTCTAAGTACAAGTCGATCCATGTGAGAATCGCGCTGAAGTCGAACATGGAAAGACATTGCTTGATTACCGGTCAATGATGAAAACCGTTAACAAGCGCGAGAGGAATCACCGATAATGATAATGACCCTCAAGGTACTGCAGTACAATTCACGTGGCGTGAATAAAGGACTTGGCGTCGAACGCCACGCAAAATCTTCTGGTCGAAGGTCATTGATGTATACCTGTCGCCGGAAGTGAGAAACTTGCCATTGAGGCATGCAAGCTTCAAAGTACTGAAGGGGTTGTTCCTAGATCAACTTCTTGGATAATGAGCTGAAGTCGACAAGAAGCGATCCGTCAAAGGAGGGCCTTAATGAATCCCACATCAATGACACGGAACGGAGCTAATGATTTTAGTGGAGGTGAAAACAAATTGTGACATATGATTCAGGGTGGCGATCATGGACGGATGAAGGATAATGTATGGCAGTGGATGGGACACGGTTGACACTTTCTGAATGACCTCTCTTGAACATATAACGACACTGATGCGATGGATCGGTAGCATTACCCCAAATGTGGATGGTTTGGCGAGGACCATGGTGATGAGACCGGTGAATGAAACAACCCAACCCAATGTGGTACGGAGGAAAAGTGTCATGTTCAAGAGTGACTTGCTACCATTAAAGCTTTGAGGTTCTCCCAATTTTTCCCCAGTTATTTCTGACCAGTACCTCTTTATTTTTGTCAAGCTTGAGGAGGATAACATATGCTTGTTCTATAACCTGCCCTTCGGGCAAGCTTATCGCTATGATTTAACGAGCTTAGCGATAGGGAAACTCGTTCTTGTCTAAAGACAAGTTTGTCGCTATTTAATCATTTTAACGAGTCTAACGACAAGGAAAACTCGGTCCTTTTCATTTTTAGAGAGTCTGAAAAGGTACAGAAAGTTAACTCCAAAATTCCTTTTTCGCCATCTAATCCCTTAAGTCCGAAAAAGTATAAAACAATACAGAAGGGATGAGCGTTCGGTACTTTTAACGAGCCGAACAAAACAAGCGCTCGATATTTTTGTGTAATAATCCCTCAGGTCCAAAAAGATTAAAGTCTAAATGAGGGATAGCTCATCCGGTCCCTTTAACGAGCTGGAAGGCCAAAACTCGGCAAACTTTTCATATTTTACGAGTCAGAAAAGAGCTCAAAGAGGATTCGTCTTTTGAGGAACGAGTGATAAACAGGGATAGCAACTGATTCCAGGTACAAGTTGGAATTTTCCAATTACGGCAGTGTCACAAGGATGGCTAGGTGAAATCACTCTTCGCAGCAGTTCCTCAAAATGGGTAAACAATCATATGGGGGTGAACGATCGGCCAAATGACGGTGGAGGTGGTGGGCAAACACGACCAAGGTTTTTAAGGCTGATAAAATTACGATCACAAAGGTTATTTACCGGGATAGGTTCTTTTTTTAGATAAAAATGAGCTTAAACTCTGGAGGGAACATTGCTCACTGCTTTTATTTATTTTTTAACGAGCATGAAGACCGCGTTAAAACTGCTCGGATCTTGCGTTTATTTTTTTAACGAGCATGAACTTTATGCTAAAACTGCTCGATACACCAGTCATAAAATAAGAATGTCTCCTGAAAGATTCCATTTTTTATAGAGCTTGCGCCTTACCAAAGCTATGCTCCAACTCATCCTTTCTTTATGCAAGTTCGGAAACGACTAATCCCAAAAACAGATAAATAACTTCTCTTAGCTTGCACTCCAAAAGGTTTGCATGCCCCCAGGTATAGGATAGAATTTCAAGGCTGCCCCTCCTCTCCCCCACTTCTGCTTTTCTTTGGGTGTTCCCAGCTACTTGTCATCTTGCCAATCTAATGTTAACGATACTTGTCTTCTCGTTATTTTAAGGGGTCTTACGCGGTACTTGTCTTCTCGTCAGCCCTACTTTTAACGAACAGCTATTTGTGACAAGAGAAGAACACTACTCAAAGACAAAAAATTGGTGTTATTGAGGGAGGCTTGCCTCTTTCTTATTACCCAAAGACGGTTCTATTTGCTGCCGCAAATCAATCTCTTTCTTCGGCGATGTCTATCATTAGGTTACTCAAAGATGGTTACCCTTTGTCGCAACAAAGGAATCTCTTTCTTTGGAGGCTGCCCCTACTTATCCTTTAAAACATTTGTTTTAATGGGTGAGGCTTGCCTTTTACCCAAAGATGGTTACAATTTGTTGCCACAAGGGAATCGCCTTCTTTGGTATTGCCTACCTATTTAGACAAAGGTGAACGACTAAAAATCGTCAAACACTTAACTTTGACAAAAGAATCTTGTTCTAGAACAACCCCTCTTCCATCCACGGACGGGGTACAGACTAGTCATATTCTCCTGCGGAAATTCTACCTTATACCCAGGGTTTCTTCCGCCCGAAGCAGACCAGGATGCATGCCCCCTGGGTTCCAGTCCCGTCTTTCCGAATCACTCGCACTCATCGGGAAGGAGGACTGGGGGTGGAGACATTTCTTGAGTAAATAGACCATTCAGGGTTGGTATTTGACTATTTGCGATGCGTGATCCCGGAAATGAAAGTTGGTCTACGAGCTTGACCACCCTTCCTTCGTGTGGAAAACACATTACTCTAAAGAGTGAGGAGACTATCGCTCCCATGCAATAAATATAGTCACGTCCAAGGAGTAGGTTATAATCCAAGGGTCCTTGGACGACCATCACTTTCATTTGAATGGTCTTCCCTTTCAATGTAACAGGCACATTGGGGAGGATCCCTAATGGTCGACTGGTTCCTTTATCAAAACCTGAGAGATTTCTTAACTCAGGTAAAAGCGTCGGGGAACCCAGTGCTTTCCAAGCAACAGAGGAAAGGATACTCACAGATGCCCCTTCATCAATGATAGTACCAGCCATAATCATTCTATAGATCTGGACAATGATTCTGAATGGTATACTGGCTGGCAACCGGGGTCTGCCTAGTTGATTCCAATCAAAGGATACAACTAGGTTGCTTGGTGGTGGGACCGAATATACAGCCGGATATGACCCTGATTTCCTGCGATAAAGGAATGGGCGCATTGCCCTGACGCTCATCAGAGTCGGTGCTGATGAAAAGAATCTGAATGGTGTCATCCTTATTCTCTTCAGTGAGGGTGTCACTTGAAGATGATTCTTCAGCGACGGTGTCATTTGAAGATGAAACTTCTGAAGGTAGAACCGGGTCAACTGCCGTATCGACCTTTGGACTTTCGTCCGGTCTGGATTCAGTAGGTTCATTTTCAGTGACTGACGCCTCAGCTGACCACTTGAGCGGGCCAGCTGTGTTTTCAACCAACGAAGGATTTGGCACGATTTTTTTGTATCCAGGAGGAAGTCTTACCGGTGAAACCGGACGATCTTCCAAAACTCTCTTCGCTTCGTCTAAGAAGGGACAATGGTGGATGGCGTGACCGCCTTCACACAATCTACAGGGGGATCTTACTCCTCCCCTTTGTCTTGATCCTTCACTTTTGCTGGTTGATGGTAAGCATTCGACCTGACTGTCAGAGGTTGATGCTCCCGAATTGTGCAGACGAGGGGACCAGTCCCTTAGTACTCGGGGAATACAGGGACAATCTCTATGGAAATGGTCTCCTCTACATATGACACATGGCGATTTAGGCCCAGTCTGTGCTGTGTGTGGATTTTTGTAAGATGTCTTTTGCTTGCCCCCAGTCGCCTGAGGCTCCTTCTTCTTCTTCTCTTTCTTCTTCTTTTCCTTCTTCTCCATGGGAGCTTGGCTTTTGCCGGCTCTACCTTGCGAAGATGAAGGATTGGAGGAAGAGTTATTGGAAGTAGAAGGCTAGTGGGCAGCTCTAGACTGATCTAACTGTTGACTCGATTGATCAGGAACCATGGTGGCCTGAACTACATTGGTTGAGAAAAGCCAAACTGGCAGGCCAATTGTCAGTCCTGGAAGCGACAATGTGGCCATATGGGGCGCACCAACTTCTCCCCAAGAGGAGAAAGGACTAGGATTTCCATCTTGTGGACTTCCTTGGTTGGGGCGTTCCATGTTCTCAACCTACAGATCAACGCGGGAATAAGAGGTGATTATGTTCCGTTTAAAATGAATTTTATAACGACGCTTTTTAGACACAACTTGCTTTTTCACTTTTTAAGAGTCGAGAAAAAGCTAAAGATGACTCTAGTCTCCTTCGATGTTTTAACGAGCCCGAAGTGACAAATGCTCGGATGGACTTTTTCAGTTATAGAGTTTGAAAAAGGCCAAAAGAAACTGCTCTGGAGATCTAGGCAGAGGGTGTGCCAAACCTTTCGCGAAACCACAGAATACGTTTTACGGTACGGGTGGTCGATCTTCGTGAATGCTGTGTTCACTGCATCGCGATCAGTAGGGCGGCCGACACGGCTTCCTAAGGATAAAGGCTTTGTTCCTATAGGGGTCTCCCAATATACGCGACGGTACGCGGGAGCACAAGTCCGTATTGATACTTATCGCTTCACCGTGGAGGAATCACCCAACCACTCAACGCTAAGATATCACGTTTAACGACGCCGGAACACGTCTCTAGCTTAGACCTCTATGTGTTTGCATTATGTTTCAATGCGTTGTTATGTAAATTCAATTCATTTTAATGTTGATCTTGCTTAGCAGTTTGCCTTTAAGGATCACCACGAGATGTATATACAACTTCCTAGATGCAATCTAAGATGAGAAGCAAGCTTTTCAATCTTTCAACTTTGAAAATCTTAACTACTGAGGGAAAAGAAAGACATCAACTTTTCACACAGATCATAGAACACACACTAATGCACTTTTTCCTAAATCAACATGCAAGCTGTCAATAATGCACATGCACAATGCAGGTATTTCTTTTCTCTTTCTTAATGTTGATGTATTACAAAAAGAAAGCTGTTGTATAACTTTGAATCTAATTTCAAGTGAAAGCAAACAAGCTTGTCCAAAATCAAAAGACACCTTAAGATTAACTTGTTTCGACACTAGAAATGTATAAATTCAAACCATATGACAAAAGCAAACAAACTCAATCAGCTATGAACAACAATCAAACTAACTCTCAAGACCACTACGACACTTATTACAGTTCTGGATCTAAGAGGTCACAGCAAGACTAGTTCGCTTTTCGTTATGGGAAACTGTAAATGAAACAAGAAATACACAAAGAACAATCACAGTTTCATCATACAACCGAGGCGGAATAGTGGTAAGGACAGTTGGTTTCAGATAGGTACAATGACAAGCAACAGGCAGCAAAACAACAGTGAAAACAGGGCAAGGACACAGTGGGAAACCCCAGTAGGACACTGCCAAACTGGTTCAGCGCAGGCTCTGGTCTGTCAGATTGACCTTCAGCGCAGTTCCCGAAGGGGCTACCTGCGCTGAAATGCAGACTGCCTTTGGACAGCCTGCACTGAAGAACGAGAGTTGCGTTTTTGCAGTTTCCGGGTCACAATTTGCTCAAAAATTCACAGTTTTTGGCCAAATCAGAAGCTATAAGTCAAGTACACACTAAGGGATGATTAGGAGGATGAAAAGCTATCAATAAGAGCTCAAGAGTCCTTGTGGATTAGCTCTTCAAATCATAAACATGCCCAGAAACTGAGCTAGAGTAGCTGCCCTCTACTTTGCAATTGAAAGATTCAAGTGCAGTTCGATTCGGTACTCCCTTTGTTTATGAAATGAATAGCAAGAAACACAACTAACCAACAAGATACGATCCCTAGCAGAGTCGCCAATTTGTTGTGGGGAAAAGTATCCGACTCGAAATGACCCTATCCCTACTCTAAGGGTGATAGTACCTCAGCAACAACAGAAAGCAAAGCTATTTAAGATTTCTTCTTTATGAAAGTAAAGAGAGGAGAAAGAGATCCACCAACCGATGTCTTTCGCTATTGTCGATCCAGTCTTCTCTCCTTGCTGCTTGCTCCCAACTCCTTGCTCTTTCACTGGCCCAGCTACACAAAGATCCTGCAAAAAGGCAAGAGAGGGAAACTACAAGAAGCATACATTCATAACTGATTCATGGATTAGAATAGATCAAATATACAAATACAACAATACATCATTGCAACACATGTATATAGAAGAACCTCAAATGCTTTATTAATGGAAGAAGTAAAGTTATGAGAGGGTTACAACCATAGAGGCCCAATCCAGCAACACCTCCCAGCAGCAAGAAATCTCCTCTTCACCTCCTTCAAAGCAATCACCCAATAGTTATAAACTCAAACCAACAGCACTTCCTTACTTTGCACAAAATTCCAGCCCCCTTAGACGTCATGAGAGAGCTCTATATATAGGATAAATGGAGAAAGGATGAGTCAGCTTGAGACTGACATGAAGCTGCCTTGTGTCCTCTCTCTCTTCAGTTAAACTTCAGTTCTTGAGTCCACTTGGAGATCCTTGCTTCCACATGGAGATCAAGTACCTCTTACTCATCATAGGGCGAATTTGCTGATCCAAGTGTCTTCTGGAAGCTTCCTGGGCATCTGACACCTTGCAGAATGGCTGTGCCACTTGGCCAATCTCGCCCAGCGCAGGTAGCCTTCAGCTCTTTTGACATTCAGCGCAGATGCTCAGTGGAGCAGTTGACATGAACCTGAATTTGCCTGTTTTTGAGTGTTTTCAGGTGGAGAACTGATATGAAGTTCTGTGGTTTGCTGACCTTGTTCTTCTAGGGGTAAGAACAACATGTTTAGGGACTTTGGATCCCTGTAATTATCGACATTCCATGCTCCATGCTGCGAGGCACAAAAATGTCTATAAAACATGAGGGAAATTAGAGAGTTTGTGAATCAGTTGTTTAAGTGATAAAATAATCCCGGAGATTGACTGAAGCGGAATTTATCTACTTTTCATTTGCATAACAAATGCAGTTCGAAAGCTACCTGGCTCGACTTCAGGCTCCGTCTGTAAGTTTATAAAATAAACAACAAGGAAGATAAATAAACAACCTAATTTGTCCCCAGTGGAGTCACCATTTTGTTACAAGAAAAAGTGTCTACACAGAACTGCTTATCCCACTAAGGTGTGGTAGCTACCTTAGAAACAAACAAAGTAAAGCTACTTTCGTTTTTCCTTTATGAAATATAGATGAGAGAAGAACAAAGAAGACCAACCTCTGTCTTGCGCTAATCTCCTAGTTCGATTCCTCTCTCTCTTGATAGTCTTTCACTACTTGCTCCCTTGTATGCCCAGCTTCACAGAGTACCTATAGGATCATAGTAGCATAACACTATACAAGAACATGGATCTATAATCATAAAAAATCTAGGATCAGATGTAAATTGACCATACAAATGCATAAAACATAAATGACACAAGAGTATGGAGGAAAACTCGAATAACTTTTATTGATAGCCAAGAAAGATCCAAGGGAGTTACAACCAGTTGTTCTGACCTAGCATCATCCTCTCAGCAGGTAAGCCCTTCTTCACCTCATACAAAGCTTATATCACCCAACACTATGATGTTGTCTCAAGAAACCAACAACAATTCCTTTCAAGATGCAAAATTCCAGCCTCTGGATCTCTGGGATGAGGGATCCATATATAGATATCTGTAAGGGAGATGAGTCAGCTTGTGATTTGATTAGTGTCTTCCCTCTGATAGTTCTTGTTTCCACTTGGAGATTTATGATCTCTTACTCATCCTTGGTCGAATTCAGAGAGGCAAGTGTCACGGGCGAAGTTTATGGAAGATTCCATGCCTCTCGACCTCGCGGAATGACACTGCCATTTGTCACTTCTCGCCCATCGCACCCCATAGAAGGGATTTTTGAAATGCAACGCACCCACAGAGTGCATTTAGGTGAGATGCAACGCATTTTGCCTATGGAGCAGCTGAAATGATCCTGTTTTGACCAATTTTGAGCAGTTTTTCATGGAGAACTTCTGGGAGAAGCTGTAATCAGTTGACCTTGTTCCTTTAAGGGATAGAACAACACTTTTTGGGACTTAGGAGCCCTTGGTTTATGGAAATTTCATGCTTGGGGTTGCAGTGCCCAAAAATGTCTATAACAACAGTCCCATGATTGATTTTCGGGTTTCACTCATAGATGTCTGCACTTTCATACCCCACTTGTAATCATGAGATGTGACCTATTTCATTACGGCTCCTCTCCACCACATTTTCCGCAGCCATTCATTAAACGTGTAACATTTCGTACGCAGTCGTTCAATTCAAAATCCCAACTTCACTCCATTTCCTTACCATTCTGTTAAAACCATCTTCCTCACATATGTCTGCACTTCATTTTGTGAACTCACCTCGGCTTCTCATCCTCTGTTTCCGCTTGCAGTTCTGGAACACTCTCGTTACCTGTTATCCTCCAATTGCAGCCACTATATTTTTGCCATAAACCCTACAATCGAGCCACCTTACCGCTGCTAAACCCTCACACGCAATTGAATTTTCAGTTGAATTTCAAAACAGAGGAAACTTGGATGGGATGATTACTAAGGGCAGAACTGGAAGAACCTAAATATTTAGAAGGTTACCCCCAAGTAAAAGATTTGTTGAAGAAATAAAAACGGCTACGCTTCATTCAAAAATTTAAGGGCCATAACAAGGAGGTAACGAAAGCCTTTGCACGGTCTTTCGACGGCCAGATGGTGGAAATTGGAGACTTAAAGCTCACGGTCACTGAAGCCTCAGTAGCAGCTGCCACAGACTTGCCCCAGGAAGGTGAGCGTTGGTTTAAAAACAAAAGTGTGGACGAGCAGGCATGGAGAATCATGTTACGTAACCCAGGTATGGACGTTACTGTATTTACAAAAGGAATTCCTGTTCATGCATTGAAAGAAGAATGGGCCAGCTTATTGTTAATCATCCAAAATCTTATCACTTGTGAAGGACGCTTTGGAGCAATGTACATGTATCATGCTAGGCTATTGATGAACTTCTTAGAGAGTCAAACTCTTAATTTGCCTTATTTCTTACTGCTGAGTTTGAAAAAGATGAGTACCACAGTCCAAAAGAACATAGGAAATATAGAACCTCATTTATATCATCATGGACTTATAAGGATTCTCATTGAAGACCAACTGAAGAAAAACAAAGATACCTGGGAACGGTTCTTAGTAAGAAATTACTTTCAAGAGCCATCTGAGGCACCTGAAAGTAGTACACCAAAGACACCGAGAAGGAGTAGGAGAAAAGAAAAGAGTGCCATAGTCCAAGACTCTCCTATTACCAAAACTAAAGAAGTTGGTCAAAAAGAAAAGGAGAAAAGAACTAAGGACAGGAAACAGAGAAAATTGAAAGGCAAAAGAAACATAGAAGAAGTCTACCAATCACCTGAGCCATCTATAGAGGAAGACTATCAAACATTGTCCGAGAGACTATTGCATCTTCAAAAATAAGCTGCTACAGTGAAGAAGAAGAAAAAAGGAAAACAGAGCATAGAAGAAGGGAGTACTAGCCCACAATATTTAAGAAGAAGCACCAGGCTTAAAGGAAGGGAGAGGAAAACACAAGTAAAAGGACCCCACTTCATCGACTTGGGTGGGGAAACACCCGAGAAACCTCCAGCTGGCCATAGTCCACCTCGTCCTCAGCCAAGTATTGAAACTAGTCCTCCACATGTTGGTGAAAGCCCTTCTCGGCCAGAGCTAGAAAGCAGTCCTCCTCCTCAACAAGACTTTGAAGTCAGTCCAAGAAAAACACCCGAAATAGATCCAAGTCAACAGGAGGTGTATGATTACCTCGAATCTTTAGAAAAGACAGCTGCAAGCTCGAGTACATCAACCACTCTGCCCCACATGACACAAGATGCACAAGTCCAATCCTTAAAGCAAGAAGTGTTTGAATTAGAGGTTCTAAACAGGCATATTAAGCAAGCAAATGAAGAACTTAAGGAGCAGAGCAAAGTGGACAAAATTATTCATGATAATACTATACTTCATTTGGGACTATGGCAAAAGAAGAACAAGAAACTAAAGAAAAAGTGCAGAAAGTTGAGCAAAGAATTAATCAATCTCAAATTCAGATGTCTAATAAGGAAACCAAGGATGGTGGTAGCATCAAGAAAGAAGAGAAGAGGACTGGATGTACTAGAAGAGGCTTCAGAACATATGGATTAAAGGGGAATGACTAAAATTTTGGTTGCATGAGGACATGCAACACCTTCACAGTGGGGGTATGTTGAGTCCCAAACTTGCATCTTCCCTATACACCTTTTCGGCCTTCTTTTCCATTTACTTGACCCTCCAAGCTGTCAAATCATTGCATATTAGTTTAAAAAGAGCTTATAAAATGGTTTCCTAACTATGTCTTGTGACTGTTGTTTGATTTAGATTTTTGTTCAATCAGCTGCGGAAACTTGTCACTTTCCGCAGCCAGCTCAAGTTTCCGCAGCCATTTTGTTGAAGTCCATGTTACAGGTGTCTACTGGAGAATCTAGGAACATGGGCAAGCTACAAATGATGTGTACATGGAGCGTGTCCCCTTGATTCAGCCGAATCACTCAAAAACAACGATGGTCAAGGACAGTCAAAGCAGTGGTCAACCTAAGAGTTTTGCGGTGGCACGACTCTGTTTTTACCACGTGAAGATTTGCGTGGCAAGTTCCTCAATCTCTGGAGGTGGGCTAACACCTGTGGATCGATCCGTGAACCAAATCGAACAGCCACCACTCCTTAGATTTAATTTTCACGGCTACCATACTGCTAGATCTCAGGACGTGGTTATTCACGTGTCTGTTTGGTAGCGCAGAATTTAGGAATTAGCTGTAGCATCCTCAGTTATAATTAACGCGTTATCATACGCTTGATTGTTAGCTTTTTATATGTAATCTTGACTGTTTTTACAAGCCCACAGTGCCATGCTCTATCTTTATCTTATGACTGCATTTCAATATATGAGAAGACAACGTTCTTAAGTTCAATTTGTGACTGAGTATTGATTGGCCGAGGTTGCAGAGGGCCCCTGTACACCAAGGCTTTGTAACTATTGTATAGTTTCTTGCTTTCTTTCATCATGTTACTACTTCCATAATCATTTGCTTGTATATATTACACTGTTCTGATATTCATGTTAACTGCTGTCCATATATTCTTTTATGCTTTCTCATGATTGTTAACTGATCAATGTTTTTCTTTCAAGTTCTTGTAGACAGCCCGGGCAATTTTACATAGTTTTTAATGACTAATGACATGAAATCATCTTGTCCTTCTGCTGCTTTATGTTCTAAGTTTTAATTCCAGCATTGTCATTCTTTTCAGTTCTGTTTTGCTCATTTACTTTCATGCAATTTAGATCTCATATTACTCCATTTTTTTATGATTACCTCCTATAGCCAGAGCGACTCAAATAGTGAGGAATCAGAATATTAGTTGATGTAGTATGATTTAGTTTACTTTTCTGCAAGTTAGTGATTAGATTACGCATGTCATTTTCAGAGATTGAAATATGAATGCGTAGTTTAATCTTAGTTTCATTTTATGCAATTTCATTTCATGTAATTTAGATATCAGATTACTCAATTTGTTTATGATTACCGCCTATAGCCGGAGCGAGTCGAATGGTGAGGGGTCAGAATATGAGATGAAGTAGTGTGATTTAGTTTGCTTTGCTTACAGTCTTTGAATTGCTTTGAGTTTAGTTTTTTTTTCTCTTTTTATACAACAACAAGGATACTGGGCTTCATTGTCACTAGCTCACTGTTTTGGTACATTTTTATTTTCTCTTAGGAATTGATTTCATCACAACAAGTTTTAAAACCTTTTTGAGAACTTTAAAGTTTGGAAAATCATTGTAGAAGTCACCATTGCCATCCATACTTGACTTTCAATTTTGCCATCTCACATTAGGGGATCAACAGAAGATAAACCCAAAAACAAACCAAAACTCAAAAACGACAAAGAAACAAGAAATTGGTTATCTTGCATATACAGTGCACTTCACTTCAGTAGTTTACGACTCTCGGATTGACATTTTAAATAGCAATTTAGGACACACTAAATTGACCAAACAACTGGTAAGAAACCCTCTTTTTCACATCTAAGGGTATTTGGATGTGATGCATATGTACATGTTCCAAAGGAGAAATGAACCAAGTTGGATAGTAAATTTGAAAAGTGCATCTTTATTGGGTATAAGGATGGTTTAAAGGGTTATAAGCTTTGGAACCCAGCAACAAGGAAGGTTGTGTATAGCCGAGATGTGGTGTTCAAAGAGGTGAAAGATGTTATTAAACATGAAGTCCAATCAAAGGAACCTGAGAAGATAAAGTTTGAGCTAAAGGAGGAAGAATCAGACTCTACAACAGAGGAGGAATCAGAAGATGAAGAGCCACAAAGTCCGGGTGTAAGAAGATCAGTTCGAGAAATAAGGAAACTAGAAAGGTATAGTCCATATGCTTTCTGTTTAAATTTTGCTTTATCTATCACTGATGATGATCCTAGAACTGTGAAGGAAGCAGTAGATTCAGAGGATGGAAAATTCTGGAAAGAGGCCATGGTTGATGAAATGGCATCTTTGCACAAAAATGAGGCTTGGGATCTGGTGGAGTTGCCAGCTGGAAGGAAACCCATTGGCAGAAAATGGGTGTTCAAGAAGAAGACAAATGCAAAAGGAAAGGTGGAGAAATACAAAGCTCGGTTGGTAGCAAAAGGTTATTCCCAAGTGTCGGGAATTGATTTTGGTGATATTTTTCTCCTGTTGCCAAGGTAACTTCTATTAGGTTACTTTTATCTGTTGTTGCTGCTTTTGATTTTGAGGTAGAACAGATGGATGTGAAGACAACATTTCTTCACGGGGATCTGGAAGAGGAGATCTACATGAAGCAACCTGAAGGCTTTGCAGTGAAAGGTAAGAAAGAACTGGTATGCAAGTTAAAGAAGTCTCTGTATGGGTTAAAACAGTCACCAAGGATGTGGTATCAAAAATTTGATACATTTATACGGGGACTTGGCTTCACGAGAAGCAAAGCAGATCACTATGTGTATTTTAAATTAATTGGTGACCTTGTTATTTATTTGGTCTTGTATGTGGATGATATGCTGCCGGTTGGAAATGACAAAGAAATTATCCAGGATTTGAAGACCCAATTGTCCTCAAAATTCGACATGAAAGATCTTGGTGCTGCAAACTATATTTTGGGCATGGAAATTAAAAGAGATCGGGCAAAGAGGAAGCTCTGGTTAAACCAGAGGAAGTATTTTGAGACAATACTGTAGAGGTTTGATATGCAGGATAGTAAACCGGTGAAGGTTCCTATTCCTGTAGGTGTAAATTTATCTGCTGAACAGTGTCCCAAGACACAAGAAGAGGAAGAGGATATGTCCCGTGTTCCATATGAAAGTGCAGTCGGTAGCCTGATGTATGTAATGGTCTGTACTAGACCAAACATTGCACATGCAGTGGGAGTGTTGAGCAGGTTTATGTCAAAACCAGGGAAGGAGCACTAGACAGTAGTGAAGTGGGTTTTCAGGTATTTGTGTGGCACTAGTGATTATGGTTTGTGCTACCAAGGAAGACCAGGATTGGACAGAGTGTTCGATATTCATGGCTTTGTTGATGCAAATTGGGCTGGAGATCTGGATCAGAGAAGATCTACAAGTGGGTATGTGTTGAACCTATTTAGAGGTGCAGTCAGTTGGATGAGTAAGAAACAATTTGTAGTGGCACTATCAACTACAGAGGCAGAATACATGACAGCCACTCATGCAAGCAAGGAAGCAGTTTAGTTGCAGAGATTGTGTTCAAGTATGGGGTTAGTACAGGGAGCTATAAGGATAGACTGTGACAGCCAAAGTGCAATTTTCTTGGCAAAGAACCCTGCTTATCATTCAAAGACAAAGAACATTGATGTTCAGTATCACTTTGTGAGGGATATGATAGAAGACAAAAAGGTGTTGCTGGTAAAAGGTGGACACTTTGAAGAATACTACAGATGCATTGACAAAATCTGTGAGCTCTGAGAAGTTCTCTTGGTGTAGAGAAACAATAGGCATTTCACAGCTGGAAAAATGACTAAACTCTCCTGTGGCCCCCTATGGAAAGAAAACAACAAGTGGGAGAATGTTGGGTTGTGTTATATTCTTTCCATGACTAACCTACGTAGCGAACAAGGGGGTTAGAGGGGGGCCGGAGCCCCCCCTTCATTGTGTCGATTACGCAGCAGGGGGGTCACAGGGGGGGTTTGAGGCGGGAGGGTAGCCTCCCTCTATGGGGTCTAGGGCAGCGCCTCGGGAAATTTTTTTGGGCCCTATATTCGGTTGGGCGAACTACTTATGGTTTTCGGTCCATGGTTTTGGACGCGATGGTTTTCGGTCCATGGTATTGGATGCTTCAGCATGTATAAATATGTAATTGTAACATTGAAAGGAATATAATGAAAAATCAAGCTAGTAGTCCTAGTTTTGGGATCTAGGGGAAAATCTCTGTGTATATGTGTTATGCTCTCACATTGTTTATTTTCTATGTTTTAGAATTCGTATGCAGGTAATTTCTGTATGGGGTTAAAACCTACACTCTGAACTTTGATTAAAGATGGGAGGCCCAAGAAATTACAAATAACCTGCCGAAGAATTGCTACACGAATATCAACACATTAGAAAATTGTTTGAAAAAGCTAGATGGATTGAGTTATTCACCGATTGCAGGGGTATAATGATGGGATAACTCTATAATTTTCCATGCATTTCACGGAAGGTAGATCTAGGGTAGTAGGGACAATGGTGGATATGACAAAAGAATCGATTGAAAAATCCACAGGGTTAACCCAGATGGAAGAACAATGGTATGCCCCCAAAAACCCCAATCCGATGCTTTGCGACAATTCCTTGAGGTAGGTGAATGAATGGAGAAGAAAGACACAAGATTTGGGAGGAAGGCATTAGCACGACCCTGGGATGATGTTGTGTTCCTTGTCTAGATACTTTTTCACATGTGAAGGGGGGTATGTAGTTGTTTATCAATAACACATTTGATTGTTAGACTACTTGCATGATGGCAAGTTGGTTAACATGCCTTTTTTTCTTTATAGAACACTAGATCATATGGCCTAATCGATACAACAATCTATGCATCCATTTGAAACCTTGTCCCAACATGGCATCGTTAAACTTTTGGTGGTTAATGTGCTACATAAGGAAGGGAGAAATTGGGATGACATAGTTGGGATACCATTGCATGCAGATGTTACTACCTCGCCATAGGATTCCCTAGAAGTTGCAACTCTGCCCCATGACCTCGTAGCTACAACTCTTCCCCATGAGATCACACTTGAAACTATACCTCATGAAATCGTAGCTCCAACTCCAACCCATGACCTTGCAGCTGCAACCTCACTCCATGACCCGACGATTGCAGAAATTCCCACGAAACCATGCCATATGGAAAACGAGCCACCCAACATTCAAATTATAAGGGTTTGTAAGGATTCTATTGCTAATTCACGATAGAAAGGAGATGAACAAGATTATGTAGAAATATTGGGGAGTAAAACTGCCATTAGAAGAGGATATAGGAAGTGCTTGGAAATGGTGCCAATATCCAAGAAGAAGAAGAAAAAGTGTGCCCATGTTGTTTCACTTCCTGAAATCCTCCTCGTTGTTACAGAAGAAACAACATATGCTATTTCCCCTGATGCTACATAAGATATTATATAACATGTATTGATGGAAAAAGGAGTCATGGAGCAAGGATTCATGGAACAAGGATTTGGCTACCTTGTTGACATAGAAGAACCAGTTGAGGAGGTTTCCCTTGCTATTACACAAGAACCATCAGAAACAGAATTCATAGTCCATGAGTACATTCAATAAGTAGCCCCAATGTACGGAGGAGAGGGACTTGCCTCAATTTTAGTGTTATATGGGGATGATAAGGAGGACCAAGAAATCACACCAAAATTGAAAAAGAAGTGTGTTAAAACAATAAGTGCCCTTTCATATCTTCCTATGTATATTTAATTGTGAAGGAAGAACAAGGTTCTCCATATGAAAAACAAATAACTTCAAAACATAGTTAAAACCCTAATAGATGAGCTCAGAGAAAAAGAATCTTTGAATAAATGAAATTGCTTGGCCTGGGTTGCAAAAACCCTAACCATGGGTGTCATAGATATACCTCCTCTTCGGGTCCAAGAAAATATACCCCTTAGTCAAAAACAAACCCATGACATTGTTGTGCAAACAAAGGATCAAGAACCAACCATAGCTCACAGTTCTACTTGTACAGTAGGAAGGATGGTAGAAGAAAAGGATATTTAGGTGGACATCCCAGATCCTTTGATAAAGGAATCAAAGGATAAATTGGCCTAGTGGATGGCCTCATATGACGAATAAGGCAAGAAACTTACCAAAGACACTGTTGTGCAAACAAAAGATGGGGAATAAAAAAAAATATGGTAGAGGAAAAGGTTCTTTAGGTGGAGACACCAGATCCTTTGATGAAAGCAACAAAGGATAAATTAGCCCTGTGGATACCCTCTTATAAGGAAAAAGTAATACCTTTGCAAGAGCACGAAAAGATAATTCATGAACTTTGTGAGAGATGGGAAGAATATATAAACAAATTCAAAGGAGAAAATAAAAATACAATGGTTAAGCTACAAAAGAAGGTGACCAGGATGGAGTATGAGAAGATAGAACTCAGGTGACCAGGATGGAGTATGAGAAGATAGAACTCAGGCAGTTAATGGATGGTGTTCTTAGTTGTAGGGATCCTTCAACCAATTACAACGTGTACTTGATGGAATTTTTTATATATATTTAAAGTGGATGACATCATCACCAATAAGCCTTTCCAGATTGATACCCTAAATCGATTCATAGAAGCATAAATAGCCTGTATGAATCTAGAAAAAAACTTGCTCTGCAAACTATACCAACACAAATTTTTGTTGTTTTTTAACAAAATATGGAATCCTAACCCTTATGTAGGAGATTTGTAGTTGAGAGCCTTTGTATCTTATTTAAGAAATGATCTAGATGGATCTTGATTGAGTCTAGTCATATTGGCTATGTAATGTTTTGAGACCAAGATGGTCATGGATAACAACAAATCCTCAAAATGCTCCAAAGGAAACAATCTCATATGCTCACGAATCTAGTGCCAAGTCGAAGAGCTCATTGCACTGATTCTGATGGTATATTCAGATTACAAAATGGCCTCCGTATGAGGGAGAAAAAAAGTTCTAAATTTTTTCTCCAACATGCAAAAAATGGGCCTATGTAGGCCAAGTGGTAGTCTCTTGGTAGGACACGTGGTGGTCAAACTAACTAGTAGTCAAAGTCAGACTCAGTAGAAAGGTTATCTCGCAGGGTCTGGGGTCGAACCCACGACCTCCGAAAGAACATCACAAAATCTTAACTGATTCACCACAGATCGTCTTTATTAACAAAGACAATTTTTTTTATTTAAAGTCTTGCTATAATGCTGTGTGGGGGAGGGTTAGTGGAGCCTGCCATATTCGGCGGCCCCACCAATCCCAAAGATCATATTTACGCACCTCCAAAGTTAGCTCGGGAGAGTCTCCAGCTCGACGAGAAACTCAATACAACAACCACAACATATAGTCAAACCACGGTAGCATAAGTTTCAACACTACATGACCCGCGAGATGATTGGTTATAACGCCATACTCCAAAGTTGCATATGTATCAATGTGAAACCATTCCCCAAACAACACAGTTGCGCGGAGTTGGTATATGTGATATGTTAAACTATTGTTTAAACAGTCATATCAAATCACGGTGGGTGTGGAAGATTAATATATACCATATGCCACGAAGTATAATGTTAAACTTCGTTATAACGGGTTGATATATGTGGCACATTCTTATACCATCGTTAGGCTATCGTTACAAACACATATATGCCATGGGTCAAAGATTGATATCACTGTCGGGTGTTGAATACTATTGTTATAATCAAATGTGCAATAGGTTAATAATCCTTGTTGCTGTTCCAAAGTTCATAGCCATATGTTATATATGGTCGACTGTCGGGCTATTATTAACATTGTGTTAAAACTACATGAATTCCATGTATTGTTATATGGTTGTGCCCAACGTAATATTGCTATGTTTTCAAAATAAAATATTGGAAGGTCCACGGGTTTGACCCCAGGACCTGCTTGTGGACTTATAAAAGGATTTTCCATTGTGACCTTGTCAGAGGAGTTGTGAGGAGAGTAGCTCGAATTTGTGTTATTGGTGCTTGTAGTATGCCTTTTGAGGCATAACCTGGCCAATATTGGACCTTTTTGAAATATGTAAGTTGCAATGGGAAGTTGAGGCAGAGGCCTATCTTTTCACAGTAGCCATTGTTTCCTGTGAGCATAGTCCAGAATGGTGAAGTTGATGTAAAGAGGCTTTTTGAAGCTGACATATTGATTTGGATCTCAAGTTTGAGTACGAGGACCTTAGTTGGTTGGTCCTCCTTGTATTGGTGCAATAATGTCTTTGTAAAATTGAGTCAGTTTGAGGATGAGAGTTATATGTAGGAGAACGTTTCTTGAAGGGAAATGTTGCCACTCCATCGTCAAATTGACTTTAAAATTCAAATATTATTTATGTACTCACTTTCCATGCGAGATCAATAAAGCGACCTAGCCTTTTGAGCAGGGCTCGGAGACGTAGCCCAGGAGGGGTGAACTCCGTCATCAATAGGCTGCGTCTCTTTCTTTATGTCATTTTTATGCTTTGAATATTTTTCATCTTTAAGTTCATTAAAATCTGTATATTCATATGTGAATAAATTATGAACTAAAGACATAATTTTAAAATCTTGCAAATTGTCAAAGGATGATCATACGTAAGCATATCATTTTTGGTATCACAGCAGGTTATGACCATATTGCAATGATGGCAAGAAGCACGAAGCAAAGTTAGTTGGAAGAATTGGAAGAATTCAATCAACAATGTCGGCAGGAGAACGATGCATTATGATGCATGGTGCAAGCATTGCAAGAAGACAAATAAAGACTGCAAGCGAGGATTGAAGCCATGCAGGGAAAATGAAATAGGGGAAGTCTCTCAGATCGATGTCCATCCATAATTGGAGACAATGAATTATATCCACTTCATTAGTTAGATGAAGAAATTCATATCCATATGCTTCTCCAAAATCACAGTCAGTGGGAGAAGTGATTGGTACTTTTTCCTCACCTTTTGAGGAATTTCCTTATGTACCAGCATCTCAGGAAATTGATTCAGAAACAGAGAAGGAAGAGGATTCAAGCAATCATGAGATTTGAGCTTTCGAGAAACATACCAAAGGAATTGGTATGAATTTGATGAACATAATAGGATATCAGCAAGGTAAAGGCCTCGACAAGCATGGCCAAGGCAAACTCCAACCAATATCAGTTTAGGAAAGACCCTAATACGAAGGATTGGGACTTAACTAATCAACATGTGACTACTATGGAAAGAAAGGCCACATAGAAGATCGGTGTTGGTCATTACATCCTGAGAAAGTGCCAAAAAATCTATAGGATTGTAAAGGTAAGTAGACGAGTCATTCTAGCAGTGATTCAGAAGGTGAGTCTTCTAATCAAAATTTTATTATGAAGATTGTTAAAAAGACTTATCCATGTACTTTATGTGGAAGTAACAACCATTGTGTAGTTGAATGTTGGAAGCATAAAGTTTATAGTAAAAAGGTGCATGCAGCAAGAGTAAAGAAAATTCTCAGAAATACTTTGATACAGTGAGGGAAGGACTCGACAATGTCAAAATAGATCTCAGAGAAATCGAGCAAGAAGACGGCTGATACAGACTCAAGAAAGAGAGTGTATTCACAGTGTAAGCTGAAAGGACATTCAAAGATCACATGTCCAATGCTACCACATGAATCGAGGATAGCACAATCACGACAAGGGGAAGCAACGAGAACTAGCAAAGAAGAATGTAAGTCTCCAGAAAAGTTTCTTACTTGGAATTGGTCATCACATCAATAAGTTTAGTTGAGTTTGTAATAAGTTCTAGACAGTTTATGTACTGATGATTGATGTAATAAATTCCTTATTGTAATAAATTTGTGGACGACCAAAAGTCTTTTAGTAGGGAGGTATGATCTAGATGGATCTTGATTGAGTCTAGTCATATTGGCTATGTAATGTTTTGAGACCAGCATGGCCATGGATAATAGAAAATCCTCAAAATGCTCCAAAGTCAACAATATCATATTCTCACGAAACCAACGGCAAGTCGAAGAGCTCTTCGCACAGATTCTGATGGTATTTTCAGTTTAAATGGCCTCTGTATGAGAGAGAAAACACGTTTTGAATTTTTTCTCCATCAGGAAAAAAATGGGCCTATGTAGGCCAAGTGGAAGTCTTTTTGCAATCCAAGTGGAAGTCTCTCGGAAAGACACATGGCAATCAAACTACCCAACAGTTAAAGTCAAAATCAGTAGAAAGGTCAACTGGCAAGGTTGGGGGTCAAACCCATGACCTCTGAAAGAACATCACAAAATCTTAACCGATTCACCATGGATTGGATTTATTATCAAAGACCCAATTGTTTTATTTAAATTCTTGTTATAATTCTATGTGGGGGAGTATTGGCGGAGCCCTCCATATCTAGCGGCCCCGCCAAACCCAAAGATCATATTTACACACCTCCAAAGTTAGCACGGGAGTCTCCAACTCGGCAGGAAACTTAGCACAACAACCACAACATATCATCAAATCATGGTAGCACAAGTGTCAATGCTACATGCCTCGTCGGATGTTTGGTTATAATGCCATACTCCAAAGTTGCATACGTATCAACGTGCAACCATTCACCAAATAGCACAGTGGCGCAGAGTTGGTATATGTGATATGTAAAAACAATTGTTTAAACAGTCATATCAAATCACGGTGGGCGCAAAAGATTAATATATACCATATGCCACAAAGTCTAATGTTAAACTTCATTATAGCGGGTTGATATATGTGGCACAGTCGTATACCACCGTTGGGCTATGGTTATAGCCACATATATGCCATGGGTCGAAGATTGATATCACCACCAGGTGTTGAATACTATTGTTATAATCAATTGTGTCATGGGTTAAATAATTTTTTTCATCGTTCCAAAGTTCATAACCATATGTTATATATGGTCGACCGTCGAACTATTATTAACATTGTATTAAAACTACATGAATGCGATGTATTGTTATATGGTTGCACCCATTGTAATATTGTTATGTTTGCCAAAGCAAATCCTGGGAGGTCCACATGTTTGACCCCTGGAACCTACCTGTGGACTTATAAAAGGATTTTCCACTATGCCATTGGCAGAGGAGTTGCGAGGAGAGAAACTCGAATGTGTTATTGGTGCTTGCTGTATGCCTTCTGAGACATAACTTGGCCAATGTTGGGCCTTTTTGAAATCTATAAGTTGCAATGGGAATCTAAGGTAGAGGCCTATCTTCAGATAGTCACCATTGTTTCTTGCGAGCATAGTCTAGAATGGTGAAGTTGATGTAAAGATAATTTTTGAAGCTGACATATTTCTTTTGATCTCGAGTTTGAGTATGAGGACCTTAGCTACTTAGTCCTCCTTGTATTGGCGCAGTCACCTCTTTCTAAAATTGAGTTAGTTTAAGGGTGAGAGTTCTTTGTAGGAGAACGTTTCTTGAAGGTAAACTTTGCCACTTTATCGTCAGCTTGAATCTAAAAGTCAAAGATTATTTATGTACTCACTTTCCATGCGAGATCAATAAAGTGGCCTAGCCTTTTAAGCAAGGCCTGAAGACATAGCTCGGGAGGGGTGAAATCCGTCATCAACTGGTTGTGTCTCTTGCTTTATGTCTTTTTTATGCTTTGAATAATTTTCATCTTTAAGTTCATTGAAATTTTATTATTCATATGTTAATAAATTATGAACTAAAGACATAATTTTAAAAACTTGCAAAGTGTCAAAGGACGATCATACATTTTTGGATCAAGAAATCAAGCTAGTTGGGTGGCATCTACTAAAATTAATAAAGAAAATCATGAGTGTAGTTTTTGGGTTAGATGGGAATATGAAATACCTCTACAAGAACAACAAGAGTGGGCCAATTCTTCAGAGGAGCAAAGATTATCACTAGGAACAGGCAACAGACCATTGCATATTGCACAAAACAGATTTGAATATTGATGATTTCCACCCAAGAAGGATGTAAAGCAACGTGGGTTGCCTCAGAAAAACAAACCCGAGATAAAGATCCATTTCATCACCAAAACTTAAAGGTAGCCTTAACAAGGGTTGATATCTATATTTCTTGCATGGAACAATATGGGAATAACTGGATTGGTCTTAATTTTCACTATCCAATGATCTGACTGCCAACAAGGATATATAAAAATTCCTATAACCTGAAAAGAAAGAAGAGGTTGAATGATGGAATGAAATTCGGGAAACAGGAGTGTATCTTCATTCTGATGAAGCAAGACATAGTGATTATAGTATCAACAATATTCATGAATGTCCCCCCTGCAATTTCAGATTCAAAGTGACCAATGTCTTCTTGCTAACATTCACTCCCTCACCGTTGCTGACATTATCCCCCTCACCATTCCTGACATTCTCCCCCTTCACTGCTGGTGACACTGACTAGCTCACCGTTGCTGACACTCATTGCCACTACTGCGGCAACTCATAGTCAACAAACACACAATCTGTGTTGTTGTAATATATATTATTCTCCAGTAATATATCATCATTATAAATTAGCAGTTATCAAATACTGGTAAAATTTTGTTTTACATGTTTTTCTTTTTGCTACTATTAGGTTAAATTCTATTGCTGCAAATTTTGTTACATTTCCATTGCTTTTATTTCAATTTGGATATCAAATTCATGATTAGAAACCAATGTATGCAAGCATAAAGCAAGTATGGAACAACCCCATGAAATTTATCTTCCATAACATACTAAATAATCAATGTATTGAAAGACTGAATGTAAATGCATGGAGTTATTTACTGACCTTAATTGACAATTGGCGACAAATTTCCCAAATAAGAAAACACAGGCTCACCACTTATCAAACATACATGAACATATTCAACACAACAATAATACATTAAATACATGTAATACACTAATAAATGTTAAAATCAAATTGAAAACAAATATATCACAACAATCCTGGAAAATCATGCAATGTTGTAGCGAGGGCGACTTCACTTGTTGAATTGTTCAAACTCAAATGGTTCATGTTCATATGCAGTGATATTCAAGTCAATTTCCAATTTTTCATTTTGTTTTCTTGTTTTACTTATTTTTTTGGGCTTAGGAAACTCTTCTTATTTTTCAAAGATTACTAAAAATCACCCAACCCACACGTGAAGTCATAATCCACAATATGAATATTTTTGGCGTGATTGAACATTTTTTTAACCAAATAAATCAATTGTTCATTCCTGGTAAAATTCGCAGGAGGATTGTTTTAAAGGAGGTCTAAGTAGCCAAATAACTTCTCATTGGCCAACTCAAGTCCTTCAACATTTACATCAACATTGTGACTATCCATGGCAATTGTGTTTGCATCTTCACCAAGATCTAGTGCCTATCTATGTATCTCATGAGGGTTATTATATGAATCAATTATGGTATGATGATTTAGTAATTGGTTTGGAGCCATTGAACGAGAACACAACCAACCTACCTTTATGGCATGCTTGCAAATGTTGCCACAAATAGACCATGGGCAATCACAAATTATGAAATTTGTGCAATGACAAGTGACAAGATATTTCTTATTAGGTTTACGTTGACTCCTCACCCAAAAAGCATGAGACATTTTCTCATGAGGGCTGTAATCATTATATGGATTTTTTTTTATTTTTTTTTTTCTATTGATGATTCAAACTATTTTTTCTTTTTTTGTAATTATTCAAATATCCTTCCTTTTTTAGAATTTCCTTAAATCAATAACAAGCTTCAACATTTGTTAGAGGAATATATATACACCAGTCCATCCTATGAGCACATTTATTTCTTCTATCAAATAGAAAGTTTGTCTTTAGGTAAAAATGGTATGACTGCACAACATTGTTTATCTCCTGAATTGCATGGGGAAAATCCTGACAACCTTTTACCCACATCCATAATTGCGGAAAAGTTTTGTTAATGAAGATATTTCATCCATATGAAAACAAAAAATAGAAATATAAGAAAGTGTTATACTCTTTACTTGCGATAAATCCAAAATACCAAAAATATGAAGAAATCTAGCCCAAAACATAGAATTATCACATGAAATGAGACAAACTGCAAGATATTTTATTATTTAGATGCAAAATTACAATTTTCACTTGCCTCTTTGAGGGGACAACCTCCAACAGAGAAAAGCTCAATTACAATAGGACTTGATGATCTTTCCCTCACTAATTAAGACTATTTATAGCTTAATGACATCCAAAACCCTAATTACTAGTGGTCCCTTGCATAACATGGTTTAACCACTTTATTTATTGACTATGGCCCATTTACAACTAATTGTGGTCCCCTTTCTGTAATGTGGGTCAACCATTTACAATGATTATTAATGTGGGCTATATTGACTCTTTAATTAACTATGAATCTGACTCAACTCCTTGTGCTTATTGCATAAATAAAGGGGTTAGGGTTGGACCCTAACATGGCCTCCCCCATCAAAAGTAGCCTTGTCCTCAAGGATGAAGCTGCGAAAACTACTAAATAATAATGGCTAGTTCCTAGGTCGCATCTTCTAGAGAGGTGTCTTTCCACTTGATGAGGACTTCCTTGATTGTGCGGTCGCAGATATGTATTTTGTGAGTATCGAGGACCTATTCTGGTCAGAGCCAAAGTGAGCCTTCCTCATCCAATTTGGGTAGACTTGTTTGAACCTTGCAATTGTTCCCCACCACTTTCTTGAGGCACGATGCATGGAAGAACGAATGGATTTTTGAAGTTGGTGGCAAGGCTAGTTTGTAAGAAAATTCTCCTATGCGCTAAAGTATCTGATAAGGCACATAGAATTTTGGTGTTAATGTCTACCAACCATTTTCTTTGAGAGATGTTTGCTTATATGGTTGGAGTCACAAGAATACCTGATCTCCTTCTTGAAATGAGCGCTCAGAGTGATGTTGGTCAGCCCGTTGCTTCATTCTATTCTGATCTTGATGTAGATTATATTTGTGATGAGTGATCATGGCGGCACGATTATGTAGGAGCTTATCAACTGCTTATACTTTAGAACATTCATGGATATAAAAAAATAGTGAAGGTGGGAGTTGGACATACACTGTATCATATGGCGTGATCTTGGTGGCTTCATGCTAGTTAGTATTATACCACCATTCAACTAAAGCTAGCCACTATACCCATTGATGTTGCTTGTCTTAAGTGTAGCAACTCAGATAGGTCTCCAAACATTTGTTAACCACTTTTTTTGACCATCAGTTTGGGGATGATGAGAGGTACTTAGTTGGATTTGTGTGTTGTGTAGCATGAAAATTTCTTACCAAATTTTGCAGGTGAAAGTGGGGTCCTGATCAGACATAATGGAAGTCGGCATGCCATTCAGTTTGAAGATCTAGTCCAAGAAAACTTGATCCACTAAAGTTGGGGTAAATGGGTGTGGTAGAGCGAAAAATGAGCATATTTGGAAATTCTGTCAACAACCACCATGATGACTGATTTGTTACTGACTTTGGGAGACCAATGATGAAATTCATGGAAACATCCATCCAGACATAAGCAAGGAGTGGCAATGGTTGTAAGGTTCCCGGTAACATGACTGTTTCCCCTTTGTTGCATTAGCACACATCACATTCAGCTACAAAAGTAAGAATGTTTTTCTTCATGCCAGTTGAAAAGAAAGAGCAACGTTCTAGTCTCTCATCTGAAGCTTAACATTTTCACAACGACCTTCACATTTCATGGTCCCCCCATCAGTGATAAGGACTTGGAAAATAGATACCTCCCATACAAAGAAATGAAAAGGTTTTGTGACTCTCTTATGGATAAAGTTATGAGTGCTGCCACTATCAATCAATACCACTACTAGCCAATGTTTAATAAAAACTCATATTTTGAGAGTCTAAGGCGAAGAAATTCCAGCCAAGTAATGTAGTGATATAACCGACCCACTTGGCGTAGCTATGAGATCATTGTCTGGGTCAGTTTGGGTTTCACCTGCTTCTTCCTCAGGAACCTCAAGGGATGTAGCTTCATCTACTAAGCTATTATAAGTAGCATCAATTTGAAACAATTTTGGTTCCTTTCATTTATGTCTGGGGGAGTACTTGTCATCACAGTAGTAGCACAATCCTTGTTTCCTTCTTTTGGCCATTTCTACGGGTGACACATTTTAAACCTTAAGTGTTTGGGTGGGGCCCAAAGCCTAGGTGGGACACTCCTTGGCAATGAAATTTGGATGATTGGAATGGGAATTTAAGGTGACTTCCACATCTAAGGCCTTGCGGCATGCGTCCAACCAAGTAGCTGGGTGATGCATCCAGACATGGGATTGGATGGCTTCCTTTAGGCCACTAATGAAACATTCCAATTAAAATTCATCTCCTAGGCCATCAATTCTGATGGTCAGTTGTTCAAAGGATACAATGTAGTCCTTTACTATAATTGTTTGCTAGAGCTTAGTGAGACGACCCAAAAAATTAGATTCCTGATCAAAGCGATCATATATGACTTTTGAGAACATGTTCCAAGTTGCTCTCCCTAGATAATATTTCTGATGCCATTGCCACCACTGCCATCTCCTTTGGTCCAAGGAAAGGGATCCCACATGTAGTTTAGTTCCGTCGCCACATATCATTAAGGAAGAAATATTGTTCCATTTGTGCTACCCATATTGCAGAGTTAGAGCCATCAAATTTGTACGTGTCCAACTTGGGTGTTCGTTGGATCGAAGAGTGGTCATTTCCATGGAAGTGAATGTGATGGTTGGATTCTCCTTCTATGTGTGCATCAAATTTAGTCTCCTCCCTATGAGACATATTTATAACGTCTACTAGTTGTGAGATATGGGCAGAAATTTTCTCCTCGAATTCCTCAAATTTTTTCTTGAGTTTGTTGACCTTCTCGACTACCCTTTCTGCAACCATAACTTAAGATATAGTACCGAGCATATACCATCCCCGGTCAAATTCTTGAGCTTACTTAAGAGTAGTATGCTTGGAAAGAAGGCAAGCTTGGGAGTCTAGTGTAGTGGGTCACTTGAAACTGTGTTGGGAGAAAAATTTGGGACAGTTGGAAAATTGGGGGCTTATAGGAGAATGGTACCAATGTGACCAGCTCATCGTCCTGAAGCTTATGGGCTAAGTCTCCTGCAAGCACCCCGAGATGGCCTCATTTTTTTTTTTTTTACTCCCAACTAATCAATACAGCAGTGGCCAAATTCTAGAAAGCTTAATACTACCAAATATCCTATGAAAATCAGGCCTTGACTGTAGTAACAAAAACCCCAAGGTCTTGGTACTAGATTGTTCTATGACAATCTGATATGGACTATGGAGGCAAAACCCTCACTACACAAAGAGCTTGATCTGCATTGGGAAAACCCCAACTACTAAATCTAATCTGTATGATGGGAGTAGAACCCCAACTACTGGATCTGATCTCGACAGTGGCAGTCGAACCCTAACAATTGGATCTAATCTGGAAGGGAAGGTAGACGGTGATCTTCAGATTTTAGAAGGAATTATGGTCAAAAAGGAGTGCCAGGTGCTACAAATCGTAATATACGCAGGGGTCTAACAATAGTACTCGATCCAATATTTTAGGGCACTGACTAAGGGGGATCGACTGTACCCTTAGCTGTACTACCTAACTACCCTATTGTACGTGTGAGTAATCTCCTTGAGTGTTATTCTCAGTGTATTGCAGAAACAAGGTGATTGACAACTTATCTAAGTTTAGGTTTCAGGTTATCCTAGGGGGATTCCAATATACCCAAGGGTATGTGGAAGTGCAGTTCGTGCATGCTTCTGTATAATGCGCTATTGCTCGAAGGGGTGCCCCTAGGGGTTATAAGGGAGTCCACCAAGCATGACCACCTCTTGTAGTTCCTATGTGCATGCCTCCCCAAATCCACAGGTTTATGCGCTCAACGAAAGATCCTGTGGTTTAAAGACGCCGGAACATGTCTCTAGCCTTGAAAAATTCTGCGAAAATTAGAGGTACAATTGGCCCTAGAAAGTGCTCTGATACCACTTGTTATACTCTTGACCTGAAAGAAATCTAGAATACCATAAATACAAAGAAATATAGCCAAAAACATAGAATTATCACATGAAAATAGACAAACTACAAGATATTTTATTATTCATAGGAAAATTACAATGTTCACTTGCCTCTTCGAGGGGGCAACCTCCAATAGTGTAGAGATTGATTACAATGAGACTCGATGATCTTTCCCTTACTAATTAAGACTATTTATAACTTAATGACATCCAAAACCCTAACTACTAGTGGTCCCTTGCATAGCACAGGTTAACCACTTTATTTATTAACTATGGCTAGTTTACAATTAATTGTGGTCCCTTTTCTATAATGGGGGTCAACCATTTACAATTATAATTAATGTGGGATTTATTGACTCTTTAAATAACCATGACTCTGAATCGACCCCTTGGGCTTATTACATAAACTAAAGGTTTAGGGTTGGACCCTAACAGAAAGAGTATGTGAACTTACAAATCTTTCCACTGACAATCGAATTCTTGTGGAAATTGTCTAAGAAATTCTCCTCATTAACAAATTTTTTGAAGAATGCATTAATTGCAATGCTCACTTCATCACTGGAACAATCTCTCATAATCAAAACCCCTAACAAAAAGAGTATGTGAACTTACAAATCTTTCCTCCGGCAACCGAATTCTTGTGGAAATAGTATAAGAACTTCTCCTCGTTAACAAATTTGTTGAATAATGCAGTAATTGCAATGATCACTTCATCACTGGAACAATCTCTCATAATCAAACCCAAATCATTAAATATATCTTTTTCTATTTTTGGACTACTGGCCAATTGATTGACATTTATAAGCCATGCTCAATGTATGTGCCAAACGCACAAGATAAATTGCACCTTTTGATTCTCTGGCCACATTCAATTCATTTCAAGCATGTTTTTTTATAATAAATACAAGTAGTACCGTAAAATAATAATATTGAAGTTACCTTAAAGCATTGATTTCATCCAATGCATCATTAACCATGAAGGAATTAACTTTCCAATTATGATCAACTTGGTGACCCCTATGCATGAGTTGCTCCAATCACAGTGAAATGTCTTGTGATGTATTATGTGATGCCACCACCCATGCAACTGAAACCCCACTTTGTTGCTAATCAAACACGACGAGCGTGTACAACTGATACTATCACATTTAAAAAACATATGAAGTCAACTTTAGCTCATTAATAATTATTAATCACTACAAATTAAATTATTGTACTAGATCAATCATTCTTAATACACTCACCCCATATTTATTTGTGTTGAATGTTGAATCCATGTCTATTAAGATATTATTCGATAGCTTGGCCATGGTCTCCAACATCCACTTCATTTGAATTCCAACTATAAAAGGGATCTCTCTACCATTGGGCTTTTGATAAAAGAAAAAATCATCGTGGTATTTTTTATACCAAAGGTTCCCACACATTTCATCCTTATTATGAAACTGATACTTTCCTTTCATTAGACGATTACAGATGCTAACTACATCTTTCTTGCAAAAAAATAAATCCCTATGTTGAGTTGTGGCATCCATGTCAACGTATTTTTTAACATGCATTTTATAAATCGATTCAATCAACACTTCCAAGAAGAAATAACTCCCTACATAGGAAACCATGTCCCTTGAAAACTTTGGTTGATGCAGGGACCTAGTATCACTTGAAGTGTCATGTTGGCCATGACAAGGCCATCCTTGGCTATATTCATGTTCATAAATGTTATATGTTATTATCTCTATGTTGGGGATTTGAACCATAACTTCTACAATGAATTAGCATTGACAACCCCTCTTTTTCACAAATGAGGATCTTTGTTTCATTTAATTTTGTCCTCTTCTGTCCTTGGGGCCATATTAAAAAGCATAGTTGCATAAATTTTTTTGAAAGGTCAATACATATGAAAAATGATCGAGCACTATTAATACCGAAATCTAAACAACACATCTCTAAAAAACTTACACTTCATATCACAAGGAAGCACTAGGCCTTGAGCTTGAGTGTTTATTTTGTACTTGGGTGAAAGGAATTGGAGAATCTGGGTTCACTTCCTCTCCTCTAATAAAGCCTCGAATTATATATGAAGGGATTTTTTCAATCCGATCAATCTCCATGTTATTTCCATGTACTCCAGACCAATCTAAATCCTTTCTAGAAAAGAGGATCTTTTCTTTAGGGTCTTGCACCAGAAGGGAAATGATTGTTTCGCATTTGACTTTCTTTACCATTTTGTGACCCAATGAGTTGCTACAACATTGAACCAAAAAGTTGTTGCAACGAGGATCCAGTGAGTTGCCACAACGATGAACCAATGAGCTTCCACAATTGGGAACCAATGAGTTCTTGCAAATTTGAACCAACAAGTTTTCGCAACGGTGACCAGTGAATTTCCAGAATGGTGAACCAACGAGTTGTCACAATGGTGAACCAACAAGTTGCCACGATGGTGAACTGGTGAGTTTCCGCAACGGTCAATGAGCGAGTTTCCACAATGGTCAACCAACGAGTTGCTGCAATAGTTAACCAAGGAGTTGCCACAATGGTGAAACAATTTATTGCTACAACAATGAACTAGTATATTTTTGCCATGAATTTTGGTGCTTTCCTAACCCTTGACAAGAAATAACCAGTTGTGTGCCCTCCTCTTTCTGCTAGGGAACTAGTCAAACAATACAATATTGTCTGCATAAATTTAAAAGGGAACCCAGAATGAAATTTCCTTTCTAGAATAGTAAGATGTGTTTTCATTTCATATAGAATTGAATGAATGAATTAAAAAAAGAAACCCATCGTTGACATTCCCTTTCCAGAATCAACAGATGTGGTTTCGTCAAAAGTATTCCACAATTCATGTATATTTTGACAAAAAATGTTGCTTGATGGATATGTACCTTAGAAAAAAACTTAGTACATGCATAAGACTGTACTTATGAATTCTAGAGTAAATTATGATATACAACAAGGCCACTGATATAATTGTTAGAAATAAAGAAATTGGATGATTATATTTGTAAAATATTAGAAGCAAGATCAACCCTTTCATTGCTTTATGGTTCAATATTTAATTTCAGAAAAATCTATCTTTTTAATACATGCATGACATATAGATATGCAATTGGCTAATTATATATTAGTTATACTTGCATACATGATAATGTGTGTATAAGAACAAAGATATATACTATGATTTATTAATGGAATATAAATTAGTAATGTGGAGGATGAACCTAAATAGTTGATATTAATAATAAGGTGAATTCCCCATTGTTGAATTCTTGCTCAGAAATGCAAGGAAATCTGATTTGATGAGAACTACTATGAGTTCTTATAGGTGGAAGGGTTAATAAAATTGGGTGAGAAAACATGGAATAGAGTAAGAGTAAGAAAATTTCACCAAGTTTCCTACAATGACCAAGTATTAATGACTATTTTACAATGAATAGTGGGAATTGATATGACTATCTTACATTATGCTTAAAACTAGAGTTGGAACCGAGGTAGGTAGAATTGGAAAGGATGAAAACTATAGGTTAACTATAGGTTCATGAGCCTATAAAGGAAATAGCTCAATAAAATAAAATAAAATGAAGCACCAGTAAAAGGATCAATTTAATTATGCTAAAGATATTTAAATATAAACAGAAAAGACACAAAACTTATACACAATAATCGATCCAACATATGAACAAGAAATTCAAATATAAACAGAAAAGACACAAAAATTATACACAATAATCGATCCAACAAATGAACAAGAAATTTCTTATTTGTAATTATTTACAATAAAAAGATACTATACAAACCAGAATGTTGAGTAGACAAAAATAGGAACATTCTATAAAGATTAGTCAATATATATATAAAATATGGAATATTGGTCCAAATATACATGGAAAAACAACAGAAAAACTAGAAAAATTTTGAACTTATTGTTTCACTTTAATGTGGGCAACGCCAACCTTCGCTCATCTGGTTACAGGCGTGTGCAAACGAAAATGAAAAATGACAAACACCAAAGAATGACCTTGGAAATTGGATTTCGTTTGGAAATTGGATTTCGTTTGAAGGTGCAGGGGATTTGAAAATGAAAACGACAAACACAAAACACCAAAGAACGATGCTACTCCAAAATTTGAAGGGGATTTGAAATTGAAAACAAAAAATGGCAAACGCCAAAGAATGACGTTGCTCTAAAGCTGTGGATTCCATCTGAGGGTGCAGGGGGTTTGAAAATGAACAGGTTTAAGAACATTTTTTTTGAGAACATGGAATTCAGAACAAAGAAGGCGGGAAGGCTCACTAGACTGGTCTAGGAATTCTCCATTCCCATTACTTCACAACATAAATTTGTTGCATGTTGTAGGCGAGACGTCCTCTCATTTTCCGTGTGATAGTATAGTGCATAAACAATAAGGCAAGGGTGCAATGGGATTGGAGGTGGGTAGACAGTAACAATAACAGATGTTGGAGACAGACAAAGACAAAGAGTTCTTGTGATGGACACAGAGACATGTTTATTGAGGAGACGGGGCCCATAGGTTTTGATAGGGGTGGAAGAGTTTACCGAAGGGAGTTGTCTATAATGCGATTTTTTGGAGATTCCGGTGACGGAATCCAGCGGAAGAAATTGAGGTTAAATCTTGATTTGTTGCAGTTAAAATGGTTTTTTAACTGCATATTTGAATTCAGCACCCTCGAAAACCCCTGAAAGGGGGTGTCGCCGACAACAAGCTAGCACTAAACACGAAGGGTGTTTCGTTGACTTGTTAAAGTACTCCTTTTTTTAACTAAAATCCCATAATGAACATTAAATGGAAAAAAATGAAAATGAAAATATTAATTTCACTTTTATATGACTTACCTTATTTTTACTTGAAAATCAATAAATCAACATTAGATGTAACTTAAATTTGTAAACATTGATTTCAATTTAATGTAATTTAAAATTTGAAAATGTCATTTTTAATATTGTACCACAATTCTTTATATAAATATTTTAAATATATATAAAATTTTATAATCATTTACATATGAAGCACTTTTATCGACATGGACAACTAAGCCCTTAGTGCACAATTTCTGATAGGGTCACTCAAGTTGTAGTATGATGAGATGTTCACAAATAAATGAAAGTTATGGAATCTTTTTGCCTTGTCAAAATTGCAAAAAAATAGATTTTTGATTCTTAAAATTAAGATTTTTTGTCATTGAATTTTAGCAAGTGGTAAAAGTTTTTAGATTTATTATAATCATGATTGCATTGAAACAAGTCAAATACATTTTATATATATTATATTTTACAATAAATAAAATGTAAATATTATAACAAAAAGTTCCAATTTCTTTGTAATGGGTTTTTGAAGAGTAGTAGTATTAAGCCCTTCGAATTTCACTAATAAAGATTAATATTAGAGTAATTTATAACTTTCAAGGAAGTAGTATTGGAAAAATGCTAGCATTTTAGTTATCTATACTCATGTTTACTCCTGTTTCAAAATGTGGAACAAGAGCTTCATTGGATATGTTCTTCTTAACAACTTTACCTATGTATGTTAGTTTTGTATACTTAACATACTCAATGAATTGTACTATAGAAAAGTTGCTTTTAGCCTACTACTTAAGGGGTTGGATGGAAAATGCTTAAAGGTTTTATAAGTCAGTGGGTTAGTAGTATCAATAAAAAAATGGATAACTTTACTTCACAATAGTTAGGTATTTAATGTATTAGTGATTAAGACACATTAGTTGGTTGGTTGATTAATAGTTGAGGGGATTGTGAGTTCAATTTTGGGCATAAAATATTTGTAGAGATATTGTAGTTGTGTGATAAGGAAGGTGTTTTCCTTCTTGCAGCTAGTTTTTGTTCAATTTACATATTATATGAATCAAGTGTTTGTTTGATGTGAGACAATTTTTTTACTAGGATAATTTTCCAAATGGGCCAATTTCATACTTGTGTGGCATGGGGTCGATTCCAACTACTAGCACCATAACTACTAGGTGCCTATTTATGCCCCTTAAGAAAACCCAAGTTAGTCAAGAGGATTTGAATCTCGATCACTTCAATCATAACACTTCATTTTTCATGGGCTTGCCAATCATGTTGCTCTTTGGGGAACAAGACACCAAATCGTTGTTATTGTAGGCTAAAAATTAATTAGAATGCCCCTTTTTCTGATGAGTTTTTCATATTTATATGGTGTTGGTTGTTGTTATCTCACCACCAAAAAATGTAATCTCACCACTTTAAAAATGTGAAGTAGGGTTATTTTTGGTGTGACTCTTTAAAACATAAAAAAATGAAATTTATGCAATGGATCATTCACAAACATAGACTTTGAGATAAGGCTCTTTTAGTCCACCCAAAGGTTTTTTTCTATCCCTAATGCTATGCGTAATGGTTATTGAGCCCATTTTCCATCTCACACATATCAAAATATCTTAAGTCTTATAAAAGGCATTCCTCTCCCAAATACCAATGGTAATTGGTTAGTAAATGAACACTTTATGGATGATCAAACTATCAAAGGATGGATATTTGGCATTCGTTGTTTGGGTATCAGGTTATAGGCTATTGGGTGTTGAGAAAAATATAACAATTTTTAACGTAAACCCTTGATATTGAGGGATCCCAAAACATCCATCGAATTTTGGGAGATTGATAGAGAATTATCACCCTAGGGTCCAGACATTGGAAAAATATAACATGTCCATTGATGGACAAAGAAATCCCTATCAATTTTTAGTTGTGTATTAGGTATTGGATTCTTAGTTATTAGATTAAGAGTAGTAGAAAATTAGGGTTTACCCCCATTTTAACCTTTGGAAATTAGATCATGAACGAGTTAGAAATTTAGGGATCAGTGTCCCTGGCTTCAACCCCTAGTCACATCACCGAAAAGAGTTGTGACTAGGAGCCCAACTAAAGGGTCTATCAGGACTTCAACCATTGAGTATCAACCTTTTAGATTTAGTGTTTCATGATAATGTAAAGGTGAATATCGAGTAAAGTCTCTGATAAAACTGATGGATCCTATACTATTTGTTGACTAATAAAGACAAAAGGTTTGGGTGTCATTAGTCGATAGGATACAAGGGTTGAGTATTGGGTATCGAGCTATTTGGATTTAAAAGTTTAAGTGTGGGGATATTGCGACAAAACTATTGTGTTTTCCTATTGATACTAATGATTCCTGATAAGAACATGAAGGTTTTATGTTGGCATTAAGCTTTGGTGATATTGCATGTTGATGTGGTGTTGACTTGGCAAGGTGACATGTCATGACGATGTGGAATGAAGGCAGGTCCATGATATTGTTACACACTAAAATTTCATAATAATGTGATGCAAAGGAGGTCCTTGATGATGCATCATATTGATGTGGCATGTCAATGTGGATCAAAGTATGTAGTGGCATGAATGTGGCGGTCTTGGCATAGGTACTATGGTATCAAATATCAAAGTTTTGGGCCGTCAGGAGATCAACAATCAAGTGTCAAGATTTAGAGAGGTTGGGACCTTCATATTAGGCTTACCACTCAATACTATTTGAATCTAAAACATGTTATCTATTAGAATCATATTTGTTTTTCTATTATTTAATTGTTGTATATTTCCTATTTGCCTTTTGGTGTAAGACCCTCCTCCCACATATACCCAAGTAACTGACTACAGGGGTAAACATGTGACGAGAAGTTGCTATGATATGATTCAACCTCCTAATTCAAATTAAGGAAGTGGAACTGATGGAAACACACCATACAAACCTTCAACATCAACAATATGACTCCTAAGAACCATCCCAAACTTTCTGCTAACCAGCCTCTGAATCCTACTGAGTTTTTAAGTTATTAAGCCTATGGAGGCTCCCATGCTATGGGCATGCCAATGTCCAGAGAGCTTTGGATGCTCCCATAAGCCTACATGCCTACCTCCAAGGACTATTTCTAGTAGAATTGTGCTAGAGTATGAGGAATTTAAGGCACTTTTCAAGCCTAGAATTCCAGCCACTGCCCAGAACTTTTTGTAACTTCTAGAATCCATTAAACACATGATGACAAGACTAATAAACCAAAAACTAACTACAGGACTATGCCTGACAATCCCCAATCGAGACTGAAATTCCGTCAAGCACTTGGCATGAATTAAATCTACAGGTTTAAATAACAAATCTAATCATAGGGGTCTCATACTTATATGAGATTCTCTATAAGGCATTGTTTCCTTATCACTTTAGCTTTAGTTTCATCCATTAGGCCATAGATAGATTGTTCATTCATATATAAGTAAGAACGCGATGGGAGCCATACATAGCCACTGTCATAATACATATTCATAACCAACATAATAACAATAGAAATACCAAGGATACAATAGCCATATAATCCACATATAAACTAGTATAATACTCATGAGATAACAAGGCGAAATAACATCATATTAGTGATGCAAAATCCAACCTGGTATGGGACTACCACATTCCACCTGGTCGTAGAATGGATGACCCAAATATCTCTTCAGCCATTTGCCCCCGTGCTATATTCCAAGCATGAATGTGGGATATCATAGAACACATCAATCCAAAACCATCCAAGGCTTCCAGAGGCCAACCGTCTCAACCCATCAAATAGTGATTCCACCTCACAGTCAAATATCACAAAACCACCATCATATCAAATATCACAAAACAACCAAGGCTTCTAGGACTAGTAAGTCAACCCATAGTTGTCATTGAGCTTCCAAAGCATTTTTCCAACCAGGGCTTCTAGGACTAGTAACTCAACCCACCAAAGGCTTCCAGAGAATTTTTCCAGCCAAGGATTCCACGACTAATAACTCAACCCAAGATGTTATAGGGATTCTAGAGTTTTTATCCAACTATGGCTTCCAATAACTAATAAATCAACCCAAGCTAAAGGAAACATGAGAACCAAATAGAAAAACAAATAATTAACCCACAGCACCATGGTTATCTAGGAAATGGAAAGGCTGGGAAAATCCACTGTCAATTCAGGCAATCCTCCATGCCAATGACATTTCATGACTAATAAACCACATGCATGTAAAATTCATACCAAAACTAGTGAGGAACCATACATGCAACTTGGTACCTGTAAGAAAAACCCAATGTAGTTGTTGATCCTGATGTCCTCTTGTGATTTCCTGCTCTTCCTTTTCATTCTTTCTCCAAAAATCCAAGTGTGCCACACTCCTCCAACAATGCTCCAAGAAAACTCTAAGTATCCAAGAGTATGAGAGATAGAGAGAATAGAAGAGAGCTCCAAAATGAATTGACCAAGCTTACATGGACCAAGCTTACCAATTGATCCTCATAAGCCTTTTTATTAGTGAGGCCTCTATTTTCTTCATTCTCCATAATTTTGTTTCATTTTCCTCCTCACATGCAACATGTGACCTTTCACCTTCCTTTTCTCCTAATTTCCATTATTTTCCTATATAAAATTCTAATTAATTCCTCATGCCTTTCCAAAGCCTTTGCCATTGTCGATTTACTTAGCCATAATAAACCGAATGAACACGCACTAGGATCTTTTTACCACCATTCAATTTTGAACATGTGTCCCATGACCGTGGCCTTATATATTTTTACATGAATTTTTAACCAGGGCTATTATATAACCCTCCCCCTTGGGGGAACACCATCCTCACTGTTCAATGACACCTATAACCAAAAATACTGCTGAAAACAAAACAAACTTCCCATGGAACTTTATAACATAGCTTGTTGTAGTATATACAATGACCATCTATTAAAACATGAAAAACATACCATTTACTGGAGCTTTATAACACAACTCGTTACGGTATTTACAATAACCACATATACACATACACATTTGCTTCACCGAAAAAATAATCATACTGTCTATGGAGCTTTACAAATCCAATTCGATACATTATTTACAATAATACACACATACACACATAGACACATATGCACAATTTCTCAACCAGAAATAAAAGGATATGACGCCTACATCCTTAACAAGGGAATCTTGAGGCTCACACCTCCATCCTCAAAGTAATACTAGGATTTGCCTGCTTCCCAGGAAGTCCAGAATCCACTGTAAGGCTAAATTTCCATCCAATGTTCAACGTTATAATCATGTGCCACTTTTCCTCTCAATTAACAGTTACCAACTCATTGTTCCTAGGCACACTTCCTATGTGCATTTGATTCCATCTAGAAATTCTAGTGATAAAAAAAATATATCCCTAACCTTCCCTTCTCTGCTACACAATCCCTTGGGCAATCCAGTCACCCCTTTCTGTGCAGTCACACACCTTCCAAGTTCTGTTGGCATCCCCATCTCGGATAATCCATCCCTTAGCAAGGCTTCCTCACATCGGAAGTTACAAAAACCAAGGCATATCCCTACCTTTAAACCATCATACCAGTCATAGCATGCTCATGGCAACCAATGGAAACTATAGGGTACTAGTTTCCCACAATGGCCCTGCTCCTGAAGTGATTTACCAACATATTTTTGCACGTTCCAATTTCTTTCACTATTACTGCTAATTCTTGTAGTCGGTTTCAAACACCCAACCTGGTATTTTTTGTTCTTCCTGTACCAAGCACATAACTTCCATTATGGATTTGATACCACTTTGTGACACCCTCCTCCCACATATACCCAAGTAACTGCCCAATCGAGGTAAACATGTGACAAGAAGTTACTATGATATAATTCGACCTCCTAAGTCCACATTAAGGAAGTGGAATTGACAAAAACACACCATATAGACCTTCAACATCAACAATAGGACTCCTAAGAACCATCCCAACCTTTCTGTTAACTAGCCCTTGAGTCCTACTGAGTTTTTAAGCTATTAAACCTCGTGACGCTCCCATGCTATGGGCATGCCAGTGTCCAAAGAGATATGGATGCTCCCACAAGCCTGCATTCCTGCGTCCAGGGACTATTTCCAGCAGACCTGTGCTAGAGTCTGAGGAATTTAAGGCGCTTTTCAAGCCTAGAATTATGACCATTGCCTGGAACTTGTTGTAGCTTCCCGAATCCATTAAACACATGATTACAAGACTAATAACCCAAAAACTAACTCCGAGACTAGGCCTTACCATCCCCAAGTAGGGTTGACATTCTGTCAAACACTTGGCATGAATGAAATCTACAAGTTTAAATAACAGATCTAAGCATAGGGGTCTCATACTTATCTGAGATTCACTACGAGGCATTGTTTCCCTATCACTTTAGCTATAGTTCATTCATATACAAGTAAAAACATGATGGGAGCCATACATAGCCACTGTCATAATACATATTCATAACTAGCATAATAATAACAGAAATACCAAGGATACAATAGCCATAGAATCCACATATAAACTAGTATAATACTCATGAGATAACAAGGAGAAATAACCTCATATTAATGATGCAAAATCCAACTCGGTATGCGACTACCATGTTCCACCTGACCGTAGAATGGATGAGCCAAATATCTCTTTAGGCATTCACCCCTGTGCCATATTCCAAGCATAAATGTGGGATCTCATAGAACACATCAATCTAAAACCATCCAGGACTTCCATAGGCCAACCACCTCAACCCATCAAAGAGTGATTCCACCTCATGATTGGACATCACAAAACCGTCATCAGATTGGACTCTAACCAAGCCTTCGAGGGCTCTAGATAATTTGTTCCAACCAAGGCTTCTAGGACTAGTAACTCAACCCACATTTGCCATTGATCTTCTAGAGCGTTTGTCCAACCAGGTTTTCCATTAGATTTAAAATAAATTGAAATAAATTCACATCATACCTCATTAGTAGCTTGTCAATAAGGTACTCTTGCACTCCTGTTTACTTCATGTCACAACAAGTGAAACTATCATCTTTGACCAAATTATCATGTATAAACATATCACATCAGGTTAGCTCAAAACACAAATCATAGATCAAAATCATAAATCTCATGTAACCAATGATAGATCACATGTAATCATCATAGACCAGAATCATAAATCACATGCATAATAAAAGTGAAATAAAATATCGATACTTATCCTTTAATCAATCCTTAGCTTCTACCTTTGTCCTTATTCTGTACACACTCCGGATTGATTGCCACACTCGACAAAAACCCATTTCCTTGTCCTCAACCATGTGCACATACACATAGTGTGCATCACACACATAAAACCACACATGGCATACAACACTATGCAATACATGCACCTACACCTGACATACAACACATACACCTATACCCATTGTACAACATAACACAATACATATGCCTACATCCAGTGTACACCACCTCACAATACATACACCTACATCGATGTACAACACAACACATACGTACACCTACAACCGATGTACAACACAATACATCCATCTATACCCGATGTACAATGCCATACAATACATGTACCTACACCTGGCATACAACACAACACAACACATCTATACCCAATGTACAACACCACACAATACATGTACTACACATGGCGTACAACATAACACAATACATGTACTACATAGAGTACAACAAACGAGTACATAGGTCACAATACCCCAACTACACAATGCACATACAAAGTATCACATGTACACAACACAACATGTATGAAATTCACATAATACCACATGTACACCAGTACCACATGTACAACATGTACATAGTACCACTTATACACAACACCACTTGCACAACATGCACACAACATCACATGTACACTACACCATCTGCACAACGTGTACACAATGCCACATGTACATCATACCACATGTAAAATGCATACACAATTCCAGACGTACACAACACCACATGCACGACATGTACACGAAACCACATGTACACAACACCATATGTACATAGAACCATATGTACAACATGCACACAACACCATGTACATGGCACTATATATACAATATGTACATAACACCCTATGTACACAACACTGCACATCCAACATGCACACAACACCATATGAACACAACACCACATGTATATCATGCACACAGAAAAATATGTACACAACACCGCATATCCAACATGTACATAACACCATCTATACCCATTATTGCATATGCAACATTCACATACACTATCTATACCACCTGTTGTGCTCCACAACAACCCCCCCATTTCATACAAATTTTATTCTCAAAACTATAATATGAAATGGGTCCCTTTTTATTTAAATTGGTATCAACTTATTATTATTCAAAGAGGTTCGAAACAAAATAAAAACATTATAAAACCTTTTTTGATAAACCAATTAATCTGTCTTATAACATATAAATGAGTAATATTTTATCATTGCGATAAAGCGATCGCAAGATCACATATCGCAATGAAAAGGGAGGCATGACTTAAAAGACCCATTGATTTTCTCCGACGCGACAATGCACAAAAGGCTATTGGATATCAGCAATGGCAAGCTATCATAAAAAAAGTCCCTTTTGCTATGATGCGATGCGATATCGCTATCGACGATCGGAGATGTACTATGCATGCTTTTCAAAGCCCTCAGTTAATACTCCTGATGCGAATTGGCGATATCGCTATCGGCAATCGGGGATTCCGAAAGGAACCAATATAACAACTTAAGCTTTTCCCCGATGTCCGATTGCGATAAAGCTAAAAACGCAGATTTCAAAAAGGATTAATAAAGCTGGGATATTACGGTTAATTAGTATTAAAGGCCTTATCTTCCCGATAGTGATTCACTTACGCTCAACCGTCAAAACATCAAAGCCACACTTGAATGAATCATTCGGCCAATAAACAATATGATGAGCATTTAAAATGATTGACAGGTTTAAACGGCCATTTAATGAGATAGTCAGTCTAAAATATCTTCACAGATTATATCCGCGACCACCTTAAGTTAATCCTCCATCATGCATTGATTAATATATCTCGTTCATATTTCGTTTGTGCCACCAATTCTCCGCATTACGTTCATTTTCACTCCTGTGCAGAGCTCTTCCGAAGCAGTAAATTCGAGAAGAATGGGGAAGAAGTCTAAGAAGACCGCAACAGCTTCCACTTTTCCAGCAACAGGACAACCCACCACCAATCGAGGAACAAAAAGAAAAGGACTGATATCCAACACTACATGTCTAGGACTTGGCAAAACTACTTGGAAAAGCACCTATAATTTAATTGAGGCTGAAGGACCCGAGGTAACAGCAGTGCAAGCCACAACAGATACGACTCGGAAATCTGACGCTACTCTAAAGGATTTAGCTGACTCTTTCCTTCATTGGATAGTAGCTCGGGAACAAATTCTCCCATATACAGATGTAGTGAGGTGGGCAATTGAAGAAATCCCAATCACGAACATAACATTTTGCACCATGGATGGGAGAATCTTCGGTTCCTTTCAACCTGATGATTTGAGGCAAATGTACCATTTTCCTGTACCAGAGAAGAAGTACAACAAGGCGTTCTTGGAGAAATTCAGAAATGAGAACAAAATTGAATCTGAACCCATTCGGGATTGGAGGCAAAACCCAGCAAAACACAAGCATGAGTCTTCGGGTAAGTACCCTGTTGATTCTTTGTGTTCACCTTATTGTTATGCCGGGATAATGGTATGTAGATTGTGGGGGTTGCATGATTCCGCAAACTTCACTATAGAAATGGTTCCTTTGATGGAGGCAGCATGTAATAGTGAAATAATGGATTGGGCAACTATACTATCTGATAAGCTAACAACCGCAGTCCTTGAGTTTAGAAGCAAATCCCGCATTACTGAAAGGTTTATTACCCCATTCTACTATAGTGCCTATATCTTGGACACCCTGTGTTTTAATTCTGAATTTCCTGTGCTTGGACGGAGATGGACTCCACAAGACCCCATGCCCATTCATATATACCATCAGAAGTTATGGAAAGCTCACTATAAGCACCATTTATATCAAGTTTGCAACGGTTTTATGTTACCCATTCACTGTTCTATTTTTGATAAACCTGCTCCTAAGATTTCCTACCAAGCAGGGGTTGACTTGACATCCATAGGAAGATGGTTCGGAGAAGAAAAATTCACCTATGTAAGAGTTTTCGGCAGCCAAGCCAAACCTCATGTCCTCCCTTTGTACATACCGGATAAACGGTTAGCCAGGGAGGTAGCCTATTATATTACATCCGAAGGAGTTACACAGACTCTGAGGAGTAAAAAGAAGCAGGTTTGGCCTCCTTTTCCTCTAAGATGCGGTGTCTACGCTCTGCATGACTTTAAACATGCAGAGAAAGAAGCTGATAAAATTAAGGCACTAAGTCTAGCAACTCTTCCTAATAGGCGATTTGATCCAAACAAAGTCGCCTATAATGCACTTGAACAGGCAAAATTAACTAAATTTGATCATAAAGAAGATATGTTTGATGACCTGTTCTCCTCAGCCGAGTCAATATCCCAAGTTAAATCGCTGTCCTGAATGGAGTATAAGGATGACGAGTTAGTTGAATTTAACAGACTTAGAGAACAGAGGTTGCAAAATCTGCCTCTAGATCTGTTAGCAACGACCCCAATGACAGAATCAAGCGAGCCTGAGCAGCGACTCACTAAGGAACCTCTTGCTACATCAAAAGAGCAGGAGGAAGTGCATGCAAAAGAACAAGAGGAAAGCCAGGTAAAAGAGCAAGAGGAAACCCAGAGAAAAGAGCAGGAACAGAGCAGCACAGAGGTAAATGTAGATGCCTAGATTGACCCGAAATTTCTCCAGGAATGGCAGCAATTCGACTCAATCATCAGCAATCTTGAGTGCTCGAAGGAAGCCGAAACATCAAAAGCGGCTGACACACAGGAGACAACATCTAAACAGGTTCCAAGTGGAACCAATGGCCTACCCAGTTCTACAGGAATAGAGATAATTCCTAAGGATCCCTTCGATCAGATTGTTTTTCAAGTAGAAGAAATTCCTCCCTTAGATGTCTTTTACAACCCAAAGCAAAATGTTGTAGTAAAACGACAGCGGAAAAGGAGAAGGACTGATCAACCTTCCCTATTCCCTGAATAAACAGTGACGGGCAACGTGGTTTGGAAGGAGGAGTTTGATCCCTCTGATGACCTAACAAAATTGTCCCAATATGCTAGAGCCTATTCGACAGCCACTATAGACAAGGCATCAGAGGTGAGTAATCTATTAAAAGGAAAAGACCAGGAAATATTTTTGCTACAAGCACAACTATCGGAGGCACAACAGAAGGCAAAACAAGCAGAACAATTTTTTTTTACATAGCAACAAATAAATAATCAATTGAATAAACAATTGCAGGAAGAGAAACATAGAATTGATTCCAGTGCAGTTCAAAAGCAGAAAGAGCTGTCAGAAGCATTGGCACAATTAAAAGCAATGAATGAACAAATGCTGAAGTCGAAAGATGAGAAAATTTCTCAACTATCAGCCCAAATAAAAAAAACCAAGAATCTTCCACAGCCAGTCGAATTCAGAGCAGAGGCATTACAGATAAACAAGGCATTAGTGACACAGATAAAGCTGTTATGTCAACAAATCACCCAAGCAGAACCTTTATGTGACTTAATAGCATCAATAGGTGATAAATCGGCTGATGCTAGAATAGACTTGGAGCAGGCTAATGAGACCCTGACTAATTTTCTTGAGTGGCAAGACATTGTTGAGGGACAGGCAGCTAATTTTCCAAAAATCCTAGAATCGCATAAAGAGATATTGTTTACGGAATGGCAGTCCCAGTTAATGAAAGCAGAGAGAGCAGTTTCAAGATGCAAATTAACCACAAGTAATTTGGTTGAATTGATTAATGATACTCTCTACTTATCTAACATGATTTCTTAATGTACCCCAGGTAAATTGACATCGGCTAAAACATTGGAGCAGTCATGTTATCTAGAGCTGGAGAAAAATGGGAGATTAATCGTAGGAATTAACAGTTTGACATGGGACACCTATTGGTTGTCCTTAGTCAAACCATACAGCCAGAGAGCCACCCTCAGGTGCCTCATAGATGCAATCGGGTGTATCATTCCCGATATACAAGATGCCACCTATGCTGCCCAACTCAATTCTCGTCTCAACCGACCACCAGAAGTGGAACCAATGCTTGCAATATGCCAGCTCAGGTCTAAAGGCAAACAGCCTAAGTGATGAATCATGCTGTCGACTGCCAGATTTCCGTGAGGAAGATTTTCAGAATCAAGTTGTACCAATTAAATAGGATTTTTGTTTCATAGTTAGTTAGTTTTAATCAAGTATTTATAGACCCTTTCATATATTTAGAAAGGGTCGTAAGTTTTTTTATATGACTTAAACCTACAGTTGAACTACTGTACTTCAGGCATATTCTTTTATAAAGACTGGGCCAATTATTCCAATTTTGATAACGAAGCTTTTATGTGAATGTGCACTACTGCCTTTGTTTAAAAGTGTTTCTGCGTCGAAAGAAGGAATCCAAATAGCAATTGATATTGGGAGTGATTTGCAGCTCCTATGGTACTATTATCTATGTCTGAGTTCATTCCTTTTATGTGAATTGTTGTTTGATCGCTCTTGCTATTATCAGATATATGCATGTGTTTTAACAACATTCTTTATACTTTCCACTAGTGGATGTTTACAACATGCTTTCCTTTTAATCATACATGTATCGGTAATATAAAAAGATAGGTGTAACAATGTGTTAATCACTTTGTTCAACTATTTGAACAAAGTAATCATTAAGTAAAGGAATATCTATGTTTATTGCTTAGAGTCATCTACATGCCTATCAATGAACAACGATTGTCAAACGTTGCACTTCAAAGAATAGAAGTCTCCCAGGATAGAATAGTTATTTATATTTTCGCTGATAGATTAGGTCATCCATTCATTATCATTTATTAGAAATCAATCACTCATCCATCCCCTTATATTCATTATTGGGAAACTGGTCCCATTATATCCAGTCGGAGCCACCATTCCAAACGGAAAAGGAGTTGTATTAAGGTCCGGACTGGGTGGTTATCCCCCAATGTTGATACAATGATTTTCGGGGCATCAACATTTTTGGCGCTAGAAGGAGGGCATGAACTATGAATGGCGAGAAAATCCAAATCTATAGACCATTCTCAAAGTAACTCTCCCTCCACATCACCTCGTACTTCCCAATTGCATGCTGGTTCTCCAGTATCCAAGCAAGAAGAAGAGGAATCAACTACCATTGTCCTCACCCACAATACTCCAGAACGATTAAGTCCCGAGTCCCCTGAAGTTTAGTTGCTCATTCAGAAACTTCAAGGCTTCTCGATAACACCACAGAAATATGAAGTATCTCAAAGCAGTGAGACTTCACAGTTCAATTTACCTCATCCCCTCACTAGACTTCAGAGCGGAAAGCTCGGTATTGAAGCCACTGAGTTCCATTTACCTAAAATGAAAATGGCCAAGAAGAACACTGAAGTATCTAACAGTGAAACACTTTCATCCACATCCTCCATCTCATCTTCCCCTGTGCGAAGTCAACCATCCACCCCTTCATTACACATTGTTGTTCATCAGGGATTAGGAACTTCAACATCTCAACCTGCGCAATCCTCAATATCAACTCCTTCCCAAACATCCAGAATTTCAACAGTAGTATCATCCACTACTGGTGTTACAATGGCAGATCCATGAACCAGGCCTGGTGCGGTCAATATTCCTGCACCATTACATGCATTACTTGATGCTCCTGAAAAATGGATACCCAAGTTTAACCCAGATGATGGAACACAAGCTGAGGAACATATTAATAACTTCATGTTATCAGTTAATCTCAAAGGAGTAACTGAGGAAGATGTTGTAGTTAGGCTCTTCCCTTATACTTTGCAAGGATCAGCAGGATCCTGGTATTTTTCCTTGCCATCTGGTTCCATTCCTAGTTGGACCACTTGCCAAGACCAGTTTCTCACTAAGTATGGAGATGATAGATCTTTAGCCACATTAATAAATGATCTCTCCAATCTTAGGATAGAGCATAGGGAACCAATTAAAGAATTCAATGCGCGATTCAATAAACTCTTGAATAAAATCCCAACGGCCTCCAAACCAAGTGAACAAATCAGAAGCGAATGGTATATCATTGCCCTACCTGCCAATATAGCTATTTTTGTAGATAGGGCTGCAAAACCAACTCTAGCTGAAAACATGAAGGAAGCACTTGCTGTGGAAAAACGTATTAATGCTCTAGAGAAGAAAGTTTCTCTGGAAGATAGAAAAGCCAAAAAAGTTTCTTTTAAAGATGATTCAAAGAAGAAAACCCCAAAATATCCCTACGATATGGAAGGTCTGCAAAAGGTCCTTAAGACTTTGTCAAATGAAATGGTTGAAATCAAAAAGCAAGTAGTAGAAACCTCAACTAAAAGGCCTTTTAGAACTTTCAAGAAAACTAAATCAAAACCACCGAGTGTTATATCTAATGCAGATTCAGACCCTGAAGAAGAAGAAGAGGAAACAATCTCACCAACTGATGATGAAGAGGAAGTTGTTGAATGTCATGGAATGTGGGATTTCATACTACCTAACTCCGATACAGAAAATGAAGAAGAAGCAAGCTTTTCCTGTCACTACTAGGAGTAAAGGTGCCCCTGAACCCATCCAGGCAACTTCAAAGAAAAGAAGTGCAGGTGCCACAACAACAAAGGAAAAGGTATCCACAAGGAAGCTAGCTGCAATGGTTTCCCAAAACCAACCTTCAACCTCAAATATGCCCTCAACATCTAAAAATTAGTAGTATCTGATTCAATGGATTACAATATCGTTGATGATATGAAGAAAACTAAGGCAACATTACTATGTTTAAACTTAGTAAACTAAAACATCAGCAGAAATTGCTTCTCAAAGAATTGAATGTTGTTCCTTCCTCACCTCTTCCCAGTGCTAAAGCTGCAAATGATTCAGGACAACCACCTTCTAGCAGGATCGAAGCTACTGATACAATTCTGATTGGAGACAGATCCAATTCCCATACTCCTCCTTTCCTATTAACCTATGAGATTTATAATCGTAATCTGCACAATTTTTTGATTGATTTAGGGGCATCCTCAAATATAATGCCAGCTTCTGTTTGTTCCAAACTAAACATTGAACCCCAGAAATTTGCAATTCACATTGTACAGCTAGATAGAACTAAGGTACAGGTTGTAGGAGAAATCAACTCCATAACGATCAGGTTATCGGCCGATCCGCGAGTAGTTCAAAGAATTGATATCCTAATCGTCGATATACCTGAATTTTATGGTTTAATCTTAAGTAGGGATTGGTCCGAAAATCTCCATGGTTATATTTCTACCGATTGGTCCCATATGTGGCTACCCTACAATGGAAAGCCAAATCAAATAAAAATCAATCGGGAAAAGCACATGACCCACACCGTCACAAAGTTCGAACAGGAAAATAAACCCATAGCATTTAACAAAAATATCTTAGGGAATTATTCGTCGGAATCATTCTTTGGCAACTTCACAGCCCAACCATCTCCTTTCTCAGTAAACAATTTTTCATCTCAGATCGAAAATTATTCACAAACAGATAGGTCAAGATTTTTTGGTGATACTGAGAAAACTATAAATACAATTGTAGAGAATTCTTTATTTTGGTCTTTATATTTTGATGGCTCTAAATCTAATGAAGGCTCGGGAGCAGGTTGTATCTTGGTTAGTCCGCAAGGAGAAAAAACAATGCTGTCCTTTAGGTTAGAATTTGAATGCACAAACAACACAACCGAGTATGAAGCCTTAGTCCAAGGACTGTACAAAGCAATTGGCCTTAAAGTGCAATATTTAAAAGTATTCGGCGATTCTGAAATCATTGTCAAACGGGTGCGAAATACGATTCATTTTCTTTCAAATCACCTCAAGCATTATCAATCGTTGGTGCAAGAACTCACCTCGCACTTTTCAGCATTCAATATCTCTTCCATTCCCAAGTCTCAAATTTCGGCAGCTGACTTGCTAGCCAATGTTGCTTCCAAACTCCTACCTTCCAAAGATTATAGCCCAGATAGATTTTCAGTAGAATTTCTTTTTAGGCCGTCAATCCTTGACAATGTCACTAATTAGAGAGTTTTCAATCACGATGAAGACATTTTACAATTCCTGACTTCTGAAAAATCCTATGATGATCAGATTATAGAGGAGAGCGATCATGATCTCCAGATGAGAGAAAAGCATGAAGAAAACTCAATACTGAAGCCTGTGGTGAAACTGGAGGATCTTTATGACATTAAAGACAAATTTAAACCTGTGATCAATACAAAGCTCCACAGTTCCACCTTGAGGTTTGAGTTGATTAATCTTGGCACTTAACAAAATCCTCAAAACATTAATCTAGGATTATGACTTTCTCTGGAAGAAAAAAAGGCATTCATTAGACTATTAACAAATAATAAACATGTCTTCGCTTGGAAGTATGATGATTTAAAGACGTATGATACATCCATCATCCAGCATACTATTCCAATGCTCGCAGAACAAAAACCAGTTCAACAAAATCTCAGGAAAATACATCCGAACCTAGAGAGTCAAATTAAAACTGAACTTAATAAACTCTTAAAGGCCAAGATTATTTTTCCCGTTCGACACTTGAATTGGGTCTCCAATATGGTGCATGTTAGGAAGAAAAATGGTGATATCAGGATTTGTATAGATTTCCGAAATCTGAATAAGGCAAGCCTAAAAGACAATTTCCCATTACCTACTATGGAGCAGATACTCCATTCAGTAGCAGGCTCTGAATTGATGTCCTTTTTAGATGGTTTTTCAAGATACAACCAAGTTTTGGTTCATCCTGATGACAAACTTAAAACTACATTCAGGAAAAAGTGGGGAACTTATGCTTATCAGAAGATGCCTTTTGGACTGGTTAATGCAGGAGCCACGTTTCAAAGAGCGGTGGATATAGCTTTCAAAGGATTGATCAATAAAATAGTAGTTGTCTACTTAGAAGATATTACTGTATTTTCTAAAAAGAGAACCAATCATTTGCATGATTTGAACCAAATCTTTCAACGCTGCAGAAGGTACGGTATTTCACTCAATCCTAAAAAATCCTTCTTTGCTCTTGACCAAGGAAAGCTTTTGGGATTTATTGTCTCCAAAGATGGCATTTATTTTGATCCGAGTAGGATCAAAGAGATCTCTGAAATCCCTTTTCCTCATAATAAAAAATCCATGCAGTCATTTTTAGGCCAAATCAATTTTGTTAAAAGATTTGTTCCATACTTTTATCACATCATTTTGCCACTACAAACTATGATTAAGAAAAATTCAGTTTTTAGATGGGGATCAGCAGAAAAGGAAGCATTTGATTTAATCAAACAATCAATAATTAATGCCCCCGCTTTAAATACTCCTAATTTTTCTAATCATTTCACATTGTATACTATCACATCCGATTTGTCTTATGCAACAGTACTCACTTAGATTAATGATCACAACTTGGAAGCACCCATTTCATTCTATAGTTCAAACTTGCAGGGTGCCAAACTGAATTACTCCGAAGTAGTAAAACAAGCCTTTGCTGTATATAAAGCTGTCAAACATTACATACCCTTCCTTTTAAAAGCCCATACAAAAGTCATAGTTCCTTTCTCTGCAGTAAGGCAACTATTAATCCAAAGGGAATTAGCTGAAAAAAGGGCAAACTGGGTTACAACACTTCAAGAATATGACTTGGAAATCAAGCCAGCAAAGATTGTTAGAGGCCAAGGTTTTTGCAGGTTATTGGCAGGAGCATCCAACATTCAACAACCAGGTGATACAGAACATTTCAAAGAAATCAATCAGATAAGTATTATTGATTCTGAATCACAATATGTAGACTTGATCTTTTATTTGAAAAATGGATATGCACCCCCTAACCTATCTTATAAAAGCAAGAGGGCCATTAGATTGAAAGCAAGATATTTCACAATTATTGATGATGTACTTTTTAGGCAAAATTATGATTCAATCTTATTAAGATGCCTAGAAAAACCTGAAGCACAAAAGGTTTTGCAGGAATTTCATGATGGACCAGCAGGAGGACATTTTGGAGCTGACACAATAGCCCACAAAATCATTCATGCTGGATATTATTGGCCCACCCTGTTTAGAGATGCTCATGAATATGTAAGGAAATGCCGAAGTTGTCAAACTTCTAGTGGAAGACAAAGAAAGCCAGCTTTCCCTTTGCATCCAGTCAACATTGAACAACCATTTGAGCAATGGGGATTGGACATCATCGGAGAAATCACTCCACAGTCTTCCAAACAACATAAGTATATCATTATTGCCACGGATTATTTTACTAAGTGGGTTGAAGCAATTCTGTTAAAGACAAAAAATTCTAAGGCAATTATAGAATTCATAGATCAATTCATCATTACCGGGTTTGGTGTCCCAAATGCTCTTGTTTTTTATAATGCATTTTATTTCTCAGGCAATGCTATGTTTGATTTCGTTGTTAAAAGAGGATTTAAATTGAAATATTCTGCTAATTACTATCCCCAAGGTAACGGTTTAGCAGAATCTACGAATAAAAATCTAATTAAGATTATTAAGCGAACTATCGAACAAAATTATAAAAACTGGCATAAATCTTTAATATTCGCACTATGGGCTGATAGGATAACACATAAAGCTTCCATAGGTTCTTCTCCATTCAATCTTGTGTATGGAAAAGAAGCAATACTACCAACAAATCTTGTCCTCCCTTCTCTAGCCCTAGTTCAGTTTATTGAGGAAAGCCCTTCTTCTTCTATTCAACTTAGACATGATCAAATCCCAAAATTAGAAGAGGAGAGAGAAAAAGCCAAGGTTATTCATGCAAAACATCAGCAAATTATCAAGTCATCCTTTGATTTAACTTCATCCGGTTCAAAACAGTTTCAAGTCAGTGATTTAGTTCTGAAATGGGACAAAGCCCATGAGGATAAAGGAAAACACACCAAGTTCCAGAAAATGTGGCTTGGTCCATTTCAGATCTGCGAAAGGATAGGCCATTTGACCTTCATATTACAAGATTTATCAGGTTTGAGAGATTCTCTCCCTGTTAATGGCCTTATCTTAAAGAAATTCTTCAATTGAGGAGGTAACCCCTTCTCCTTTTTAGTTTGATTTGTAGTTTGTAGGATCATTAGGAAATAAAGTTGTAAGGTATCTTCCATTGACCTTTGTTGTATAAAAAAGTTTCTCAAGTAAGTAGTGTTGATATTTGCTTTTAAAATAATAGAAGCCTTAGACAAAAGGGATAATTTCTAGGAAACTAGGTATAATTGCATTTTGAAACCACATTTCAATTTTTGTGAACTCTTCTCAAAGTTTAGAAGTATTGTAAATCATTTTATGTTTTCAAATTGGTCACAAAAAAGGTTATCAATATCAAAACAGAAACTAATCCAATTTCAGCATCTTCAACTCTTACCTTGTCATCCGTTCTCTCTTAAGGAGAAAATTGTCGATCCCATTCATCGAAGTTTGTAATTACTCAGAGTGTAATTCTAAAATATTTGATATAAAAGATAAGAGGTCTTATTACAAGCCTGCTTACCATGATCATCGGGAAATATTTTAACCGACATTACCAACACTGCATACCAAAACAGGGTAATGGCTTATTATAAGGCAAGGGGTCTCATCACGAGCCAGCTTGTTCGGTTAGATTACTACCAGTGTATGGCATTGTCACTCAGCTGGCCACCAAACCAGGACAATGACTTTTTATCTTATAACATAAAAGTAAAAGAAATACAAAATATGAAAGCATGTTTTGAATTCATTCTGTTAATTATACTCTGAAGTGGATGGGATAATGGACAGTAATATGGTTAAAAGGTATCCCTGTCGAAACTATGAACGTTTGCTGGCAGCAGAGGCTCTACCTATGACGGACGAGTCAATTCTAAAAGCTGATTTGGAAAGGTTTTCTGTTTTATCATTATCAACCAATAGAGGTCAATTTAAAACTTAGAATGTATCTAATTTTAAACAAGAGAGGAAATTAGCAAATATAGTTTTATTTTATTTGGAATGCATATATACCTAGTTATATTAGAATTTTCCTCTTTGATGAGATTCCTATTTAGAGAAAGTTTAAGTATTTTAGTACTTTTTAGAGATAATTGTTTCTTCCAGCGAATCGCCAATTGTTGTGCTCCACAACAACCCCCCCATTCATACAAATTTTATTCTCAAAACTATAATATGAAATGGGTCCCTTTTTATTTAAATTGGTATCAACTTATTATTATTCAAAAAGGTCCGAAACAAAATAAAAACATTATAAAACCCTTTTTGATAAACCAATTAATCGGTCTTATGACATATAAATGAGTAATCTTTTATCATTGCGATAAAGCGATCACAAGATCGCATATCGCAATGCCAAGGGAGGCATGACTTAAAAGACCCATTGATTTTCTCTGACGCGACAATGCACAAAAGGCTATTGGATATCAGAAATGACAAGCTATCATAACAAAAGTCCCTTTTGCTCCGATGCGATGCGATATCGCTATCAGCGATCGGAGATGTACTATGCATGCTTTTCAAAGCCCTCAGTTAATACTCCCGATGCGAATTAGCGATATCGTTATCGACAATCGGGGATTCTGAAAGGAACCAATATAACAACTTAAGCTTTTCCCGGATGGCCGATTGCGATAAAGCTAAAAGCGTGGATTTCAAAAAGGATTGATAAAGCTGGGATATTACAGTTAATTAGTATTAAAGGCCTTATCTTCCCGATAGCGATTCACTTACAATCAACCGCCAAAACATCAAAGCCACGCTTGAATGAATCATTCGGTCAATAAACGATATGATGAGCATTTAAAAGGATTGACAAGTTTAAATGGCCATTTAATGAGATAGTCAGTCTAAAATCTCTTCACAGATTATATCGCGGCCACCTTAAGTTAATCCTCCATCATGCATTGATTAACATATCTCGTTCATATTTGGTTTGCGCCACCAATTCTCCGCATTATGTTCATTTTCACTCCTGTGTAGAGCTCTTCCGAAGCAGTAAATTCGAGTAGAATGGGGAAGAAGTCTAAGAAGACGGCAACAGCTTCCGCTTCGCCAGCAACAGGACAACCCACCAGCGATCCAGGAACAAAAAGAAAATGACTGATATCCGACACTACATGTCTAGGACTCGAAAAAACTACTTGGAAAAGCACCTATAATTTAATTGAGGTTGAGGGACTCGAGGTAACAGCAGTGCAAGCCACAGCAGATACGACTCGGAAATCTGATGCTACTCTAAAGGATTTAGCCGACTCTTTCCTTCATCGGATAGCAGCCCGGGAACAAATTCTCCCATATACAGATGTAGTGAGGTGGGAAATTGAAGAAATCCCAATCATGAACAGAACATTTTGCACCATGGATGGGAGAATCTTCGGTTCATTTCAACCTGATGATTTGAGGCAAATGTACCATTTTCCTGTACCAGAGAAGAAGTACAACAAGGCGTTCTTGGAGAAATTAAGAAATGAGAACGAAATTGAATCTGAACCCATTCGGGATTGGAGGCAAAACGCAGCAAAACACAAGCATGAGTCTTCGGGTAAGTACTCTGTAGATTCTTTGTGTTCACCATGTTGTTATGCCGGGATAATGATATGTAGATTGTGGGGGTTGCATGATTCCGCAAACTTCACTATAGAAATGGTTCCTTTGATGGAGGCAGCATGTAATAGTGAAATAATGGATTGGGAAACTATACTATCTGATAAGCTAGCAACCACAGTCCTTGAGTTTAGAAGCAAATCCCGCATTACTGAAAGGTTTATTCCCCCATTCTACTATAGTGCCTATATCTTGGACACCCTGTGTTTTAATTCTGAATTTCCTGTGCTTGTATGGAGATGGACTCCACAAGACCCCATGCCCATTCATATATACCATCAGAAGTTATGGAAAGCTCACTATAAGCACCATTTATATCAAGTTTGCAACGGTTTTATGTTACCCATTCATTATTCTATTTTTGATAAACCTGCTCCTAAGATTTCCTACCAAGCAAGGGTTGACTTGACATCCATAGGAAGATGGTTCGGAGAAGAAAAATCCACCTATGTAAGAGTTTTCGGTAGCCAAGCCAAACCTCATGTCCTCCCTTTATACATACCTAATAAACATTTATCCAGGGAGGTAGCCTATCAAATTACATCCGAAGGAGTTACACAGACTCTAGGGAGTAAAAAGAAGCAGGTTTGGCCTCCTTTTCCTCTAAGATGCGGTGTCTACGTTTTGCATGACTTTAAACACGCAGAGAAAGAAGCTGATAAAATTAAGGCACTAAGTCTAGCAACTCTTCCTAATAGGCGATTTGATCCAAACAAAGTCGCCTATAATGCACTTGAACAGGCAAAATTAACTAAATTTGATCATAAAGAAGATATGTTCGATGACCTATTCTCCTCAGTCGATTCAATATCACAAGTTAAATCGCTGGCCAGAATGGAATATAAGGATGACGGGTTAGTTGAATTTAACAGACTTAGAGAACAGAGGTTTCAAACTCTGCCTCTAGATCTGTTAGCAATGACCCCAACGACAGAATCAAGCGAGCCTGAGCAGCGACTCACTAAGGAACCTCCTGCTACATCAAAAGAGTAGGAGGAAGTGCATGCAAAAGAGCAAGAGGAAACCCAGACAAAAGAGCAAGAGGAAACCCAGAGAAAAGAGCAGGAACAGAGCAGCACAAAGGTAAATGTAGATGCCCAGATTGACCCGAAATTGCTCCAGGAATGGCAGTAATTCGACTCAATCATCAACAATCTTGAGTCGAAACATCAAAAGTGGCTGACACACAGGAGACAACATCTAAACAGGTTCCAAGTGGAACCAACGGCCTACCCAGTTTTACAGGAATAGAGATAATTCCTAAGGATCCCTCCGATCAGATTGTTTTGCAAGTAGAAGAAATTCCTCCCTTAGATGTCTTTTACAGCCCAAAGCACAAGGTTGTAGTAAAACGACAGCAGAAAAGGAGAAGGACTGATCAACCTTCCCTATTCCTTGAACAAACAGTGATGGGCAGCGTGGTTTGGAAGGAGGAGTTTGATCCCTTTGATGACCTAACAAAACTGTCCCAATATGCTGGAGCCTATTCAGCAGCCACTATAGACAAGGCATCAGAGGTGAGTAATCTATTAAAAGGAAAAGACCAGGAAATATTTTTGCTAAAAGCACAACTATCGGAGGCACAACAGAAGGAAGACCAAGCAGAACGGCAATTGTTTACACAATAACAAATAAATAATCAATTGAATAAATAATTACAGGAAGAGAAACAAAGAATTGATTCCAGTGCAATTCAAAAGAAGAAAGCGCTGTCGGAAGCATTGGCACAACTAAAAGCAATGAATGAACAAATACTGAAGTCGAAAGATGAGAAAATTGCTCAACTATCAGCCCAAATAGAAAAAACCAAGAATCTTCCACAGCTAGCTGAATTCAAAGCAGAGGCATTACAGATAAACAAGGCATTAGTGACACAGATAAAGCTGTTATGTAAACAAATCGCCCAAGCAAAACCTTTATGTGACTTAACAGCATCAATAGGTGATAAATTGGCTGATCCTAGAACAGACTTGGAGCAGGCTGATGAGACCCTGACTAATTTTCTTGAGTGGCAAGACACAGTTGAGGGACAGGCAGCTAATTTACCAAAAATCCTAGAATCACATAAAGAGATATTATTTACAGAATGGCAATCCCAGTTAATGAAGGTAGAGAGAGCAGTTTCAAGATGAAAATTAACCACAAGTAATTTGGTTGAATTGATTAATGGTACTCTCTACTTATCTAACATGATTTCTCAATGTACCCGAGGTAAATTGACATCGGCCTAAACATTGGAGCAGTCATGTTATCTAGAGCTGGAGAAAATGGGAGATTAATCGCAGGAATTAACAGTTTGACATGGGACACCTATTGGTTGTCCTTAGTCAAACCATACAGCCAGAGAGCCGCCCTCAAGTGCCTCACAGATGCAATCGGGTGTATCATTCCCGATATACAAGATGCCACCTATGCTGCCCAACTCAATTTTCATCTCAACCGACCACCAGAAGTGGAACCAATGCTTGCAATATGCTAGCTCAGGTCTAAAGGCAAACAACCTAAGTGATGAATCATGCTGCCGACTGCCAGATTACCGTGAGGAAGATTTTCAGAATCACGTTGTACCAATTAAATAGGATTTTAGTTTCATAGTTAGTTAGTTTTAATCAAGTATTTATAGACCCTTTCATGTATTTAGAAAGGTTCATAAGTTTTTGTATATGACTTAAACCTAAAGTTGCACTATTGTACTTCAGGCATATTCTTTTATAAAGACTGGGCCAATTATTCCAATTTTGATAACGAAGCTTTTATGTGAATGTGCACTACTGCCTTTGTTTAAAAGTGTTTCTGCGTCGAAAGAAGGAATCCAAATAGCGATTGATATTGGGAGTGATTTGCAGCTCATATGGTACTATTATCTATGTCTGAGTTCATTCCTTTTATGTGAATTGTTGTTTGATCGCTCTTGCTATTATCAGATATATGCATGTGTTTTAACAACATTCTTTATACTTTCCACTATTAGATGTTTACAACATGCTTTCCTTTTAATCATACATGTATCGGTAATATAAAAAGATAGGTGTAACAATGTGTTAATCACTTTTTTCAACTATTTGGACAAATTAATAATTAAGTAAGGGAATATCTATGTTTATTGCTTAGAGTCATCTACATGCCTATCAATGAACAGAGATTATCAAACGTTGCACTTCAAAGAATAGAAGTCTCCCGGGATAGAATAGTTATTTATATTTTCGCTGATATATTAGGTCATCCATTCATTATCATTTATTAGAAATCAATCACTCATCCGTCCCCTTTTATTCATTATTGGGAAACTGGTCCCATTATATCCAGTCGGAGCCACCATTCCAAACAGAAAAGGAGCTGTATTAAGGTCCGGACCGGGTGGTTATCCCCCAATGTTGATACAACGATTTTCGAGGCATCAACACCACCTTGTACATGACATTGCATAAACAACATGTACACGCACTATATATACACAACACTACATGTGCACAATCATCACAAATGCAACATGTACAACATATACAACATATACAAAATATGCACAGCAGTAGTACTGCACATCCAAAACCATATGGTCTCTACCAAGAAACATTGCTTCTAATGTCTCTCCGTCATCCATGCTTATCCTATCATGTCGTAGATCATGCTATTTTCATTCCACTAATGTATCTCTCAGCCTTAGCTTGTCCATAACATAGACATAATATAATCACATAATATCAACTCATAACCACATGATACTGGCCTCATAGATCTATTAGGCTACTCTTCCCACTTGATTCCTCATGAACCAGGAATCTCTTTGTGCCATTCACCTGCATAAGCAATCATTCTTCCACAAGAATGATTCCTAATGACCCTTTCAGACAGCGACATAGATATATGGATACATACATACATATACATAAACATTAAAATAAACAATTATAATCCTGTCAGACAACGATATGCATACATACACATACATACACATATAAACATCAACATAAAATAATAATGATCTAGTCAGTCAACAACATACGTACATACACATGTACATATAAACATTAACATAAAATAATCATGATCCATAATGACCCTGTCAAACACGACATACATACATACATACATACATGTATACATATATAGACATTAACACAATCATGATGACAATATGATTACTAGATATCACGAGGTCAAGGTTAAGAGAACTACCTTTGTGCGTGCAACACATGTGAAACATCAAGAACAACAATTCCCAACATAGCCAAGGCATATGATGCCTCAAAACCATTCACCTTACCTTTCTTGATTACTTTTCCCATGATTGTCCTACCATCATCCATTTACACCAATGGACCTAACCAGTCCAACTGGTTGCCATACTCTTTCCTTTAATTGCCCTTATACATGCACCGAGCTTCATCGAGGTCTTACATTACCTGTCATGTATCACACAACTCTCCTTGAGCTCCATTAACTTCCTCTTTCCCAACTAATTCCCAAGACTCTCAAAACATAAAAGGAAATACAAAGAAGAAAGAAAGAAGAAGACCATGAAAACCAATAACAACACGACACTAAAACAAAGTGGCAAGGCCTTGAACCATATGTAAACAAAACCAAAAATCAAGCTCAACAAATCATAAAAGAATAAAATCACGAGACTAGAAACAAACACCATGATTCAATCCCCATGGTTCCCAAGGAATGCTCAACCCGAGCCTTCTTCAAGATTTCATGGCAACCTCTCTTTGCCATGCAATCCCCTGCATCATATTTCCATAAACGCATAACTTTCAGTGCATAACAATACATTGGTTACCTTAACTTGTTGTGCCAAGCAAATTGCGCTGTAGTTGAACACATCCATGCCATCTCTCAAGGGACTCCAAATTCCCTTGATAGATCTAGCTATAAATAGATACCGGCTATTATACCTTTCAAATACATGTCCATGAATATAGAACATTCCCACATAATGTCAAATGAAATCAAGGTTAAGAAGACTTCTTGTATACAAAATACTCATTCATTTGGAATTAAGGTTTCCAAACATTGCCAAAGGAATTCTTTCCCAATTCCTTTCTTTTACCTTTTTACCTTGTTGCAATTGAGGCTTACTATATATTGTCGCATCACCCAACTGTTAGTTATATAAACACATCAATTGTTACCTTGTCACACTAATACCAAGCGTGTTTCCTGCAATTGTCTACACATGTCAACCACATGTTCCAAATATCAAGACAATCATATCTATCAATTTTTGAAATCAGCCTTTACAAAGACTGACAATCGTGTCATAATCCATAGTCAACTCATAGTCATTAGACTTAATGCTACAACTATCACCTAATACACTCAAGTACATACCAACTGTCTCAACATATATGTGTTAGTACAATCATCTTAAACAAGATCATTTGAACACTTACCCATATCACGCGATTAATCAAACATTCAGTAATATATAAACAACCTAATAGACACCAAATCTCAAATACCAAATATATGACATAATCAAACGTTCAAGCACAAAGTAGATGGCATAAGCAAGCTCATACCTTAATGTATCTTAGGGGAGGATATCTTGTCTGCAGAATCAATCTAGTTAGCATGATATAACTTCACAACACATCAATTCAAACACAAATAAGATCATGATATAACAATCACTAACTAACATGTTCACATCATAAACTCATAAAAAAATATCATTCATACATAATAATCACATATGCACCTTCAATCTAGATTAGCATGACATAATATCACAACATATTAACTCATACCTGAATGTCATAACCCTAACCCTTTGCATAGACCAATGCAAATTAGTATGATACACATAACACCAAGATCTTAATGTAATAACCTTGGTCATCAAGCTAACTATCATATAACAACAACAAGTTAACCTATAACATACTCATCAACAAAATATAACATAATTATCAAGTTATATAACATAAAACAACAATAACAATGCATACAACCACATATTACTATCATTCATGACTATTCGACACAAGTGCATATGACTACACTAATCAACTAACATCTATCATGTATGTAACCATAACATCAATAGAATGAAAGGTATGCACATAACCATAATGCATATAACAATCCTTAACCTACATACCTGCATGCCCAACATACAAACATGTATGATGACATGCTCTTGCCTCGAGGTCCAATGCTGCAACTTCACTTTGATGGTTCGCATCTCATGCTCTATCTCAGCCAACACATCAACATCATAACAACCAACAACATCATGATGACCTAATTTCATACAATGAATTCAAAATTCATGTCTAACCTACCATACATGCATAACCATAACCATGACGATGCATGCATAAAAACATATAAACACTAACATGCATAACAAATGTGTATAAAACCGTACACTCATGATGACACATTCCACAACACCTTCAACCTTCACATGGTGACATCACTACAACCATGATTAACACCATGCAAATGCAACAAGCACATGGACTACAAGCATAAGGAACACATATGAAATTGACATGAATGCATGACCAACACACTTCCCATCCAATCCGAGGGGTGAACCATGATTTGATACCACTCTGTAACACCCTCCTCCCACATCTAGCCAAGTAACTTGCCAACCAGGGTAAACATGTGACGAGAAGTTACTCTAATATGATTCGACATCCTAAGTCACATTAAGGAAGTGGAACCGACAGAAACACACCATACAAACCTTCAACATCAGCAAGAGGACTCCTAAGAACCATCCCAATCTTTCTGCTAAGTAGCCTCTGAGTCCTACTGAGTTTTCAAGCTATTAAACCTCTAGACGCTCCCATGCTATGGGCATGCCAGTGTTAAGAGAGCTCTAGATGCTCCCACAAGCCTATATGCCTACGTCTAGGGACTATTTCCATCAAACCTGTGCCAGAGTCTGGGGAATTTAAGGCACTTTTCAAGCCTAGAATTCTAGTCACTGCTTAGAACTTGCTGTAACTTCCAGAACCCATTAAACACATGATGACAAGACTAATCAAACAAAATCTAACTCTAGGACTAGGCCTAACCATCCCCAACCGGGAATGAAATTCTGCCAAACACATGGCATGAATGAAATCTACAGGTTTAAATAACAAATCTAAGCATAGGGGTCTCATACTTATCTAAGATTCGCTATGAGGCATTATTTCCTTATCACTTTAGCTGTAGTTTCATCCATTAGGCCATAGATACATTGTTCATTCATATACAAGTAAAAACATGATGGGAGCCATACATAGCAAATGGCATAATACACATTCATAACCATAATAATAACAACAGAAATACCTAGGATACAATAGCCATAGAACCCACATATAAACCAATATAATACTCATGAGATAACAAGGAGAAATAACCTCATATTAATGATGCAAAATCCAACCCGGTTTGGGACTACCATTTTCCACCAAACCATAGAATGGTTGAGCCAAATATCTCTTCAGTCATTCACCCTCGTGCTATATTCCAAGCATGAATGTGGGATCTCATAGAACACATCAATCCAAAACCATCCAAGGCTTCCAAAGGTCGAAGACCTCAACCATCAAATAGTGATTCCACCTCATGGTCGGACATTACAAAACCATCATCAAATTGGTCTCTACCCAAGCCTTCCAGGGCTCCAAAGAGTTTGTTCCAACCAAGGCTTCCAGGACTAGTAACTCAACCCATAACTGTCACTCGGCTTCTAGAGCATTTTTCCATCCAGGACTTCCAGGACTAGTAACTCAACCCACCGAGGGCTTCTAGATATTTTTTCCAACCAAGGATTCCAGGATTAGTAACTCAACCTAAGTTGCTACAGAGCTTGCAGAGCATTTTTCCAACCAGGGCTTTCAGGAACTAGTAACTCAACCCAAGCTAAAGGAAACATGAGAACCAACCAGAAAAACAAAGAATGAACCCATAACACCATGGCTATCTAGGAAATAACAAGGTTAGTAAAATCCGCTGTCAATCCATGAAATCCTCCATGCCAAGGAAAAATAATGACCAATAAACCACATGCATGTAACATGCATGCTAAAACTAGTGAGGAAACATACATGCAACTCAGTGCATGCAAGAAAAACCAAATGTAGTTGTTGATCCCTATGTCGTCTTGCACTTTCCTGCCCTTCCTTTTCCTTCTTGCTCCAAAACTCCAAGTATGCCACACTCCTCCAAGAGTGCTCCAAGAAAAATCTAAGAATCCAAGAGTATGAGAGAGAGAAAGAGAGAATAGAAGAGAGCTCCAAGCTAGACTGACCAAGCTTACACAGACCAAACATACCAACTGATTCTCAAAAGCCTTTTTATCAATGAGGCTTTTATTTTCTTCATTTTCCATCATTTTCCTTCATTTTCCTCCTCACATGCAACCTGTGACCTTTCACCATCATTTTCTCCTAATTTCCATTATTTTCATAAATAAAATGCCAATTAATGCCTCGTGCATTTCCAAAGCCTTTTCCATTGCTAATTTCCTTAGCTATAATAAATCGAACAAACACCCACTAAGATGTTTTTCCCACCATTCATCTTGGAATACATGTCTCGTGACTATGGCCTTCTATATTTCTACATGAATTTTTAACCAGGGTTGTTACAATCAGGGTATTGGGTGTCACAAGGTTGAGAGAAAACTATCGGGGTTTCTTTCCAAGACTGTTGAAACCCAACAAGGATAAAAAAATGGCATGTTTGGTGGTAGATAAGGTGGAATAACGTTGGCACATGTTAGTGACATGGTTTGGTATGATGGAGACATGTGGTAAAGGGATACCACATGTTTTCCATGTCGAAATGGTACAAATGTTGCCTGACATGTGGAGAATAATTTTCAAATGGGCATAGGTTTGTGTATAGAACTTGTATTTGGATGAAACATATATAATTAGAAAGCACACTCCAAGCAAAAGACAATGGTAGTCTTCGAATTTAGTTTTAAGCTGCTTGAAGGGAGATAATATTTTATAACCCCATTTCCTTAAGGTGACCTAAGAGGTTGGGTCTAGACACCCCACAATGAGATATCTTGGAGATTTGACCTGGATAGCCTATATCCTTAATCAGGAATTAAAGAGTTAAGTATGTGGCATTAACTTTAACTTGTTTCTTTAAATCTATGAAAAAAATAAACTACTTATTTATATTCAAGAGAAAACTAATATATAATTAATTAGAAATAATTTTAAATCTTATTTCAAAATCACCAAACTATCTAACTATATAACATATCTTACTTCACAAATTTATTTATTAAAAAAATAGTTAATAAAATGTAAAAAATTTAACCTCTAATACTTTATTACTTCATATATTTATTTATATTAATTTGATATTAATTTTATTAAATTGATGTTATATTTATTAATTAAAGATAATAATAAAGCACCTATGAAAAAAATGTTTTTTTTTTAAAGCAATCATGAATAAAATTTCGAGTGAAGATCAGGGGAAATAACTTATAATATAACATAGATATTAACTCTCTTTCAAGTTGTTAGGACATTCGATGCCCCAAGGATTTAAAGTGTCTTGGTAATAGGAGACTCAATAAACATTATCAAAGATATGCATTTAAAGTTTCAACGTAGTGGGAGACTCAATAATCATGATCAAATATAGTCATGACTACTTAGCTTTGAAATACCGTAAGAATAGCAAAGCTAATCCTCAATTAAAAACAAGCGAAAATCTTCGAGTCTATAGAGTTAGTTCTAAGAGAAGTTTGTCTTAGCTTGGTCTATGTTGTGATAAGAGAATATCGCTGTGCAGACTCATACCTCGTTGTGGTAATTTACTAATTAGGCTGGAAATGGGTTGTTAGTTTTTGGTTTAGGGGAATTGTTATCTCTTTTACTATTAAGGACCAAAGTCAACCTCTTAGGAATTATCTAAATTCTCACTACATTTTTATACAAGTGGTACTCTTCTTTTCGTTCACTTAGATCTTCTAAATTAATTCAAAGCAAAAAGTTTAACATTTAGCAAATTCACTTATGGGTTGTTTGAGAGATTTATTAAAAGAATGAAAGGAAAAAAATAGCATAAATGAATATTATCTCATTGATTCATTCCACGATACATATTCATCATATATAATGAGCAAAACAATTTTGAAGCAAATTCATAGATAAAAAATAAAGAATGAATCAAATTATTAAAAAACTCTAAAATAATTTAATTCCTTCAATATCATGAGTTACTAGAGAGCATTCATGAGATTTGATTGCTTAATTAAAAGTCTATGAAACCACACATGACATGCACCCCAAAATATAACTCTCTACAAGAGTAAAAAATAATATTACAAACATTAAGTTCGAATAACGTCGGTGCCTAAAGCACTTCACAAAATTCTTGATACTTGAATGAAACTTGAATGCATTCACCCCTAATGGACTAAGATGGGGCTCCTGTGTACCAATAATGAACATATAGTAACTTGGAAAATAATAAAATGAATATAGTTAAGGACCGTCTTTACAAAATTAAAACAAAATTCATAAAGCTAAATGATCTATGACTAAGGAGAAATAAAACGGAGTTGCTTTAGATAAAATAGAGAACAATCACAAAATTACAGAAGGACAACCAATGGAATGAATTCTATCTCTTGCAGCGTTTATTGTTGTCTATATCAGATTCACATATTTTGTAATCAAATTGTTGCTTAGTTATTCAAATTAAAAATTTTGTTTAATGATTTCCTAAGCCATTTCATCAATATACCTCTTCATTGGTGGGGTGGTTATGTCTTGCTGCAACCTAAGTGTGAAGATGTCTTCTTCTATTTCCTTTGAATCTAATCGCAATATCTCAATGACCAACAATTAGTCTTTATTTTCATTAACAAATGTAACTAACCATTTTTTAATTTCTTCTTATGGAAAATATGTTAAATTGTCAAATCATTACCCCATGATATTTTAATTGTTGGACATAGTGTTGTCATTGATGAAAACTAGTGCCATTGATGCCAAAGGGTATGTCAAAGGAAGGATATTGTCAAGTATATTGTTATCATGAATTTTCAATGTCTTGAAAGATGATATCAATGATGACAAAGTGACTTGACTATTATTGAGAGTTTTTTGAAGTTATGATGTTCAAATAAATCTATACATATTATTATTGGGTAGTCCTCTATGAGACCTTTCCTACGGTATATCACACTTGGTCAAAATCCTCCAGGATGAGAAGATAATATAGTTTGAAGGTGATTGTGGGAAAAATGGAAACAACACCAAATTGAATCCCAAAAAATGTTAACTAACACCAAATTTGTTATTAAAAACACCGAATTTGTTAGCAATCATGCATCTTCAAATTGGTTCTATGTATTTATGGGAAATCAATGGCAGATGGCGCGTGGAATCACACTCTAGTTAATAAGACTAAACTTCATGTATCTCAAGATAGATTTGTTCATTATCAATTTCATGAACGGTGGATGGAGTGCTAACTTAAGAAAGGTTTAACATAGGTCACACCCCCCTATGTCATTTGACCTCCGACATGTTGGGCAAATAAAAACACATGACATGGCATGTGTAGGGGGACCATTTATCTGGATCCCAAGTGGACCCCTTTAGCACATGGCACTTTGTTGTGGACACACAGGTTGCATGACCGGATTGGCGAAGTGGCAGTAATATGGCACATGACAACACAAGACTGGATTAAGGGTGATGATGTGGATGTACACATCACATGATGACGTGGATGTACACATCACATGATGATGTGGATGTACACATCACATGATGATGTGGATGTACACATCACATGATGATGTGGAATTATGGTGATGACATGACATCACGACAAGGTTCCATGTGGCATGCTAAATTGGTGATTTTGGTTGGCCAATAGGTCCAAATTTGGGTGACACATGACACCACTTAGAGATTTCCATCTGGCATTGGTGATGTCATGCTAAAATGAATGTAAGTTTGACTATGGAACCCTAGTACTGGGTTCACATACTGTGGTCACGTAGAAGGTTCTACAGAAATGCAAAATTTCAAACTTGCATCGGCCCAATTTTAAAATTTACATCAAGTTTAACCTAGCCTGGGGAACCCACAAAAACACACACACACACACACACACATTTGTTTGTGTGTGTGTGTGTGTTTACTGGTGTGGTGCCAAAGAGAGTGAATTGAATCATTGATCAATGTATTCGGTTTGTAGTGCATGGTGAAGCCCAAAGGCATATGAGTCTAATTGGTTTAAAGTGCATGGTGAGGCTTGAAGGCTTTGTTTGGTTTGAGATAGTCATGATGTATCAGTTCCTGTTGAAGCCCAAAGGCACATTGACGTATTGGTCCAGTTTTGTATGATGAATCCTAAAGGCGCATTGGTGTATCGATTTTGGTTGAATCTCAAAGGAAGACTAGTGTATTAGTTCTATATTTTATGGTGAAGCCCAAAGGTGCATTGGTGTATTGGTTTCAGTTGAAGCCCAAAGGCACATTGAGGTATTGATTCTTTTTTGTATATTGGAGCTTGAAGGAATATAGGTGTATTGGTTCCAACTGAAGCCTAAAGGTGCATTAGCATATTGGTTCTATTTAAATACCAAAGGTACATTGGTATATTGGTTCAAGAGAGATTTTAGGGTTGAGTTCGGTAAGGATTGCCAAAATTTACCTTTTCCATAAAGAGAGCATTCTATCAAACTTTTGATAGACATAAGAAGTGCATTTTTTATAACACGCGTTAGAAAGGTACATTTTGTAGACAATGGACTAAAAAGGTGCAGTTTGTAGAACGATTAATTTTTATAATGTTTTCTGGGTCAATTTGAGGGGCAATTGAATTTTCTTGAATTTTCATGTGATCTATATGGGGGACATAAAAATTCATGAGAATGGGTTTGAAGGATAAGAAGTTATATTTCTTGCATTGTTATCAAGATGCTCTAGTTCATATGAGCAGGTTTAGTGTAACACCCTCCTCCCACATTTACCCAAGTTAGTTGGTCTATTGGAGTAAACATGTGATGAGAGGCTACTTTGATGTGTTTCAACTCCCCATGTACAGTTACAAAAGTGGAACCAACAAGAAAAAACCATTATGACCTCCACATATTTTATAGAACCTTCAGGAGCCAACTAACCCTTCCAGGTGACTAACCCCTGTGAAAACTTGACATTTCACTGATATGGACCCTCAGCCACTCCCAACATATCTAAGCATAGGGATCTCATACTTATTTGAAATTCATAAAGAAGCATTAAGGACTTATCACAATAGACACATTATCATCCATTAGATCATTTATTCATTGTACATTCATTTTCTAATCAAACATGATGAGAGCCATACATCAAGTCTGTCATAAAACATACTCTTAACTAGCATATAACCAACAAAAAAAACAAGGATATAATAGCCATAAGAATTACATATGAACCAATACATTTTCACATGAAATACCAAGGAGAAGGAACTCTTATTAATGAATGCATAAGGAAACCAAGTTTGGGACTTCCATGAACCACCTGACCATATATTGGGCTGAACCAAATCTTTCTTTCATCTAATCACCCCCTGTGCCATATTCCAAGCATGAATGTGGGACTCACAACAAAACCAACCAGGGCTTCTCGAGGCCAGACCACCTCAACCCTCATCAATAGAACAAGGCTTTACTGCAATCCCCATTAGATCACTAGGCCCTAAACAAGCATGGTTGCCTCCGGCTTTCCTCATCTACACCATGAGGAATTTGTCTACCTCCTAGTCTTTATGATTTGCCATATATCCTTCCATTCACCGGTCGAGGATTCCTAGGCCCAATCAAGACTCCACCCTCCAATATTTACCATATATCCCGCCTTTCAGTGGTCAAGGATCCCTAGGCCTAATCAAGGGCACACACCTCTAGGCTTTAGCATATATCTCGCCATTCACTGGTTGAGGATTCCGAGTCCCACCGAGGTACAGAAAATCTAGCTTTATCGCAATCCCACCTTCTCCAATCCAGGGATTCCTAGGCCTTGTGTTCTTCTCCAGATACCACCTCACTCAATTTCAAAGCCATTTGACAATCAAACTCAATCAAATAAAAGAGAACCCATCACACCATGGCTATCCATAAATGGAAAGGGAAGGCTGAAAATCATCGTCACATCTGGCAAAACACATGCCAATGACAACAAGAAAATCAAATACTCACATGCATGTACCATGAATGGAAAATCTAGCAAGGAAATCACACATGCAAATCAATACCTGGAAGTAATCCCGATGTAGCTGCTTAATCCTGCTCTTCCTTACTTGATCTTTACTTCCCTTTGCCTTCTTTACCCTTCCTTCGCTTTCCTTGATCCAATGCTAGAGTGCTCCAATAATTCTTTGAGTGTCCAAGAGTGAGATAGAGAGAGAGAGAGAGAGTAAGGAGAGCTCCAAAACTGGACTAAAAAAGGTACCAACTAATCCTTAGAAGCCTTTTTATTAATGAGGCCTTTGTTTTCTTCATTTTCCCATTATTTTCCTTAATTTTTCTCCTCGCATGCAACCTGTGTCCTTTCACCTTCTGATCCTCCTAATTTCTATTGTTTTCATAAATAAAATACCAGTTAATGCCTCATGGCTTTCCAAAGCCATGCCTTTTCCTTTGCCAATTTCCTTAGCCATAATAAATCAAAGGAAGACCGACACCAGGATGTTTTTCCCAAAACTCGACTTGCAATATGTGTCCCAAGACCTTGGTTATTATTTTTCCTTTATTAAATTTGTTAAATGAAATTTTGACCAAGGTTGATACAAAACCCTCCCCTTGGGGGAACACTTTCCTTAGTGTTCAATTAAACCTACAACCAACAAGACTATTGAGAAGAAAAACATATTTCCCATGGAAATTTATAACTTAGCTCGATGCAGTATTTACAATTATAAACCTGCTGAGAAGCAAATCAACATGACATATAACAACATGACAACCATAATGACATGACACCCATACCTATTATTGGAGATTTATAACACAACTCATGGCAGTATTTACATCCATATACGTATGTACATATGTACATATACCAAAACATCACACCAAAACATATACCAAAAACATTCGCTCAACTAACGAATAGAGAAGGATACATAACCTGCATCTAATCTGACATCTTCCATGTAGCTTCATTGGGTCCAAAGTGCTTCCAATGCACTTTAACCTGCATGATTGCTCGGTTTTGGAGCATAAGCATCTTTTTCTGCAATATACACTAAGGTTCCGAGTAGAGTTCTTCATCTGGCTCCACCTGCAATACAAACCATTCAATCACATGATCAACATCTTTAACATACTTCTTAAGCAATGACACATGGAAAATATCATGGGCTTTCACTGTCGGAGGCAGTGCAAGTCAATAGGCTACTAGTCAAATCCTTTCAAGAAGCTTGAAAGGTCCACAAAACCGAGGTGCGAGCATGGCACATGATCCAATCCTAGAGGAGCTCTTCTTAGGCTTGATGCACAAATACACTTCTTCCCCAACTTGAAACTCCTTAAACAACTTGTTCCGATCTGTATAACTTTTCTTCCTCTCTTGTGTTGCCTTTATATTCTTCTTGATAATATGCATTTCCTGTTCCATCTTTGCCAACATGTTTGGTCCTATCAATACCATGTTCATTGGATCACTCCAATTGATGGGAGTATTACAACTCTGCCCATATATTGCCTCAATAAGACTCATCCTCAGTGACTCTTGATACCCATTCTTATACGTAAACTCAACCAATTGAAGGTACTCCCATATCTTCTGTTGATGCATCATATATATCCTGAACATGTCCTCCAATATCCTATTGACCCTTTCTGTCTGCCCATATGTCTGAGGATGATAAGTTGTGCTAAAGGCCAACTTTGTCCCCAAACCTTCAAACAACTCCTTCCAAAACTTGGTAGTGAACTAACATTCATGTCTGACACCATCTTTCTTGGAACACCATGCAACCTCACTACATCTCTGATGAATACCTGTGCCACATCGCTAGCTGAATAAGTAGATTTCACAGGAATGAAATGCACTAACTCAGTTAACCTATCTACCACAACCATGATGGAATCATGATGTCTAGATGTCCTTGGAAAACTTGTGATGAATTCCATGGAAATGACCTCCCACTTCCACTTTGGAATCAGAATTGGCTATAATAGTCAATCTGGATGCTTACATTCAAATTTCACCCGCTGACAGTCCAAACATCTAGCCACAAACTCTGCCACTTCCTTCTTCATATTCGACCAATGATAAAACTTCTTTACTGCTATCCATGTCTTTTGACATCCTAGGTGACTTGAATATGGTTTTGCATGAAATTCTCGCAAGATAGTCTTCTTGAGCTCACTGTCATTTGAAACATATATCCTATCCCTAAATCTAACCAAACCATATGTTGTAAGACGATATTCCACATCTTGGCCACCTGTATCCTACGGTAACATGTGCATAAGCTCCATGTACCTGCCATCCTATTGTCTTGCCTGTAAGATCTGATCATGTAAGTCTGTCCCAAAAGAACTCATAGCTGCTATGTGATTCACCTATATCCTCCTACTAAGAGCATTTGCAACCCTATTCTCCTTACCCTTGATGTACCTGATATCAAATTCAAACTCACTAATTGTGGCCAACCATGTCACTTGTCTGGAAATTAGGTTCAATTGGTTAAATAGATTTCACAATCCACTATGATCACTCTTTAATATGAATCTCCTACCAATAAGATAGTGTCTCCACATCTTCAATGCATGGATGATCGTCGCCAACTCAAGATCATGTGTCAGATAATTCTTCTCGTGCTCATTAAGTTTCCATGACGCACAGCATACCACATGTCCTTCCTACATCAAGACTCAACCAAGTCCTCTCTTTTAAGTGTTTTCAGACATCACAAATTCTTTGTCTGAATCTGCAATCTTTAACACTAGAGCATTTGTCAACAACTGTTTCAATTGCTAAAAATTGGCTGCACATTCCTTTGTCCATTCAAATTTATTACCTTGCTTGATCCAGGTGGATCTTCAAAAATTACCACTGATATGGTAAAAATATCAAAATTCAGAGTGGCAGAATTTGGATAAACTTAGAATCATATCGAAGTGTTCATCATCCTGATTCCAATGGGGCGAATGACACTCAAATCCGTGTTCACATGAAGAAGATAAAGAAAGTCAAATTTTATGTTTGACTTGTCTAGGTGGTAGGAGGAGATGTCGTGCTAGACACTCTCAGTGAATGGGGAAGCACCAAGTGGCAGGCTTCCCTTGGTCCCGCATATCATAGATCGCAGAAGAAAGAGGTCGTGACGTAAGGAAAATCAACCATTGTTGCGATGCGATCAAATCACAATCCCATTTTGCAAGGGGTAAAGAATCGGCCCCTAGAGCAAGCCAAGTTGTGATGCGATCACAATCGCAAAATCATGTTGTGATTTTTGGTATCGAAATCGCATTTCGCAAGGGGAAGCAGTCGCATGTTGTATCAAACTTGGGTTTATGTCGATTGCAATTTGTGATATGAACCCCAGGACCCGATATATTATATATTGCGGTTAATAAGTTCGTTGGGTCTGTGGTTATCGTAGGGAAATTGTTGTATGGGCTTTGGGTCTACCTGTCGATTGGAAACACTGATAGTAGAGGGCTGCTAGGTTAAATGCACAGTTAAAAAGTTTTTCCATATTTGAAAGAGTAGTTGTCTTGTATTATTCACCGCCGAGATTCTCTGTATTATTAAATGAAATCTGCCTACTAACTTTGTCATTTGTTTGGAACTACTCGGGTATTAGGGGATTTTACCACCAACATATATAAAGGACTATCTGTGTGGGAGAAATTCAGAGAGGACTCGAATATTAGTTTAGTAGCTATTGAGCGCAGTAGACCTTGACCTGGCAGCAAGTTGAGACCTCACCTTGAGCAGCAGGGAGGTTACGAGAAGGTGCATAAGGCCCGATTATCCGAATTGGGTGTTCAGACAGGCGTTTTTTCACGATTTTTCGCCAGGATTTCATTGGTACTGTCTGTTTCTGAAGATGGGCTCTCCATTCCTCATCCATCTTCTAGCTTGGAGATATAAGGATTGTAAAGAATATTGCTTGTACTTTTATCTCTTTTTTATGTGACTTAATGAAAGAAGGCCTCCCCACTATTGAGCAGGGCTTGGAGACATAGTCCAAATTGGACAAACTCCGTAATCAAATCATTGTGTCATGGTTTCATTCTTATCTTGTTATTTCTACATCATTTTACGTGCTTTTAAGTTCCATGGTTAATAAGCTTTGTTTCTTGTAATTCTAATGCATCTATAAGTAAAAGATCTTGGATTGAGTTTGGTATCAGATCACATATTTGTTGATGCAAATTGCATGAGTATATGCTAACCCAAAACAAGCTGCAAAAAGGAGAAGGAATGCCTAAGTCCTTTGATCCTGAAGCAAGACGTGCACAACAAAGAAGAAACATGGCCAATAAAGAAGTTCGATGGGAAGAGGAACATAATTTCCGCAAGGTATTCTACAATATGGCAAAGAAAGTGGACAAGCTATTTTCAGAGTATGATAAGACACTTAGGCACGATAAGGGGGATGTCGATGACAATATATCAAAAAATCATGAAGATGGTGGAGAAGAGCCTTCTCCCTCTCCTTCTTCAAGTGATAGCTCTCATCACTCTAATCATGATTCCAAACGTACATCTAAGAAACCATTCTTCAAGCTAGATGTAAATTTTGATCTACCCATGTACAATCGAGAGTGTAGTGTAGAAAAACTTAATAATTGGATAAGACAGATAGAGGTCTACTTCCAGATTCAAAAGATCGAAGAAGATGAGGCAAAGGTCTAGTTAGCATCTGTTTGGCTGACATCATGGTTGCATCATGTCGGATCAACCTTCACATGGCAACACAAATGCAACCATGACCAACATCATGCATACACAATAACCACATAAACCACAAGCATGAAGAACACATATGAAATTGACATGTATGCATGTCCAACACACACCTCCCATCCAGTCCAAGGGGTGAACTATGATCTGATACCACTCTATAACACCCTCCTCCCACATTTACCTAAGTTAATATGTCTGATAGGGGTAAACATGTGACAAGAGACTACTATGATGTGATTCAAATCCCCATGTACAGTTAAAGAAGTGGAATCGACAAGAAAAAACCATTTTGACCTTCCACACATGCTACAGAACCTTTAGGAGCGAACCAACCCTTCCAGGCGACCAACCCCTGAGACAACCTAATATTTCATTGATCTAGATCCTCAACTGCTCCCTTGAAAAACCATGCATGTGACCGAGGCCTTCCATTCGCTCCCACAGTAAGGCATGCCAGCGACCCCAGATTTTGTGCCACTTTTTCAGGGTCAGGACTCAGGCCACTGCCCATAACTTCATGAGACTTCCAACAATGATAAATAACAATTGAATAAGTCTACTAATGCAATCATTGGTACAAATACTTGATCTAACCCCACTAGCCATGGCATACATTTCGTTAAACATATCACAAATATGTAATCTACATGTAATAACAACATATTTGAGCATAAGGGTCTCATACTTATATGAAATTAGTAAAGAAGCATTGATGCCTTATCAAAATAGCTGTATTATCATCTATTAGGTCATATATTCATTGTACATTCATCTTCTAATCAAACATGATGAGATCCATACATCAAGTCTGTCATAAAAAATACTCTTAACCAACATAAACAACAAGGATATAATAGCCATAAGAATAACATATGAACCAATACATTTACAGATGAAATACCAAGGAGAAGGAACTGTTATTAATGAATGCACAAGCCAAGCAGGTCTGGGACTCCCACGAACCACCCAACCATAGATTTGGCTAAACCAAATATTTCTTTCAGCTAATCACCCCTCTGCCATATTCCAAGAATGAATGTGGGACTCACAAAAAAACCAACCACGACTTCCTGAGGCCAAACCACCTCAACCCTCGTTAATAGAACCAGGTTGTATTGCAATCCTCATCGGATCACTAGGCCCTAAATAGGCATGGATGCATCTAGATTTCTCCACCTACAACGTGAGGTATTTGTTTGCCTCCTAGTCTTTAGGATTTACCGTATATCTTGCCATTCACCAGTCGAGTATTCCTAGGCCTGATCGAGGGCACAAACCTTTAGGATTTACGATATATTCTTCCATTCACTGGTCGAGGATTCCTAGGCCTGATCGAGGGCACACACCTCTAGGCTTCACTTTATATCCCTCCATTCACTAGTCGAGGATTCCTAGACCCATTGACGTACACAAAATATGGCTTTACTTCAATCCCACCTTCTCTGGTTTAGGGATTCCTAGGCTTTGTGTTCTTCTTCAGACACCACCTCACTTAGTTTTGAAACTATCTGACAATCCATCTTAACCAAATAAAAGAGAATGAATCACACCATGGCTATGATTTTAGAAACGACAAGGCAAGGGTGAAAATAACTGTCACACTTGATAAAACCCATTCCAATGACAACAAGAGAACCAAATAATCACATGCATGTACCATGCATGCCAAATCTAGAAAGGAAATCACACATGCAAATCGGTACCTACAAATAATCTCATTGTAGTTACTTGATCCTGCTCTTCCTTCCTTGATATTTGCTTCCCTTTTCCTTTTATTCCTTCCTTCGCTTTTCTTGATCCAATGCTAGAGTGATCCAAGAATGCTATAAGTGTCCAAGAGCGAGAGAGAGAGATAATAGAGAGAGCTCCAAAACTGAGCTGAAAAAAAGGTACCAACTGATCCTCATAATCCTTTTTATTAAAGAGGCCTCTATTTTCTTCAATTTTCCATTATTTTCCTTCATTTTCCTCCTCACATGCAACATTTGACCTTTCACCTTCCTTTTCTCCTAATTTCACTTATTTTCATAAATAAAATACCAATTAATGCCTCATGGCTTTCCAAAGTCTTTTCCTTTTCCTTTGCCAATTTTCTTTCTCATAATAAACCAAATGAACACCCACAGTATGACATTTTTCCCAACACTCAACTTGGAATACATGTCCCATGACCTCAGTTATTACTTTTCCTTTATTAACTTTATTACCTGGAATTTTGACCAAGGCTATTGCATTTAGTATTGATACAAGAAATGAAGAACGATGTCTGAAGAATAGGTTGAATTTGCATTGGTGTGATCAAGTTTGAAATAGGTGTTTATTGTATTGAGCATGTGGATCTAATTCGAGAGATTGTGAAAAGTGGTCCACTATAGTTTGAAGAAGGAGGCGGGTGCTTCCATCGAGGTTGGAGCCTACTGCAAGTCAATTCTTGCATATTTTCAAGGTTGGTGACTCAATTAGGTTGTAGCCTATAACAAGTTGGTGCATATAGATCTATTTCAAAGGTTAGCTCCTCTAGTAGGTTGGTGCTTGCAAATATATTTTAGGGGTTAGTGCCTGTAAATTGATGTAATTAAAGATTGAAGAAAATAAAAATATTTGTTGTTTCCCCTGGAAGGGTTTCCACATACATTTGGTGTTTTCATGTGTTGATGCGATGATGATGTCTATTGATTCCCTATCATGTTTTCAGTTATGATCAAATTGTAAAATTGTGTAGTTTGATATAATTAGCTACTACACTTATTCATCCCCCCTCTCAGTGTGATCATTACTCTAACAATTAGTATCATAGCAGTGCGTTTGGAAGAGTTGATCACTAGAAGGTTGGTCATAGGGAAGATGGCCAATCTAATATCTTCAAGAAAGCCTCTTCAGTTTGATGGAGAAAACTATGCTTTCTGGAAAATTAGAATGGAAACCTACATCATGTCCTTGGGTATTTACGTATGGGCAGTTGTTGAGAATGGTTTCCAAGTGCCTACTACTCCTCCCACTGATGTAACTAGTGAAGCTCTCTATACATCTAATGCAATGGAAAAAAATACCACCTTAAGTGGGTTATCAGATACTAAATTTGTAAAAGTAATGCATTACAAATAAGCCAAAGAACTATGGAACAAACTCAAAGGTTGGATGAAAAATTAAGGGAAACCAAGCTACAAACTTACATAGGTAAGTTTGAAAGTTTGAAAATGGAAGAAGATGAAAATATTGCTTCATATTTCCTTCAAGTAGATAATATTGTCAACTCTATCATAGATCTCATTGAAGAAGTCAAGGACGCTGATTTTGTTTGAAAAATATTGAGATCACTTCCTTTAATGTTTAATCGCAAAGTATCAATCCTTGAAGAGATATATAACATGTAAAAGTTAAGCAGGTATATCCTTCATGTAACTCTACAACATATGAACTAAGGATAGAAAATGAAAAGACATGAACTACAAAATTCACATTCAAAGTAGCATAGGAAGGACGCAAGCAAGGGACTCACGAAGATTCCAGTCATGAATTAGATGGAGAAGAAGCCAAATTTGTCAGAATCTAAAGAAGGGAACTAGGAAGTTCAAAGTTAAGCTTTCATTTATATGTTTTGATTATGGAAGAATATGATACTATGCTTATAAATGTATTTATGCAAATGATAATGATGATGAAGTGAAATTCAAATCTAATGATTATAAAAGAGGAAGAAATGCCAAGAAAAGAAGCTGGTACTCTAAATAAGACAATGAATATGAAAGCATGCTTGATAATGAAAGAGGAGAGATATTGTTTATAGTTGAAGAAGAAATTGAAGCATAAGTATACTATGAAGCATAACCCATAATTGAATTAGAAGAACTAAAATATCTAAGAAAGTTGGTAGATCAACTAGAACATCAACTGCAAGAATATGGAGATAGAGATCATAATGCATATTCTACCATCTCTCTCAAAATTGACCAGATTATATTGTGATCCAGATTATATCATTTGGTTACATGTTTATTGTTAACCATTATTAATCATCTGAATCATGTTATGACAAAATACTAAGAGTCTTTATGCCTGGAAATCCATTATTGTATGCAACTATCAAACCTTCATGTATCTTGGCATATCATTATTTAATATACATTCGATAGGCATGCCTCTCTAAACTATTTCATCTCTTTCATTTTATTATGCCTATACTATTATTTTTTTTTAACAGAAACAATTAGAGATTTTATTGCCAAAATAGGAGCGAGCTCTAATTACAAGCAGTGGTATCTTATGAAAACTATTCTTAATTTCAAAATTACATTGAATACTTTGGCTGCTTTTGATTTCTGTCTTATTTTATGAATACTGATCCATCTATCACTATTCTTGGTGTTTATTTTGCTGGCTGTTCTATCAACATAATACTTGGCATTCCTATAAGTGAATTTCTGGAGTCCTGATGTCATTCCCGAGCTATAAAGAGGCCCCTAGGATCAATCAACTGAAGTGTGCCTATTGCAGGGGGTGGTTCGAGCAGGGTCCTCCATTGAGACTAAGAGATACTTGAGATAGCAGGCCACCTTTGTTTGCTAGGGAGTCTGCACGCTTATTGAGATCCCGCAGAATATGATATATTGCCATAGAGTCAAAATATTTCATTGTATTTCTAATTCTCTGTAGTGTATTATTTAAAACGGCATTGCAAAAATGGTTTTCAGAATTTAAGAGCTTAATCAAGAGCTCCAAATCTCCAAATATTTGGATTCTTTTATGTCCTAACTCCTTCCCGATTTGGCAGCCTTTTAGGAGGCTTTAGCTTTCATCTTGGTTGTTTGTGTTTATGCCCAGGCCCCAGCTGAAGCTAGTGTTGTCTGCTCTATCTGGGGAAATGATCAAACCACCTGCGCCTGCGTTTCCAGGATTCCCCTTGGACGTGCCGTCGAAGAAGATTGTTGCATCCAGCATCCCCTGCCACCTCGAAAGGAAGTCCTCTTCGGAGATTCGCAAGCGCCACGGAGGGTCAGTCACAGGTTTTCTAAGTGCGCATTTTCTTTCTCCTGTCCCACGGGGTCCAAGACACATAGAGGCTTCTGCAGGTAACTTGAAGTTAGACTCTGTGTTGGCAACGATTTCCAGAAGGAGGCCTTTGATTTTGGCTGCCATTTCCACCACCTTAGGAAACCTGTCATGGAAAATCCTCTCATTTCTTGCAATCCAGACTTTCCACCAGAGACATTTGGGAATTTCTTGTCAAATGTTATTCCACTCTGCATTTTTTATTTTGAGCTCACGATTTCGATATGCCCAGGAGATATAGAGAGAGACAATAGATATCTGTGAAGGGATTAGGACGATGAGGCCTTGGAGAACCAACTTCCATATAGCTTGTGTGAAAACACAGTCAACCATCAAATGATCAGTAGTTTCGGTTGCCAAGTTGCATAGGCAGCATCTAAATGGACCATTAAACCCTCTTTTATTCAGATTTTCTCCAGTTAGAGCCTTATTGTGCATGAGAAGCCAAGTGAAGAAGTTCACTTTTGGGAGGCTTAAGGAGGACCAGACAGATTTCCAGAGCTTCGGGTTCAACAGAGGAGCATGAGTATCTTGTAAAGCGAAGAAACCTTGGGCAGCTGTGTAGTTTCCTGTTCTTCCCCACCCCCATTTATCCTTGGTCGAAAGGTGGACAGGGGCAAGGCCCGAGAGAGCTGAACACAATAAATTTTTTTGTGGTTCCAGAGGGTCAGGGATCCCAGGAAAGATCCACCCTGTCCAATTCCCTTTGCTATCCCAAGCACATATATCAGTGATATGAAGGAAGCCTTTATTCACCAACCACATCTTTACCTCAGAGTAGGAGTCAAGGGTGGACATTGGGGCTTTCCCCTGAATGGAATCCTCCCACAAAAGAGTTCTCAGTCCATTACCAGGGATTCTATAAAGTTGCTGTTGAATATGATCAATGCTTCTTCTGGCTAGATTCCAAATTGTAGTTCCTGTAGGAGTAGAAGCAGTGGTAATATTTCTAAGGGATCCTCCCTTTAAGTATTTCTTCTAGAATATTTTGCCGACAGGGTGCTTTTTATCTGCATAAAGTTGCCATATGATTTTTACTCCTAGAGCTATGTTTGCCAAGCCAGGATCCCGGATTTGAAGCCCTCCTTGCTGGAGAGGTCTATTGAGAATCTCCCATCTAACCAGATGAAACTTGCTATGGTTTCCTTTGCCCCATTCCAAAGAAAATCTCGAAGGATTTTGGAAATCTGGTTCATGATAGACTTTGGAGCCAGAAGAAGGGAAGACTAGAAAATGGGAAGGGCGAAGAGGACAACTTTGATAAAGACTAATTTCCCAGCCTTTATAAGCCATTGGTCTCCCCAATAGGCTATTTTATTTTTTATCTTGCTGATTACTTCAGCCTATAAGGAGGAGGAGCTAGGACCCAAGGTTAATGGGAGACTGAGGTATTTGATCTTTTCCCATTTGTCAAACCCAGGGAATCCCAATAAGTAGGCAATTTTAAGCATAGTTGGGTGATCAACATTCCATCTATACACATCGCTCTTTCTTTTATTGATCAGGGCTCCAATGATTAAGCAGAACTGTTGGAGAATTTCTTTGAAGGCCTTTGTAATCTTAACCGAGGCCCATCCTAATAGGAGAGAGTCATCTACAAAGAGGGCATGATTTATGGGATCAACTCCTCTAGCAACCTTGATCCCAGGGATAGCACCTAAATCCATTTCCCCTGTCAATTTTCTGCTCAGCGATTCTGCCAAAAGAATATATAGAAAGGGAGAAAATGGGCAACCTTGGCGGAGCCCTCTGGAAGCTTGGAACAAATCAGAAGGTATGCCATTGACTAGGGGCGCAATCTAGGGTCTATGAGTGAAAGCTTTTATCAAATTGACGAAATCAACATTGAAGCCAAAGGAGAGAAGGATTTTATAGAGAAAAGAGAGTTTGACTCGGTCGAATGCATTGGACATATCCAGCTCAATGAGCATGCCTTTTTCCTTTAGAGAATGGTTGGAGTGAAGGGATTCTTGCACTTGGATCACGTTGTCTATGAGGTGCCTTCCTTTGACGAATCCACCCTACAAGGGGGAGATCAGATTCCCCAACAAAGGTTTGAGTCGACTGGCTAGAAGTTTGGCAAGAATCTTGTAAGAGGCATTGCAGAGGGAGATGGGCCGGAACCTATCGAAGGAATCTGGGTTAATTTCTTAAGGGACTAAGGCAAGGAAGGTGGAGTTGGTATTCCCTCCCACTTTGGCTTTCTTTTGAAAGGATTTTACCATTCTGAGGAGGTCAGATTTTATAACATTCCAACACACCCTGTAAAAATGGATGGTGAAGCCATCTGGCCCCGGAGCTTTATCTGGCTGCATTGACCATATAATTTTCTCTGTCTCTTTTTCGGTGAAGGGTTTCATAAGACCAGCATTTACCTCTACATTGATAAGAGAGGGAATTTTAGACAAAAAATCAGCAGCCAACTCATCATCGGAAGAATCCTCCTCCTGAAAAAGATTCTTAAAATGGGAAGTGGCTTCCTGATGAATTAAGGCCTGATCTTTGATGCAACCCCCTCATCGTTTGATATTTCTAAAATATGATTCCAGGAAAGGCGAGCTCTACATTGTCTATGAAAGAAATAAGTATTTCTATCTCCAGCTTTAAGCTAGAGGCTACGAGACTTAAGACACCAATATTCCTCTTCCTGGTGAAAGGAAAGAAAAGAGTTGAACTGGGTAGTTTGTTTTGTGAGCAGCTGATCTTTGGTAATTTCAGTTCCTTCCATGCCTAGCTGAATCTCGGGAGGAGCCTAAACTGTCTTTTGTCTATTGCTCGTAGGGGTGAAGGGAGATTTTTTTTCCCATGCTTTAATTGCAGACTTGGTTTGTTTAAGTTTTTACTCCCACACAAAGCGGGGAATCCTTCAACAGTTTGCAACCAAGCATGGACCACTGTATTTAGGAAGCCCTCTCTCGATACCCAAAGAGGATTGAATCTGAAGGGAATTGGGCCCAAATCCTCCTCTTTCTCTGTCAACATCAAGATGGGATTATGATCAGAAGTTAGTTTAGGCATAATTTTAGAGGAGATTATGTGCTTTCCTTCCATGAAAGAGCTTTGGACAAGAAACCGGTCTAGACGGGCTGCTATATTCGCTGCACCAACTCCGTTATTGGTCCAAGTATATCAACCTTTCTTGGGTTTATGGTCTAGGAGGTCCCATGCAAGGATCATCGACTCGACCGTGCCCAAATAGGGATCTTTTCCCACACTCCTTTCTTCTCATTTGGTGCCATAGTAATGTTGAGATCCCCTGCTAGAATGATATTTGAGGGGGAGTAGATTTCTAGGAAATCTGTTTGCGTATTCTAGCAATCCTTATTTTCCATGAAGTTAACAGGAACATACAGATTAAAGAGGGCTAGAGAGGTCTTACTTGGGAGATGAAGTAGGCCTGTGTAAATCCAATGTTGGGTAGCGAAGGAGCTTTTAAGCTGGAAACTGTCCTTCGACCATAAGGTAGTGAGGCCCCCTGAAGTTCCATGAGCATTGACTACTTTTCCTGTGTTCTTTTTCCATTTAGTTCTACTTGTAGATAGAAGAGCATCCTCTTCTATCTTTTTCTCTTGGAGCAGGAGAATGTTTGAGGATTCCATTCTAGTTAGATCTTTGACTGCTTCAACTTTTAGTGGGTTTCCCATACCCCTGCAATTCCAAGAGACAATATGCATTATTTATTGGATAGAGGAGGAGAAGACCTCCCTTTGGGAGACAGGTCCTTGTATTTCTACCTAATGACATTTCAATTGTGGACTGAGAGCCCTGCATCTTTAATCACTCTGCTTCTTCCTCTCTGATCTCCTTGCGAGACTTCATTCCTTCCTTTTTATTGGATTGTTCAAGGGGTTCATCTTTCGAAGAGCATGGGATTTCTATCAGCTTTTTCTTTTTGGAGCCCCCTAGATTTCTTGATGGTTGCATCTACACATGGGGTGGGTATGGCTTCTGCAAATTGTTCCTGGGGTCCTTTATTTGTTGCATAGTCTGTTACCTAGTCCATATGCTGTTGCCCCTCTCCTTCTTCTAAATTTGGTTGATATTATAGGGTATGAAGAGCAGTGAAGGGATTTGAGAAGGTTTTCGCATTTGCTACTACTTGGCCTTCTGATAAACTCATCCTAGCAAAGGGGCCTCGTTCTCTATATTCCCTCCTTTCTTTTTTGTTCTATAGTTCTGTTTTGTTGTGCCAGTTTTTCTGACTTGTGTCCACTATTCTCCCTTTTCCTTTTCAGAGTCTTCATTAGTTTTCTTCTTACAGTTTCGAGCAAAGTGACCATAGTTGTGACAAAGCTGGCACTTGAAAGGAAGTTGTTCATAGTCCAGTTCCTGAATATGAGACCAGCCAGCTATGGTCAGCTTGATCACCTTTGGTAGTCCTGTCTCCAGGTCTACTTCAACACATATTCTGGCACATGAATATTGATCTCTCCTTTTAGCCTTGTCTATGTATTTACCTAATTTATTCCCGATTGTTTCCATTGATTCCGAGTTCCAACAGTGAAGGGGCAGATGGGGAAGCCTTACCCAGACTGGAATGGTAGAAGGGGTGTCCTGAGCGGGATCAAAGTCCGGAGTCCACTTATTTAGGTAAAGCCCTTGGGGACCCATGAAATAAGGACCGTTTCTGAAGATGAGGTCTTGATCTTCTGCAGATTCGAAAACAAAGACATAATAACCTCTGCCTACTAGATGATTTCGAATACCTTCGGAGACAAGAGGCCTCCAGTTTCGCTGGACCCATCCTTCAATAGCTTTCGGAGAGGGCCAGAGACCCGTAAATTGGCCGATGAGTCCTCTTTCTGCTAGATTCAACGCAGTCCTGCACGGTTGGTCTGCTGGCAATTCGACAGTGGGGATGGAGTCTGATTTCTTGACAAACTTCTGTTGATTCGTGTTCAGTTTCCTTTTTCCACTCGAGGCTACCAGTCTTTTAAAGGCTTCGATCTCAGGGGGAAGTGGAGGGGGACCCTCCCCAGCTTCCATGATGGCTATAGACAGCAAGAGAAGAGGTAGGACAGGCCGCGCAGAGGAGTCTGGCAGGCAAGGAGGCTTTAGCAGCAGGAGGCTGCCAAGGGAGCGTTGCAGGGGCAACGGCGGGAAACGCTCACCAGTGTTTCAAACACCCGATCGCTCTAGGGCTGCACAAATCTTTAGTTTAAGATCAAAGTTATACGAACATGGATTTATGCCTATACTATTATTCACCAACTTGTGACAACTGATAAAAAAAATCAATGAAAATTATAATGCAACAAGAGATAAGTTAAGATATTCCTCATAATTTTAACTACATCATTTAGTCATGAAATTTTACAATCTTATTGGGCTTCTATAGGGAATTTAGTCAACTTTATGCATGTTTATCTTGCTACATCAACTCAAATCAATCTTTAAGTAACATAAGTGTATTCGAATATACAACAAAATATCTTCACCTAACATATGCATGTACTAAATAATCACCAATGGAATTCAACAAACAACAAACAACAAACGCTTACAGCCAACAAACAATCATTCTTTAAATAACACAAATAACACAAATTTCCAAATTTTATTCTCCAAAGGTCTAGTGTAGAACCTTTCTCTTCATTTCATCTGTCATAGAGCCCATTTGGTCCAAGTGTTGAACTTAGAAGCTCTGGTACCACTTTGTAACATACATAGTTCCTTCAATAACTTACAGAGGTTACAGGGTACCCAAAATTTTCTTTTTTCCTTTTACTAGCTTGACAATAATCCCTGATACCACTTTGTCACATACCCTTATTAAATTTATCCCGACCACACTTGAAAAAACCTATTTTTCATATTTCATACATTTTTTCAAACACTCGTAAAACTTTCTTCAAGTACATTGTATACAACCAATTGAGTAGCATTTTTCTTTTATACATTTTGTCAAACATTTTGTATAAATTCAAACACGAAACATTGCTCTAATTCCACTTGTATCATACTAACTGAAACATACCACTCAATCATGCAACTTTTGATTTTTGTCTTTGTGGTATTTTATCAAACAGTTTGTATGCAAATTGTAATAAAATACCTTTAAAACATTTATTCAAATTATTTGCATGCAAATAGGCATATATCAACTACAATAATACTATCCCCATCCACAAAACAAATTTTCATTGGGGAATTTCATCAAACAATTTGTATGCAATGAATCATTAAACCATTTGAGCATTTATTCAAAAACTTTGCATAAAATCTAATATAGCAAATTATTTGCATGCAAACATGCATATCTTAGCTACAAAAATTCTATGTTACAACAATACTATCCCCATCCAGAAAACAAAATTTTCATTGGGGCATTTCATCAAACAATTTTTATGCAAATAATCATTAAACCATTTAAACACTTATTCAAAAAATTTGCATACAAACTAATATTAAAAATTCTTTGCATGCAAATAGGCATATTCAGCTACAACAATACTATCCCTATCCACAAAAAAACATTTTCATTGGGGCATTTCATCAAACAATTTATATGCAATGAATCATTAAACAATTTCAACATTTCTTCAAAGACTTTGTATGAAAACTAATATAGAAAATTCTTTGCATGCAAATAGGCATATATCATCTACAACAATATTATCATACAACAATACTATCCCCATCCATAAAACAACATTTTCATTGGGGAATTTCATCAAACAAACTGTATGCAATGAATCATTTAACCATTTAAGCATTTCTTCAAACACTTTGCATGCAAACTAATATACGAAATTATTCAGGGAATATATCCTAAATTATAACATTCCAAGTTATAAAACCTTAGCCAAATGATTATTGGGAGTTCCCCTCACTATGGTTCATATTTCAACCTTTGGAACCTCATAGAAGAAAATTTAAAGTAAAAATTCCAACATGACCTGTTTGACGCATGATTTTACGAACATTGAGGAAGCTTGACTTCATCTAATCACGTCTCCTAAAATATCAAGATCCAAGATATGAAAGATGGATCAAATGATCAACAAGATTTACCCTCACTATGGTCCAAGTTTTACCTTCTAGAACCTCCAAGAAGAAAATTTATAGCAGAAATGACAACATGGCTTGTTTGATGCATGGTTTTAGGAGCGTTTAAGAAACTCAACTTCCTCTAATCTAATATTCTAAGATTATTGCGACCCAAGATCTAAATTTTGGATCAGATGATCCATGTGTATTCCCCTTACTATGATCCAAGTTTCAACCCTTGGAACCTCCCAGAAGAAACGTTATAGCAGAAATGCCAACATCGCCTATTTAAATATGCATTTATGAAGCCCATCTTCCTCTAATCATATTTTCTAAAATTCTACAACCTAAGATCTGAAAACTGGACCAAAGGATTAGTAGGATTTCCCCTCACTATGGTACAGGTTTTAGCTTCTAGAACCTCTCAAAAGAAAAGTTGTAGCATAAATGAGAGAAACTGTAATCACATAGGACTACATGTCCACATGCAACATATTAACTTGCACATAAAATTCAAGACATCTTTCTTTCAACCTCAAAGTAGAATTTCAATGTAATCCACAAAAAAATCAAGGAATTTTCACCTATTAATTTCATGCACCAATTTCATACATCCATGCAATATTATCACAGAGTGATATATCAATTTAATGAAGAACTAATCATCATATTCATAGCTTAGAATTAATAACACTTAATTGAGATCTAGCAATCGCTGCAACTGAAGGTGGGACTTCAATTTTCCACCCAACCATAGACTAGTTGCATCTTGTATTTCTTGCAACAATCACCCTCAATCAATATCCATGATCCAAGAGGATTATTTAAGAAAACTTAGCTAGAAATCGTGCTCAACACTAAGAGCATGGGAATTTTTGTTGCAGGTGGTTTATTAGCCCAAAAAATCCAATTTTGTTCTTCATCCCATTTCTTTCATCTCCAGAGAGAGCCTATTTTTTGTTCAAATGCATTTTTATCGTTTTTCTTATGTGTCTCTTCATGTTACCCATGGAAAATTATTCACAATCATTCTTGCTAGCTGCACATTTGATTAAGCAGTGGTGCCAACTAACACCACTCAAGTTCTTCTTCCTTTTCCCCCTCTAATCATAGATATGTGTTCCCACTTGTTAGGCCATTCAAATAATTTTATAATAATTTATAATCAGAGTAGGGTATACCAAGGGGTGTTATAAGGACTAGCATTACTTTCCCTTTCCTAGGGCCTCCCCCACTTTAAGGCCCCCCATAATCAAATTATTTTTAATACCTTTTATTTTATGTTAATTTCAACTTGGACTTTCATCTAGGGGTGTTAATCATAGACAACCCTCAACTATGTTGATTCCTCCTTCCACCTCATCTATGCAAAGATATTATACCAAGGATTTTTTAGATCTTAGTTGATTTATGAAGGTCAATTTGGGCTTGGAGATAACCTTAAATTATTGGGATATTTATAGAGTTTATGCTTCCTTAAAATCTAAAAAATCATTTAAAAAGTCAAGAAGAGATCCAAAAGAGTAAAGAGGTGGTCAATGAGACATTTCCATAAGAACCTAGGCATTTTACTCATTGCACTTTGTTCTAGATATTATCTTCATGATTTCCTCCAACTTATCCTCCATTATTATATATTTTCCCATTATTCCTCTTGGGAATATCTATTGATATTAGGGTTGGTAAATCCTTTTAAGGTTTGTAAGGTTCCTTACCTAGTTATTTAATCTTTTAGGTTTTGTAACTAGTACACCAGGGTATTGGGGACCCTTATTGGGTTCCCATTTTTAACCCCAATGACAAATTCGCCCAAGCATATCCCACTACATATTAAATACAACTTAAATTAATGGGATAAAGAGAGACCATAGGGGGATATGGTACAACATTCAAACCTTGACTTAGAGGTGAGGCCCTTGAATACATATGCTTATTCTCCTTCTTGTGTTTTAACACTTCCACTAGTATGACCTTTGAGTTTGACATGGTATTTAAAGGAATGAATCTTCTACTAGGTGGGGGCTTGAATTGTTACAACAATTTCACAACAACATCACCAATGATAGTTGGGGCCAAACATTTTGCACCACAAACAATACCAAATCCATTTGGCTTTAAATTAAGGTTACCTATCCTCCCTGATTGCAATAACATTTTTTTCCAAAATTACCTTTAGGTTTCAAAAAAAAAATTCATTTTTATATGTCCATATTGATGACAGAAATTTCAATGAATTAAAGTGTCCCCATAATCCAATATTTGAGAAAATAATATGCTTACCCACCTCCAATTCTATGTAGTTTAGAAGACGTATCACTTAATTGATTTCAATGTTTTCACCACAAATGTTATTATCAACTTGCACAAATTCATTTTAAAGCCTAGAGATACCCCTAGATTGCTTCCTATTTTTTTTTGTAAATGGCTTCACTCCTAAACGCTAATGGTAACACAAGCGACTTAACCCATATGGGGTAAAATATATACTTTTTCACTCTGGGGTCAGCGCAATGTGTCCATGGTTTGAGGTTTAAAAAAGCAATATCCTAGTATCGCTTGTTATTTTGACATCTTAGACATTCTTAAAGTTGCATGCCATCCACCCTTGTGATGGAATATGAAATGTGGGTATATTTCTTAGGGATTTTTCCCATACCTTTCCTATCCATTCTCTTAAATTTTTCTTCCTTCATGGATCTCTCTAGAAATTTGCTTTACAAATCCAGTTACTTCATTGGATTATTTGATCAATTGAAGGCATTTTCCAATTACCATTTGAATTATGTCATCTCTTTTCTTAGCACTTTCCATTTTTTTGTCTTCTTAACAATTCCTTTTAAATTGTGTCCCTCCTTTGGTCTTTGATCTTCCCATCGATTATTTTATACCAAGCAAAGCCTTTGAACCATCAGTAACTCAAGATTCCTCCCTAAACACTTATATACATAAACTATATGTTGTTTCTTTAAGCCTAAGGATTGGCTTTTATTAATTTCGATTGCAAACAACTTCACAGAAACTAGCACAAGTTCGTCTTAGGCATTGGAAGGAGGATCTAGATAAGTAAACTTTGGCCTTCAAGCCCTAGTTCCTAATATTCTAACTAAGGGAATATACTCTTAGGACTTGATAGGACCAAAACTTTACTACCTTTCCTAACAACCCATGTACTCTCCAAGCTAGGTGGTTCATTCACTAAGGCTCTTTCCTAGGGGGACACCATAGGGCCTTAGTGTGAGAGGCATAGTCTAACGAGGTGATTTTTTGTCTTTTCATTAAATTCCGATGATATGATTCTGGGTGACATAAGGTTATATTATTTAAATTACATTTTAGAATACAAAAAATGATTTAGCTACCTAGTAAACCCTTAGGACACTCAAATTATGCATACTCAACAACTTAAAACTACAATTTTCCTAATTTTTGACAAAATGTTAGGCAAACATGATTGGAAAATATGAAAAAAACTAAGAAATCACCTCATGACACCATTTCCCATGTGAGATTCTTAGGGTGCAAACCATTGGAATGGTAATGAATAAATCCAAGTGAAAGCCATAGATACAAATAAACCCAAGTGTAAATAATTCAGTCGTAACGAATAATTTGTACTCTATGAGATTTATCTTGATGCTATTTGAATTATCTTTTAATAAACTACATTCTCCTTTGTGAAAACAAAAAAAAAGTCCACGACATTGGAGGAAGGTTTTATGACCACAATTTGCTTGCCAATGTTTTTTTGGTGAATCGATAACACATTGGAGTAATCAATATGAGGTGCATGATCAAATCTTGTGACTGCCACTAACACCAAGAGTATATTCAAGAGCTCACAAGTCAGATATACCAATAACTTATGAGTTAGCAAGAGTTGAAACCTCAAATGGGTGGAGGCGCCTAATCTTCAAGCCTTATCACAACAATCCAAACATCTCCTTTAGAATTAAAACCAGATATAAGAAAACAATTGTACTCCCAACCATTTAAACTACCAACATAAAACACAACTCACTTTCTAACATTACGCCATTCTTGCTTGCTTGCTCTTCGATCAATCTTTCTTAGTAGGTGGAAGAGATCAATATATACATGCATCCAGTACAACACCTAGATAACTATATAATAGAAATGGAAAAATAAGAAGTGTAGTATGCAGTATTGCTACTTAGTACCTGCCTCTTTTGCAAAAAACAATAAATAACTAAATTAAAGTAAAAGCAATAAAGAACTAAAATTGCATATCTCTACACATTAATTGGTTCCAAGTCTTACTAAAATCTTATTTCTCATTATGACAATTTACAAGTTTAATAGATTTAAAATTAGAATTTTATTATAATTATAAGTTTATAATAAATATTTAAATTATATATTTTGTTTTTCTAATAGAAGTTGTGTAAAAATATTTTAAAATAAAATAGTTGTTTAAACATGTTATGAATTAGTTCATTTTCCAATACTTATAAATAAAAAGAATGGAAATAAATATTTTTTTAATGTCAAATATGACAATAATTATTTTGGATTAATGGAATTGCACATATTAAATGTTAGTATCGTACAATTTAATTATATTAGGTGTATTTAAGAGTTTTGAATCTATTTTTACAATTTCCTCAAATTTAAAAGTGATTTTTTAACAACAATTTCTTTAGAAGATTTTGGTGATGGTAAAATGGAGAAATTTAAAAATATGGAATGTTTAACCTTATCTAAAATAGATATTATTGATGGTCCATGACAATGTTGCATTTTTTACACTAGATATCATTATAAAAGGGAGAAAAAAAGAAGATCATTGATTTTTGTTTTCAGTAGTTTAGGCAAATAAAGTTTTATATTAAAATCCCCACATTGAAAAAATGCACAACCACATTTTAAAAAGTACAAGAATATATTTATGGATATCCCCATGAGATTATTGCTAAAGTTCAATCAAGATACTTTAAAGTGCAAGAATATATTTATGGATATCCTCATAAAACAATTGCTAAAGTTCAATTAAGATTCTTTTTCAACAAAAATACCTTGCAGAAAACTTTCCAAGTAATTCCTCATGATCCATAAATGGTAAATGAGGTAAATCATCAACTTCAATTATGAAAACTAACCTCAGAATCAAGGGAATAGAATCCATAACCTCCCCAAATTTAGGGAAGAGATCTCATATTTGGCTCATGAACTCTTGAGCTAATCCTCTAGGCTAAAGTCCAATCAAGATAGCTAACAAGTCCATAAAATTAAATGGAAACTAATTATCCAAAGGAAAAGTGGGTCATCAATGGAAAAATGTATACAATGATAGAGAGTGGTGACAAAGACTATGATATAAGTAACCTTAACATTTAACAAATTAATTTGTCCCATAAATTTTATTAATGCAAAGAAAGATTTTTTTCTTTTCCAAAATTTAAATTATTTTTCTTTCAATAATATTGATAATTTAATAACAACAATGTGATTTACTCATTTAAAAAAATTAAAAAAAAATCTATTTTTGTTTATAAAATTAGTGAAATTTTAAATTGTGAGATTTTTTTTTTTTAATTTGAAAAAACTATATTCTAATAAATGCTTTTTTAACATTGAATTTTTACTTATTCTCATCTACCTACATTAAAATTCTAATGGAAAAAATGAATGAAAATTAAATTATGTCTAAATTTAGTATATATATATATATATATATATATATATTTGAAAATCTAAAAATATCTCAAAAATATAAGCAAAATCACCTCTTATAGGTAAAAATATTATATGTCCCCACGTAATAAAAATTGAAATCAAAAGCTGCGTAAATAAGACTCGTGGAGTTAAAAGCGTGATTAAGGGCTTATTCATATAAAATATATATAAACTTAAGTTACATAAATTTAGATCCGACATCGTAGATAACTATGAATCTATAGTTGAAAGAAAGAAAAAAAAAAATTATTTTAACGTCCATAAGGCTAATATTTATAACAAGACTTCAAGCAACAAGAACAATAACAAGTTAACACTGCTTAATAATTCATCAGATACTACAAATTGTTTCGAATTATGGGCTAATATTTATAACAAGACTTCAAGCAACAAGAACAATAACAAGTTAACACTGCTTAATAATTCATCAGATACTACAAATTGTTTCGAATGCCAACTCAATAATATGAGTAGATAAAACTTTAATGCACCACTATCACGAACAATTATAAGCAAATAATAAATAACGTGGATGTCATCACTTGACTTGATCAGCTGCACTAAATACAATAAGTGAACCATCTAACCAGTACAAAAATTATTAATGTTGAGCTATGACGTGTACGTGTAGGTATAAGTTTTTATTTTTATTTTTATGATTTTAAATTCTTTTTTGTTTTGACAAAACTGTTCTTTAATTTACAATAACTAATTAGAAAATGGCCCTGGAGTATGCCCTAAAACTGTCTCTGCTTGGCTAAGAGCTCATCTTCTTGGGACTTAAGGAAACACGTTAACGGCCCAAGACCCAGAGGCATCGGGCAGGAGAGAAAGCCTGCTCCCTTACGAACCACCAACTAGTTATTCCAAGTGGTGTGGTTTTCCTTGATAACAGTGATGCATCAACCGACATTCGCGGATAGCAGCCAGAGATGGCTACCCTCAATGTTAGTTTGACCACTGAGTTTGATAGGTTGTTCCACCTTTTGAAAAAAAAAACTAATTAGAAAAAAATAATTATATTTTACAATTTTTTTTTAAATTCTAAATATTTAATATTTAATTTGTTCAAAATTTTAATAAATTTAATAGAATGTGTTTAAATTTTTTTAATTGAAGTTAAATTTTTTTAAACTAAAAGTAAAAACAATATAATTTGTTTTTGAGAAATATAAAAATATCTAATAACTATGTATATTAGATATATTTTCTATTTGACTTGATTTTAAAAAATCTATTTAACTTGATTTGTTGAATCGAAAAGCTTGGCCAAATTTTTTTCTTATGTGATTTCTACTTATATAATTTTTAACTTATATAATTTTTAACGAAAAACTTTACTTAATTCATTATAAATAAAAAAAACTGATACAAAAATTTTAACATTCTTATTCTTCTTAGTGTATTATGATAAAGTGATGTTAACATCAATGTGAACCATTTGAATCTGAATTTGTTTCATATTTTACCTCGGCAAAAACTTTTCTTAACTCGTTCATCTAATTGACTCACCTCTTTTTAAGCATTTAATTTATAATTTTAAGTTTCATTCACCAATTTTTTTTAATATAAATATTTAATTTATAAATTTAAAATTCATACTTCAAAATAAATATTTAATTTTTAAATTTAAAAATCTTTAAAAGATTTAGTTAAATATTTAAACATTGATTTTACATATTTTCTTTAAACTTAGTTTTAAAACTCCACAACATAGAACCCATAACAATTTTTATTCAAATGTTGAGTTTTTATTCGATTTAAAAAATGTTAACCTTTAAACCTCATCTTTTAACTCTCCAATGGTTTTTCATTTGAAATTTGGGGCTTATAAAGTTGAAGTTTTAAAGGTCGTGTCAAAGTGCTCAACTTTACAATAGGTTGATCTCTTAAATGGCTTGATCATTTGGATATTTAAAGGTTAAGGAAATGCAAAATCATTAATGAGTTTCCTATCCTTGATTTATATCTTGAATCATGTTTATTTAAAAATTAATGATTAAGATTGTGAGTTTGAGTATGTATTTATTTAATTTTTTTGTTGCTGAGATTTTTGTATATCTCAAAGTGTTGGGAACATATGAGTCATAATTACATTCCATATTGACATCATTTGTAGCTTATTAGTGCCAATTACATTATGTCACTATCGGTTCATAGAAATTTAGAATACTTAAAAATTTAAAAAGACCAGAGGGAGAAATGAAAGACCTTAGTTTTCCAATTTCTTGAGTGACATTCTTCTCAAATTGAATCTAACACTAAAGGAAATAGTAACTCTCAATCTTCTTAAGATTGATGTGGGACACCATTCAATGTAGTGTGATTTAAATGGTGAAGTTGGCAAAGTAGAATAAAGGTATTCCAAGTCTCCAAAGGGTACTCCAACAAATACTTATCTTGGAGACATTGAATCCCTAAGTGACTGCCAAAATAATGCATATAAAGTTCTCAAGTCATGATATTAAAGCATACTTATGAAAACTCATCATGAAGTAAATCACCATTCAAGGTAGTGTAGCAAAGATGCTCATGGTCTAAACAAGGATCTCAAAGAAGCAAATCAATATGGAATGCACTTACTCATTGGTAAGAGAATAAATTTTTCTTTGCAATGCCTTGGACAAGACTTAAAATAAAGGATCAAGTGAAAATTTATGACAAAAACATTACTAATAGTTTATAAAATGCAATAAATATATGCCAAAAGCATAAAAAACAAACTCTTTTACATGCATAAGAGAATTCATTTCATTATCTAAACATAATGGCCAATGGATTTGAACTAGAGATCGTCTTTCAAATGCAAAGACACATGCTAATGGCCACACCATATACACTTGAGAAGAATAGAACCATCAAACTATCACGCTAAAAATCATGGCGGCCATGTTGTCCTTCACTTCCACTATGTATGGTTACCAAGACCTAAATCACTTGTGATATTTTCTATGACATAGTCATAGATTTAGATTAACTATAGCTAATACTTCATTACTATTCTAAGCTCTAGGATATTGTATATAATTTCGTCATATATTCAAATTAGTTAACGATGGCTTATACTTCACTACCATTCTAAGCTCCTTCCAATGATTTGGAGATACTGATAAATTCATATAGAGCATTGATCATGAGTTCCATATAACCAAAAAAAACATCAGAATTATTTATTTGTTGCCTTTCTCCTTCACTATACCTCTTATAATTAGATATTGCAGTGCTTGCAAGAATCATGATTGCTTCAACGTTGTTGGTAAGTACATCATTAATGTTAACCATGCCCTTAGAGAAGATTGTCACAGGAAAATTTGATGGTTTTCTTGTTGATGTTGGTATTGCAAATGCCAAACTAGAAATCTAGCATTTATTTGGCCAAGGGGGCGAGAGAGATGGAATAGCCATCCTTATGGCTATAATGTGTCAAATAGAAATATATATAGAGTTGAAGTTACAATTATTACTCAAATATATTGTGGAAAAAAATAGAACAATAAACACAATGAACAATATAAGCCAAAATATGATACCTTTATTGATATGGAAGGAATGTTCACTTTCTTCTTTGAGGGAGTGACCTCCAATAGAGCAGAGCTCAGATTATAAATGATTCCCAAGACACGTTTTACAATGATTCTGCATTTTTATATGGTACTTTCTATCTCTTAAGAACATTGTAGAGAAGGAACCTTCTAGTAGGTAGAAGCTTCTAGTAAGCCTTCTTACAATAATTGTGTTCACACTACAACATGACCCTTATTTGCTATTGATGGTCTCCATCCATAGTGATAGATGGTAATTTATCTACTTAGGGGGTTATGAAGGTTAGGACCCTAACATTCTTGTCTCCTTAAAAATATTTCCTTGTCCTCAAGGTCGAAGATCTGGGAAGTGATGCAGAACGACTATTGGTTCCCATGTGACATGCTCTAATTATGTATCCTTCCACTATATTAAAAATTCTTGGATATTGCACTGGTGGAGACAACACTCCCATCATTCAAGGATGATTTTTGCATAATTAGAATGTTCTTTATCTAAGTTAAGTAGACTAGCTCGAACACAACAATTGGACCCAACCACTTTCTTTAAGAAAAACATATGAAAGACAACATGGATCTTAGAGTGGTTTGGAAGTTCAAAATTTTGAGCCGTTATCCCAACATGCTTGAGGATTTTAATGAAGCTATGAAACCTAGGAGAAAGATTCTGGCTGTGATTGTCTTTGAGGGAGGTCTGGCTATATGGTTAGAGATGAAGAAACATTTGATCCCCTTCTTCAACCTGGCATTCCAAATGATGTTGATCAACTTTTTTCTTCATTTATTAAGCCATGACCAAATTATCTTTGAGAATGAGGAGAATATTGGCCCTACTTGTAAGTGTATTGTCAATCTATTGTACCTTTGACATACCTAGTCAATAAGATCATATTAATGAGGGATTTTGGCCATAGATCACCTCAAAAAGCATCATGTGAATAACACCATGATGAATTGTATTATCCCGCCATTTGGATATGGGTAACCATTGATCCCATTTTGGTTATATTTATGAAGTAAATCACCTCAAATATGCTTTCAAATACATGTTAATAGCTTCAACTTCGCCATTATTTTGGGGGTGATAAGAAGTGCTAATATCTAATTGAGTTCCTTGGAGTCTTGTAGGTTTTAACCCTGTACAGAAATTACCTGCATACGAATTCTTAAACAAAGAAAATAAACAATGCGAGAGCATAACCCATAAAACACATATGCACAGAGAGTTTTCCCTGGATCCCAAAACCGGGACTACTAGCTTGATTTTTCATTATGTTCCTTTCAATGTTACAATACATATTTATACATGCCGAAGCATCCAATACCATGGACCGAAAACCATCACGTCCAATACCATGGACCGAAAACCATCGCGTCCAAAAAACATGTGCGAAAATCATGCACAAAACCATAGGTGGGTCCGCCCAACCTAACATATGGTCCAAAACCAAAATTTTCCGGGGCGCTGCCCTGGACCCCATAAAGTGGGGTTACGGGTGCCCTTCAAACCCCCTATTAACTACGTGGAAAGAATATAACACAACCCAACAATCTCCCACTTGTTGTTTTCTTTCCACAGGGGGCCACAGGAGAGCTTAGTCATTTTTTCAGCCCTGAGATTCCCATTACTTCTCTACACCAAGAGAACTTCTCAGAGCTCACAGATTTTTTCAATGCATCTGCAGTATTCTTCAAGGTGTCCACCTTTACCAGCAACACCTTTCTGTCTTCTATCATATCCCTCACAAAGTGATACTGAACATCAATGTGCTTTGTCTTTGAATGATAAGCAGGGTTCTTTACCAAGAAAATTGCACTTTGGCTGTCACAGTCTATTCTTATAGCTCCCTATACTAACCCCATATTTGAACACAATCTCTGCAACCAAACTGCTTCCTTGCTTGCATGAGTGGCTGCCATGTATTCTGCCTCTGTAGTTGATAGTGCCACTACAGATTGTTTCTTACTCATCCAACTGACTGCACCTCCAAATAGGTTAAACACATACCCACTTGTAGATCTTCTCTGATCCAGATCTCCAGCCCAGTCTGCATCAACAAAGCCATGAATATACAACACTCTGTCCAATCCTGGTCTTCCTTGGTAGCACAAACCATAATCACTAGTGCCACGCAAATACCTGAAAACCCGCTTCACTGCTGTCCAGTGCTCCTTCCCAGGTTTTGACATAAACCTGCTCAATACTCCCACTGCATGTGCAATGTCTGGTCTAGTACAGACCATTGCATACATCAGGCTACCCACTGCACTTGCATATGGAACACGAGACATGTCCTCTTCCTCTTCTTGTGCCTTGGGACACTGTTCAGCAGATAACCTCACGCCTACAGGAATAGGAACCTTCACCGGTTTACTATCCTGCATATTAAACCTCTGGAGTATTGTCTCGACATACTTCCTCTGGTTTAACCAGAGCTTCCTCTTTGACCGATCTCTTTTAATTTCCATGCCCAAAATATAGTTTGCAGCACCAAGATCTTTCATGTCGAATTTGGAGGACAATTGGGTCTTCAAATCCTGGATAATTTCTTTGTCATTTCCAACCAGTAACATATCATCCACATACAAGACCAGATAAATAATACGGTCACCAATTAATTTAAAATACACACAATGATCTGCTTTGCTTCTGGTGAAGCCAAGTCCCCGTATAAATGTATCAAATTTCTGATACCACATCCTTGGTGATTGTTTTAACCCATACAGAGACTTCTTTAACTTGCATACCATTTCTTTCTTACCCTTCACCGCAAAGTCTTCAGGTTGCTTCATGTAGATTTCCTCTTCCAAATCCCCGTGAAGAAATGTTGTCTTCACATCCATCTGTTCTACCTCAAAATCAAAAGCAGAAGCAACAGATAAAAGTAATCTAATAGAAGTTACCTTGGCAACAGGAGAAAAAATATCACCAAAATCAATTCCCGGCACCTGGGAATAACCTTTTGCTACCAACCGAGCTTTGTATTTCTCCACCTTTCCTTCTGCATTTGTCTTCTTCTTGAACACCCATTTGCTGCCAATGGGTTTCCTTCCATCTGGCAACTCCACCAGATCCCAAGCCTCATTTTTGTGCAAAGATGCCATTTCATCGACCATGGCCTCTTTCCAGAGTTTTCCATCCTCTGAATCCACTGCTTCCTTCACAGTTCTGGGATCATCATCAGTAACAGACAAAGCAAAATTTGAACTGAAAGCAGATGGACTATACCTTTCTGGCTGCCTTCTTTCTCGAACTGATCTTCTCACAGCCGCAGTTTGTGGCTCTTCATCTTCTGATTCCTCCTCTGCTGCAGAGTCTGATTCTTCCTCCTTTGGCTCAAACTCTATCTTCTCAGGTTCCTTTGGTTGGACTTCATGTTGAATAACATCTTTTACCTCTCTGAACAACACATCTCGGCTGTACAAAACCTTCCGTGTGACTGGGTTCCAAAGCTTATAACCCTTTAAACCATCCTTATACCCAATAAAGATGCACTTTTCAGATTTACTATCCAACTTGGTTCGTTTCTCCTTTGGAACATGTACATATGCATCACATCCAAATACCCTTAGATGTGAAAGAGAGGGTTTCTTACCAGTCCATACTTCTTGTGGAGTCTTATCCTCCAACGCTGATGAAGGTGATCTGTTGATCAGGTAACATGCAGTATCCACCGCCTCTGCCCAGAATTCCTGTCCTAACCCGGCACCACTGAGCATGATTCTTGCCCTTTCCATCAATGTCTTGTTCATTCTTTCTGCGACTCCATTTTGCTGAGGTGTATATGGAGTAGTCTTCTGCCGTGCTATACCACACTACTTACAAAATTCTTCAAATTCCTTGCTGCAAAATTCTCCACCATTATCTGTCCTCAGCACCTTTATCTTCTTCTCTGTCTGATTTTCCACCAGAGCCTTAAATTCTTTAAACCTGTCAAAGACTTCAGATTTCTTCTTAAGAAAATATATCCATGTATTCCTTGAGAAGTCATCTATGAATGATACATAGTACACAGACTTACCCAGTGATGGAACCTTCATAGGTCCAAACACATCACTGTGCACAAGCTCTAATATTTGTTTCGTCCTGTTACCACCAGAGGGGAAACTCACCCGATTCTGCTTCCCATATACACAATTTTCACAGAAATAAAAATCCAGAGAGCTATTATTCATACCTTCTACCATACCTTTACCATGAAGTATTCGAATGCCCTTCTCTCCAATATGTCCAAGCCTTTGATGCCACAACATGGTCTTCTCTCCAGAGACCACTAGATTCTCTACTCCATTTTCAGGAACCATAGAACTATTGCACCCATCAACAATAGTGCTACCTTGCAGCTTGTACAGAGTTCCAATCCGAACTCCCCGCATTAATATCAGTGCTCCTCGAACCATCTTGTAGGTATCTTTCTCGAACACCGTCTTTACACCTGCATCATCCAACTTGCTTACAAAAATCAGATTTCTAGCCAATGCAGGAATATGTAGAACACCCGGAAGTGTTCTAACCCTTCCACCTTGCAACTTCAACTTTACTTTTCCCCGACCAATGATTCTAGCCTTCCTATCATCTCCTAAGAAGACATCACCACCATCATATTTCTCATACTCGCAGAACCACTCTCTATGGGGAGTGAAGTGAAAGGATGCACCTGAGTCAATCAACCATGCCTCATGATCTACATGTGTACTTGAAGAAGCCAAGTACACATCCCCACCTTCATCTGAGGTGGTTTTCGCCTCTGTAGAAGGAGCATCATCAGATCCCTTTCCTTTATCAGGAGCTTTAGATTTACAATCCCTTCTGAAGTGCCCTTCCTTTCCGCATTTCCAGCACACCACCTTTGTAGGTTTTCCTGGAGATTTAGATCTCCCACTCGATGACTTATTTTTGTTTCTGTTCTGGGACCGTCCTCGTACAGACAAGGCATCACCATTCTGGTTGTCCATATTTTTCCGTCTCATCTCCTCCGTCAGCAAGGCTGAGACTATTTCATCAAACTGCAAAGCAGTTGCATTGCTACCTATTGCAATAACCAGACTATCCCACGAATCTGGTAGAGAACACAACAGGCTGATGCACTTATCTTCATCTAAAATTTTAATATCAACAGATAATAACTGACTTACCACAGTATTAAACGCATTCAGATGCTCTGTCACCGAGTCTCCATCTTTCATCCTCAGGTTATACAGCTTTTTCCGCAGGAACAGTTTATTCACCAGCTACTTAGATTGGTACAAAGTCCCTAACTTGACCCACAAAGCCTTTGCCGTAGCTTCCCCTGATACATTCAACAATAATGAATCTGAGACACACAATCGTATTGTGCTCTTTGCCTTCTGATCCAACTTCTTCCATTCTTCATCGGTCACTCCCGATGGTTTAGTACCCGGATCTACCGCGATCCACTGATCTTTATCCACCAACAGATCCTCCATCTTGAGTTTCCACAACTCAAAATTCTGACCATTGAACTTCTCAATCTCTATCTTTCCACTGCTCGCCATCTTCTTTCACCACCAGAATCGATCTCGCAGATCTCCCACTGAACAGGGTCTACCACAGGCCCGAGCGAAACCCCTCAGCAACAAAGGCGTCCCCTTGAAGCCAAAACAACTCCGATACCAAATGTAGGTTTTAACCTTGTATAGAAATTACCTGCATACGAATTCTTAAACAAAGAAAATAAACAATGCGAGAGCATAACCCATAAAACACATATGCACAGAGATTTTTCCCTGGATCCCAAAACCGAGACTACCAGCTTGATTTTTCATTATGTTCCTTTCAATGTTACAATACATATTTAAATACATGCCGAAGCATTCAATACCATAGACCGAAAACCATCGCGTCCAATACCATGGACCGAAAACCATCGCGTCCAAAAAACATGTGCGAAAATCATGCACAAAACCATAGGTGGGTCCGCCCAACCTAACATATGGTCCAAAACCAAAATTTTCCAGGGCGCTGCCCCGGACCCCATAAAGTGGGGTTACGGGTGCCCTTCAAACCCCCTATTAACTACGTGGAAAGAATATAACACAACCCAACAAGTCTAAACAATTCTTGCCAGAAGTCACTTGTGAAGATGGGATCACGATATGTGACAATTGAATGTGGCATCTAATGTAGTTTGAAGATGTCATATTTGAATACTTGAGCAACTATGGAAGATTTCAAAGGGTGTTGGAGGCTATAAAAAATTCGCATATTTGGAAACGTGATCAACCAAAACCATGATGACAAATTTGTTTCTAGATTTGGGTAACATCACAATGAAGTCCATAGAAATGTCTTTTCATACAATAAGAGGAAAAATTAGAAGTTGTAGCGCCCTTGGAGTTTTCATTATTTCACCTTTATTCTATTGGTAAAGGCCATGTCATCCACAAAAGTGTGGATATCCTTCTTCATGCTTTCCCAAAAGAAGAAATGTTTGATCCATTCATATATTTTATGAATGTCAAAATGACCTACCATTGGTAATGTGTGGAGTTTAGAGAGTACTATTGATTTAAAATTGGACCACTTGAGAAAACTCAAACACCCTTCATAAAAAATATTATAATTGTTCCAAGCAAACCTTAAAGATGTATTAGAGTCATGTTAAATGTTGAGAAATGGCAATAAGAAATTCTAGTTTAATTTTTCCTTGAATTAAACTGAGAATTAAAATTGAATTCTATTCTCACAACAACTTGTAAATAGTTAATTAAGTTTAATTAACATAATTAACTTAAGAATTTCAAGTTTGAAGTCTTTCTGAAGTCATGTATATGTTCTCCCTAAATTTTAGGGGTCCAGTATGAGTTTAAATTGAGTTGGAAATTAGATCACTCAATTTATTGAGTTAAGTTCAGTTAAATTAGTTCCGAACTATTTGTGGAACTAATAGAGAGTTAACAATCAGTTTGTGTACTAGTGCATCCACAAGTGTCACTCTAGTTAACTAAAGATTCCCTCATCAGAAAGTCATGCATGTCGATTATGAGAAAGCCCCAGTTGAGACTAGAGTGCAGGGACAACGTACTATCATTTGTATTATTTACTGGAGTGTAACTATCATGCATACATCATAGGTTGATCCTATGTTTGGATTGCGCAGTTTTGGAAGCATGAATTCCCCTTAAATATAGGTTATTCATCCTAGGAATTATGCAAGGGATTAGGGGCTTGGAGAGCTACAAAATTGTCTAAGTGTTGGCCAAGAGCTAGCTTGTGAGCTGAGAGAGTTGAACATACTTGTGCAGAATTGTTCTAGTGAGAACAAGATTTGTATCTTCACTCGTATTTATGATATATGCAATACAGATAGCGGGGTTTTGAGCAGTGGATTTCCCCAGATACATCTCGTGTTATGTGCCATTGATTTATCTTATTTTTGTTCATATTATTTTCATCGATCTATTGTCTTCCGCTCGCTGAAAGTAGAAGTAGATTCTTGTCCTGTGCTTTAGTACGTTGCATGAGCTTGTGAATCTACAGGATTTTATACATCGTATTGAAGTTGAGAACAATATAATAAAGGAGATTTTGAAGTTTTGAGTTTTGGGTTATAGGTGAATTCGAATTTACAATACATAATTCAGTATCGACAGATGGCTTTCTACGGTTTGCGGCTCGAGTATGCCTTGAAAGGCAACTTGAATTTTATAGCCTGGAGTGACATAATGGAGGTTGTATAGAGGATAATGGCTTGAAGGAATTCGTTGATCAAGAAATTCCTAAGCCAGGATCATCAGATGCACAGAATTTGGCCGAATGGAAGAAGTGTGTGGCGAAGGCGAGGCAGATAATCCTTGAGGAAGTTATGAGACCACATTGTATCGAGTCTCCATGGAAAGGAAAATTCGTATGCTATGTGGAAAACATTTATGGACTTGTATCAGAACAATAGTGACCAAATGAATTTGGCATTGAAGGACAAACTTCAAAAAATCAAAATGGAGAAAGGTGAGACAATTCCAAAATACTTGACCAAGTTCACTCAATGTCTTGATGAACTTGGAAGTGTTGGAATCACGGTTGTCGAGGATGATATGGTGATTCTTGCTCTTCTAGGACTCCCAAAGAGTTAGCATAGTTATCAAGACTTTGTTAATGATTGGGAGAATCTGTCGGATTGGGAACGACTGTGGTTGGATTTGATGCAGAAGGAGATCAGGAGGAACACCAGGGATGGCTCTTCATCAAATACTGATGATGAAGAGAACTATGCCTTGGCGATTAAGGCGAAGAAGGGGAAAGGGAAAGATTTCCATTCTAAATCATATTATTATAATGGAGGTAAGAAGAAAGACACAATGAAAGTTAAGTGCTTTCATTGTCATGAGCTGAGCCATTTTGCTACAAATTGCCCACTCAAGAAGTCCATGAAGAAGTCCTTAGGAGGAACGGTGGGTGAGTCTTTGGCCTCTCAATTCGAATTGGAATTTTCCCTCATTGCATGCATGGTGTCACCAATGATGGGAAGTGTATGGTACTTAGAAATTGGATCTTCATTCCACATGATTGGCAACAAAGAGTTATTCACTCACCTGGAGGAGAAATATCTCCATATGCATATCGAGATGGGTGACAATAGGAAGTATAGTGTTACTAGATTGGGAACACTTACTTTTTAGAGGGAGCATGGGGCTCCACTCACCTTGAATAATGTTATGTATGTGCTCGGGCTAAAGAATAACTTGGTATCCGTTGCCATGCTTGAGGATAGAGGATATGATGTGATCTTCTCAAAAGGAAAGGCGTTCCTTCGACACATAGCCACGGGTTAAGTAAGTAAGATAGAGATTTGGGTGAAGAATATATATAATATGGAGGTAGAGGAGTGTGCTGCTTTGAGCAGAAAAGCAGAAAGGGTGCAGAGCCAAGGCATTGGCGAGTTGTGGCACAAGAAATTGGGCCACTTGCATCATGGAGCTTTGAAGATATTGCAGTAGATCTCTACCGATCTTCCCAAAGGTATGCTTGAGTAAGTTGATACATGCAAGGGGTGTACTTCAGGAAAATACACCAAGTCTTTCTTTCACGATAGAGACAATTGAGCATAGCCTATTCTAGAGTGAGTCTATTTAGATATGTGTGGACCATTCTCAACAACAACCACGATCAAACACATGTATTATGTTATATTTGTTGATGACTATTCTCGTAAATGTTGGATATTTTTCATGCAGAAAAAGGATCAAACTTTCACAAAGTTTTGTGAGTTTAAAGAATTAGTGGATAAAGAGTTGAGCAAGAAGGTTAAAGCTCTACGAAGTGATAACAGTGGTGAGTATGTCTCAAACGATTTTAAGAACTTCTATGCAGTGGAACGGATTAGACAGGAGTTGACGAAACCCCATAACCCTCAGCAAAATGGGGTGGCCGAGAGGAAGAACAGAAGCATAGTAGGGGCAGCGAGGATGATGTTGCATGATCAGGGCCTACCACTACAATTGTAGGGTGAGGCATGCAACACAATGGTTTATGTTCAGAACCATAGCCCACATCAGATACTTGAGATGAAGACACTAGAGGAGGCTTATTCCGGTAAGAGGCTAGATGTTGGTCACTTCAGGATTTTTGGGTCATCGGTATATTTCCATGTGACCAAATATGGATGGAAGAAGCTTGAGATGATAACAGAGTTGGGGATATTTGTGGGGTACACTAATACACCTCACAACTATCGAGTGTACTTACCGGCCAACAGGATGACAATGGTTCACAGGGATGTCAGATTCGATGAGGAGAAGACCATGCGAGTTTCCCTTGAGAGGGAGCTTGAGCTACATGTAGATGAGGAGATTTTAGCTCCTAAGGTTGAGGAGCCTCAGATTGATGTGGAACAGCCACATGTAGAGGATTCGGGAGTGGATACATCCTCTCAGGCAGAGTATTCCAAAGAGGGAAGAAAGTGCGCCAGAGAGGCTGACAGATTGTTGGATGATGCACAAGAGAATGTGGGAGCACCCACTTCTCAGTGCAAGAAGAGGAGGTCACCTAAGAGGTACACTTGATCCATGGCTCTTATGGGAGAATGTGTTGTGACAAAGCCATCTTCCTTTAAGGAAGTAGTGCAGCAACCGGTTTGGGTTGATGCCATGGCGGAGGAGTATGACTCCATAGTTCGTAACAATGTTTGGGATGTGGTCTTGAGACCGAGGACAAGTCAATGGTGAGCTCTCATTGGATTTACAAGGTAAAGAAAGCTACAAATGGTAGTGTGGAGAAGCATAAGGCTATATTTGTGGCCGGTGGATTTTCACAAGTAGAGGGGATTGACTATGATGATACCTTTTCTCCTGTTGCAAGGTACTCGTCAATCAGATCTATATTGCCACTATCAACACAGATGGGTTGGAAGATACATCAGATGGATGTGAAGACAAACTTCCTTAATGACATGATTGAGGAATAGGTGTACATAGAGTATCTTGAAGGTTTTGAGACCTTTGACTGTGAGTCACATGTGTGTCGACTAAAAGAGAGCGTTGTATGGGTTGAAGCAAGCACCTTGTGCTTGGTACACCAGGATAGATAGCTACTTCACCGGGTTGGGCTTCACGAAGAGTGAAGCAAATGTGAACATGTACCACATAGTGGTGGAAGGTAAAATATTGATCATTGTACTTTATGTTGATGATCTCATACTGATAGGTGATGATCAAGTGATCAAGTCTTGCAAGGTCCTAGTTTGAGATGAAGGACATGGGGCACATGAATTACTTTCTTGGCATGGAGGTATGGCTGGGAGATAGGGAGTTGTTTGTGTCTCAGGGAAAGTATGACAATGAGATACTCAGGAGACTCTGCACGCAGAGAAGCAAATCCATGGAGACTCCTCTAGCAGGTAATTAGAGGAAGGAGGATGCTACTTCAGGAGAAGAAGTGGAAGCTACTATTTATAGGCAGTTTGTGGGTTCACTCACGTACTTGATTAACACACAACTGGATATGTGCTATGTAGTTAACCAGCTTAGTCAAGCGATGGTTAGGCCTATGAAGTTGTATTGGAAGGCGAAAAAGCATGTGTTGAGATACCTCAAGGGCACTTCTCAGTATGGATTATGGTACAGACGGATAGAGGGAGTGAAGCTTCAAGGCTTCATTGATGCAGATTGGGCAGGGAGTCCATGCAATAGGAAGAGCACATCAGGAGGGATCTTTATTATTGGGTCAACGACAGTTTCTTAGTACAACAGGAAACAGAGATTGGTTGCACTCAATTCAGTAGAGGCAGAGTACATAGCTGTGGGTCAAGCAACATGAGAGGCCATCTAGATGAGGAGGATCCTTGTTGGTTTGTTTGGTCAATAGATGGATCCAACTGTGATTTATTGCGATAGTCATAGTTGTATAAAACTCTATGAAAATCTAGTCTTTCATGATCAATTCAAGCATGTTGATATCCAATATCATCATCTCAGAGATTGTGTATTGAGGCAGATTATGTTGTTAGAGCACATTCCCATGGAGGAGAAAGATGTTGACATTTTGACAAAGGCATTGTCAAGGTGTAAATTTGAGTTTCATTGAGATAGGATCGGGTTAGCTGATAATCCCATTTTTGTTGAGAGGGAGTGTTGAGAAATGACAACAAGAAATTCTAGTTTAATTTGTCCTTGAATTAAATTGAGAATTACAATCGAATTCTATCCTCATAGCAACTTGTAAATAGTTAATTAAGTTTAATTAAATTAATTAATTTAGGAATTTCGAGTTGGAAGTCTTTCTGAAGTCATGTATATGTTCTCCCTAAATTTTAGGGGTCCATTATGAGTTTAAATTGAGTTGGAAATTAGATCACTCAGTTTATTGAGTTAAGTTCAGCTAAATTAGTTCCAAATTGTTTGTGGAACTAATAAAGAGTTAACAGTTAGTTGGTGCACTAGTGCATCCACAAGTGTCACTCTAGTTAACTGAAGATTCCCTCATCAGAACTCATGCATGTCGATTATGAGAAAGACCTAGTTGATACTAGAGTGCATGGACAATGTAATATCAGTTGTATTATTCACTGGAGTGTAAATATCATGCATGCATCAGAGATTGATCCTATGTTTGGATTGTGCAGTTTTGGAAGCATGAATTCCCCTTAAATACAAGATATTCATCCTAGGAATTATGAAAGAGATTAGGGGCTTGGAGAGCTGCAGAATTGGCTACGTGTTGACCAAGAGCTAGCTTGTGAGCTAAGAGAGTTGAACATACTTGTGCAGAATTGTTCTAGTGAGAACAAGCTTTGTATATTCACTCATATTTCTGATATATGCAATACAAATAGTGGGATTTTGAGTAGTAGCTTCCCCATATACATCTTGTGTTATGTGCCATTGATTTATCTTCTTCTTGTTCATATTTTTTTCATCAATCTATTGGCTTTCGCTGGTTGAAAGTAGAAGTCGATTCTTGTCATGTGCTTTAGTACATTGCATGAGCTTGTGAATCTACATGATTTTCTACATTAAAGGTGTTGAATCAGGATAGAGATATTGGGATTTATGAACAATTCATCACAAAATTCATTTGTCCTATTAGATATAATGAATGAGAGTGAAAAGTGGAATCACTCCTCTTCATATTTTCAAGAGAGAGAATCAATTGACACATTCTCCTTTCCATTCTTATATATGGTATCATAATCATATCCTAACATCTTGGTAACCCATTTACATTTTATAGGATGAAATACTTTGCTCAAAAAGTTATTTGAGGGTACGCCAATCAATTTTAATCTAGAAATGTTTCCCAAGCAAGTAGAGACACGAGATATCCACATTTTGAAAAATGGCCAACATTTCATTTTCATAGATGGATATACCTAACAAAATTATTTAAAGGTAACAACTAAGGTTCTACCTTCTTGCATGAGAAAAAACCCATTCTTTCTTTCAATCCATCACATTCCAAAACATAAGTATTTGTAAAGTTGGGTAGAGCTAATAGAGGTGTGTTGCTCATAACATCTTTCAATTTGTTATGTATCCAGATTAAAAAAATATAGAAACATAAGAAAATATAGATCAACAACTTGGTAATAAGCCACTTCGAGGGGCAAACCTCCTTTTACATCACATAAATTAAATATCCTTGGATGATTCAAATGACAAGACCTCCTTGGTATATATATAAGTCTAAAGGGTTAAAATATAATTAGGGCCTACATAAAAGTAATGATGTAAGGGCACAACAATAAAAATATGGGAGCTACAATAGTATTATAGGGACCTAACATGCCCCTTTCATTCAAAAAAGTGTTGTCCTCAATGCTTGAGTAGTTATGGATGCTTCTGTATAAAATAATCATCCTCCCATATGGAATCTTTAGCAGGTAAGCTTTTTTAGTTAATGAAATACTCTTAAATTGGTTGATTTTGTACCTGGCATATTCTTGTTTCCGTGATTGGTTCAAGATCCAATATGATTTTTCCTTCCTCGTCAAGTTTTTGCAATATAGTTTGAATTCAGAGCTTGTCACCTATAATATTCTTTAAGTAATAAACATGGAAAACTGGGTGTACTTGCGAAGATGCAGGAAGCTCTAATTTGTATGCCATAGTACCAATCTTTTGTAACACCTTGTAAGGGTCATAGTACTTCGGTGATAATTTATTATCCTGACTAGATTACTTGAGGGACATTTGTTTGTATCGTTGTAGCCGCAAAAATACCTAATTGACCACATCAAAAAAAAATTCACTACGATGTTGACCAAACTGTTGTTTTGCTTGGTTTTGTGCTAGAGTTAGGTTGTCCTTTAAGAGTTGGAGAACTTGTTGTTGATGCTCGATGTAATCTTCTGTTACTTAAACCTTAGAATTTTCTCTTAAAGATGATGTGATAGACGGTGGATGATATCCATAAAGTGTCATAAATGGGTTCATTTTTGCTACAGTACGGAAGGAAGTGTTATACCACCATTGTGCTACAGGTAACCACTTGACCCATTGTGTATGCTTATCAGATACGAATAAATGAAGATATCCTTCCAAAAATTTGTTCACTATCTCAATTTTCTCATCAGATTGAGGATCATAAGATGAGCTATGAACTAATTGAGTACCAAGACAAGAAAATAATTTTGTCCAAAATTTCCAATGAAAATGGGATCTCTTTCACTTACAATAATATTTGGGTTTCCGTGTAGCTTTTGAATTGTTTCCACAAATGTAGTAGCGATTGTATTGGATTTAAAAGGATGAGATAGTGCACACAAGTTTGCATACTTGGTAAGCCTATCAACTACCATCATTATGACACTCTTTCCTTCAGAATTGGGTAAACCTATGATAAAATCCATTGAGACCTCCTCCCATCATTGACTTGGTATGGCTAATGGTTTTAAAATACCCGGGGTCTTAATTGTCTCAACTTTGTTTTGTTGGAAAACAAAACATTTTGCCACAAACTTCTGAATATCAGATTTAAGGTCGTCCCAAAAACATTCCTTCTTGACCATGTGGCAAGTTTTTAAAAATCCTGAGTGCCCTCCTATAAGATATGTGTGCAATTCCAAAACAACCTTTGGTTTGAGTTTGGAGTTCTTACATAGATATAAGTGATCTTTGAACCATAATGAATGATTTTTCCAGATAAATGTATCAGATGCACTGGGATCTTGCTACAAATTTTAAATGAGTTTCCACACCTCTTTGTCATTCTTCCATTCATACCTAGCTTCAATTATCAAATTAGGTTGGATAATAGAAATGGCATAGAGAAATTCCTTCACATCCTCATGCCTTCTTGAGAGTGCATATACAAAAACATTTTGCTTCCCTTTTTTGTAGATAATTTCAAAGTCATAACTTACCTCCTTTATGACCCATTTTTTCTACTTTTCTAAAGATAATCTTTGTTCCAAGAAGTATTTAAGACTATCATGATTTGTTTTTACCTTGAAGTGTCTTCCCATTAGGTAAGGGCACAATTGCTTTAGGGCATGTAGTATTTCCAACATTTCCTTCTCATACATATGTTTGTGTAAATACTTTCCCTTCATTGGATGACTTCCAAAAGAAATGGGTCTCCCTTCTTGCATTAAAACAAAACCAATGCCAATTATAAAAACACCACATTCCACAATAAGGGTTTGTCAACCTGAGAAATCCTCGAAGATGCCTCAAGGTTGTGGGGATTTTCCATTCCTTGATGGCTTTAATTTTGTTAGGGTCTACCTTAACACCCTAATCAAACACAATATGAACCAAATATTCCACTTCCTATATCCCAAAGAAGAATTTGGAGGGTTTCACATACAATTGTTTCTCCTCCAATAGTTTGAGCAGTCTCTCAACATATTAAAAATGACCTTTCCAAGAATTGTTGTAGATTATTACATAATCAAAAAATGCTACCACAATTTTTCTAAGGAAGGGTTTGAAAGTGGAATTCATTAAACCTTGAAATGTGGAAGGTGTATTAGTAAGACCAAAAGGCGTGACCAAAAATTCATAATGAGCTTCGTGCATTCCGAATGTTGTTTTCAGAATGTCTTCTATCTTCATTCTAATTTGATGATATTCTGAATGAAGATCCAACTTGGTGAAGTAAATTTCTCTATGTAGTTCATCTAAAAATACATCAATGAGAGGAATGGGAAATTTATCTTTAATAATAATTTTGTTGCTCAGCTCTCTATAATATGGACACAAACGACATGATCCATCCTTCTTGTGCACTAGTACTACTAGATAAGAGAAAGCAATTTTTCTAGGTTGAATTATACCTACCTCTAGCATTTTTGCAACCATACATTCAATTTCACTCTTTTGGAAATAGGGATATACGTAAGGTGTGATGTTTGGAGGAACACTTCTTGGAATCAAGTGAATAACATGATCATGATCATGAATAGGTGGGAGACCTTTCGGTGTCCTAAATACCTTGCAAGTGTTGTTCCTTCTTCAAAATATTTTTCATGCCATTAGAGTTGATTAACTTCCCGGGTTTACCTGTGACACCCCTTACTTCAATTTCCTTTCCTTCTCAAAAAAATTTCAAGAAAAGTTCTTTAAAATGGAAAGCTTTTTTCCCCAAATATTGTACCCATTGGACTCCTAATACAACATCAATACCCCCCATTGTAATGGAAAATATTCGAATATTAAATACATATTCCCCCATGCTTAGATTGATATTATAACACTTCCCTGAGCAATTTATAGTTCCTCCATCTACAACCATCACTTGACACTTTGGTGCTGGATATAAAAACCAATTCAAATCCTTGGCTATCTTACAATAAATAAAATTATGGGTACTACATGAATCAATCAACACTATTACCTTTTTCTTCTTGATATATCCTTCTATCCCGAGAGTTTGAGGAGTGGTAATTCCTGCCAATGCATTAAAATATATGGTTGGATTCATTTCTTCTTTTTCAACTCATGGGGTTGGTTCCTGGTGCATATATTCTTCTTTTGTTGTTTCTTGTCCCTTTTCTTCCTCCTCTTCACAATCTATGTAAAATAATTTATTCTCAGCACACTTATGACCTTTAGTGTATTTGTTATCACAACTATAACAAAGCCCTTTTGCTATTTTTTCCTCTATTTGTTATGGTGTCAACCTTGTGGTTTGTGGGAGGCTAGGAGCGGAAACACTTCCATATTTATAGTTGTGAGTGGTAGACCTCCTTGCTGCCATAATTTTGCTTTCAACTTTTCTTGTCACCCTGAATGCATTCTCCAATGACTTAGCTTCCCAAAGGAGAACCTCATGTTGGGTGTTATCATTTAAATTCCCTATGAAGACATTAGTTAGATACTAATCTAGAATATCAATTACCTTGATATTCAAACTTTGGAAGTCCTCAATGTGCTCCCCAACTGAACACTTTTGTCTGAGATTTATCAATTGGCTAAAGAAGGTATTGCTCTTTGTATCCTCATAATGTGTTATCAATTCCTTCGTAAAAATTGTCCAAGCGATAAGTGATTTACGAGAACAAAGCCATTGATACCACACAAATTGATTATGTTCTAAATATAAAGTGTGATGCATACCTTTTGTGTGTGTTTCACATTGTGTAGATCAAATACCCACTCCATATGTAGTATCCATGTTACTAGATCTTTACCATCAAACTTACTAATTGTTGGCATTATGATACAAGTGTTTTCCTTGATGAAAAATCACTCACAGGTCAATTCAATTTTTGTAAAAGGAAACTCACAGTACAACAGGTATATTCAGAGGTAACAGGGCAGTGGTACAGAAGAACAGGAAGATGGAACTAAGGTCTACTGATCAAAATAAAGAAGGTAAAGGAAAATGCTGATGAAAAGAAATTTAAGAAGTATACGCAGATCCACTAAGTCAAAACAATGTATGCACACTGGTCCACATAACAAAAATAGCGTATACATATACACACACTCCCACAGGAAGAAAAGCGCATACATGTTGGAAAACCAAGGTTTTGGTCCAAGGTATTTGGTCTGTGGTATTGACCCTAGGTATTTGGTCCATGGTATTGACCCTAGGTATTTGGTCCAAGGTATTGGTCCTAAGTGGTTTTGGTCCAAGGCATTAACAAAGTGTTAGCACTTGAAATTTCACCTCAGGCTGAGAAAGGTAAACCTCAAGGCTACATCAAACCATTCAGCCTCGTAGCTAGCCCTACGGGGCAGGAGAAGGCTCTCTCCGGTCAATCTCGGTAGATCTTCAATGGGATGATATGACCAACAAGGTAACACTGATATTAGGCTAGTAAACTGATCAGAAAGGTTGATTTGGGGTTTTTTGGGTTTTTGGTGGCAAATTGAGGAATTGCAATTTTGGGTGCGGGGATTTGACACAGTTTCTGCAGGGGGGTCTTTGGGGCGAGGTAGGAGCCTGTATTGATGCCTTTAGTTGAAGTGAATGATTAGGAAAGAAAGAGGAGGAGCTAAAGAGAGCAAACAATGACTTTGAATTCTCTTTAGACAGCAGAAAACATCGAAATTAAACAAATTTAAAAGCAGAGCATGGCAGGCATGAATTCATACTTTAACACTTCATTTGTTTAATATGCAGAAGTAAATACAGGAGATGAAGCACATAAACACACTTACAAGTACATTAAGATACACATCATCAACACATGAGTCCACAAGAATCCCAAAGATGACTGCAAAACCCTGGTCTTCCTTAGCCAAAAATTGCAGAGATACAAGTGAATAATACAATGATAGCTTCTCCCTCAAGAGTCCAACCATGAAAATGAGCAAGAAAGTACATAATATAGATGATCTAACCTCTTTCCCTGCCTCCATGGGTCGAGCTCACTATCCTAGGAGCTGTTTGAACCACTTCTAAACTAAGCACTACAAAATAGGCAGTCAAAACAACTTGCCTCTATAAACTTGGAAACCAGTTCATACATTCAATTTTTACCCTTTACATGAGAGAATCTTCTAGAAGAGTTAAACAAGAGTAAAAGTATCCAAAAAGTGTCACAATTACATCCAAGAGGACCACCATCAACCTCAAAAAGTCAAACTGGAGCCAAACTGCGTTTTCTGGGCTGAACTGGTCAAATCTGGCAAAATTTCCTCAACGGGTCGCGCACATTTTCTCAACGGGTCGTGCACATTGGCAGCTCTGTTTGGAGGCCTTCCCGGTATCAGAATTGGGTGCAGGATAGCTCGTTGGAAAGGTCTGCGAGTCTAATTTCCAACCCAACTGGAAGGTTTGAATTTGGAGGTCATTTGCCCAGTCAAAACTCAATTCTCCCAATACTGCTTTCTGCAACTCAAAAAAGGGACAGAAAGTCAAATTTTGCATGTATTTTGACCTTCTGGAGACCCAAAACCCCATAAAAACTCAAGTTCATCCATGGGCATATGTAATTTTGCATAAAAAATCTAGAAATGCTGAGTTTTTGCAAAACGGAGCTACGATGACAAAGGGTCTCACCGGGGGTGAGACCCGTTGAGAAGCCAAAACCTGTAAATTTCCAAAAAATTCCAAAATTATCCAAAATTCTCAAAAATTTTTGGGATTTGTGCTGTAGCTGATGCTAGTGAGTGCCATGATCTTTGAGGGATGCCTCAGCCAAGATACGGAGTGGATTGGTCTTCTTCCTCCGCTTAAGAGCCTCGGACAACCTCCTTTGGAACATTTTCATTTTGGCCTTGCATACATGCATCCTTGCCCAATAGTGATTCTTCATGTTTCTCAGCAGCTTCTTCTCTTGGTTGGCCTTAGCCAACAACCTCTCCAAGTAATCATTCTCCTGAATGAGCATTGACTCTCGGTCAGCAGGCAATGGATCACCGGGTCTTCTACGGTTTAGGACTCGGTCGCTACGAATCCTCCATAGCTCATCGAGTGCTTTCTCCTCCTCTAACTGTTTGTTCCGCTGCTCCAGGTAAGTAATAGTCCATTGGGCACCCTCAAGTCTCCTCTGTAAAACATCATTTTCAGCCCTGAGATGCTGAATGATCTCCTTCGCCTCTTGGCTAGGAGAACTGACCTCAAGATCAATCACCGGATCCTCATGAATCATGGGCTCTTTGCCCCTCTGTAGTACCTGTGCTGGTGAAGAAAGCGAGGCCCCTTCCACCTGATGTGGAGATAACACTCGCTGAGCTGAAGATGAAGGCGAGACCCCTTCCACCTGCTGTGGAGATAGTACTCGCCTAGCTGCTGCAAATAAGGCCCTCGGCCTCTCTGATAAGTGACCAATGGAGGAGAGCTGACATGTCTGGTCTCAAGAATATCATGCTACTGTGATGGCCTTCCCTCCTCATGAACAACCTCAGGGGGTGAAAGGGATAACCTTGAGAGCAGCAAAACAAAACCCTATCTCTACTTGCATTTTGACATTTTTAAAGCAAATATACATGAACTTCTCATTTCAACTTGATGGCATTAAAACACATTTCCCATGCTCATTTTTCTCTATCAAGCAAAATACTTTGATGATCAGAGGCCTACCTGCAACCTTGAAGAGATTTGGGGTCATTTGGCAGCTTACTGGAAAATTTCTGTGGAGAAATCCCCAACGGGTCGCGCCCCTCCCAACGGGTCGCGCACGTTGCTTTTTGAACTGTAGAAGAGCTCTCAACGGGTCGCGCTTTTGCAGGAGGCGTTTGGAGGCCTTCCCGGTATCGGAATTGGGCGCATGATAGCTCGTTGGAAAGGTCTTTGAGTCTACTTTCCAACCCAACTGGAATTTTTCAATTTGGAGTTGATTTGACCTATCAAAAATCAAATCTCCCAAGACTGGTCAAAAAGTGCCAAATGAGGCTGCCTCAAGGAAGAGTGATGTTGAAGTCAACTTTTGAATGCCTTCCTCAACCCCAAATTGAGCTCATGATAGCTCATTGGAAATATATTTGTGTCTAGTTATCATTTTACCCATCAAGAAAATCATTTGGCCAACCAAACTAGGAGAAAACTTGATTTTCCCAAGGTCACTTCAGAGGTGTCTTTGATTCTCCTGAGGCAACGGTATTCTTGACATTTCTCTCAAACCATGACACCTGTGAAAAAAGAGAAGGAGGTTTTTCTTCCTTGGCATGTTTTGGACAAAAACCTCTCTCAGTTTCCCAAAATTCATCTTTGATTGCTCTGAAACATCATTTGAGTGAAACTTGTCCCGATGTGTGAAACAAGGGATTTTGTCGAAATGGAGCGAAATGAAGGGGATAGGGGGCTTCTAAATTCTTGGGGAAATTTTTGGGAGTGGGGAGGGATGTTAGGAATCAGGGGAAAGTTGAATCTCAGAGATTGAGTGAGGGGAAGGGGTCGAAAAGGGCAAAACACAGGCCAAACCTAGAAAATTGCCAGGTTGTAGCTAGAAACTAGGGTTTGTGCAAAAATGAGGAATTTGGAGGATCTAAGGGATGGGAAGTGTTTGATAAGGTATTTTAAGGATAGGGGAAGGTGTATGAACATCAGGAAACAAGTTTTCCGGTGATTTGACCATCCAAGAGAAATTGCCTTCAAAACCCTAGGAGAGGGAAATGAGCTTGCCTAGGCGCAACTGAAGCATGAACAAGGTGTATAATGACTCATTAGACACTGACATGACAATGAAAACCCTATGAATGATGATAGGCTCAGCTGAATGATGACATGGACTGACATTTGGGCAACTTTGAAAAGAGTGAGAGCAAACCCTAGACCTAATGCCTAGTGACCAAATTTTGCTTGAAAACTCTTTGAAATGACAAAATTTGACCTTGACACTTCAAAACCACTTTGTAAGAGCACATTTGATCACTGTAGGAAGGCTGGAAAGACTGACACTAACACAAAGGATCTAAGTATATAAGGAGGAGAAGATCAAGGGCTAAGTACTGAAGTAATGAATATCTTATGAAGTGTTATGTGCGAGTGTATGGGTTTCTAAGGAATACTTCTATCTGAAGTATATTTTATGTTGCAGGTGCTATGATTGTGATTTGAACTGAAATACTTTGTGCACCTTGAATTCAATATTGGATCAGGATCATGAGACCTGAAATGACTTATTATTGAATGATCTGATATTGGGCTAGATCTGATTATGTACACCTGTTTTATTCTTTAAATATCGTGATCTGGGTTTGTCTGAAGTCTGGAAGTGCAGTGAAGTTATGAAGTAAGTATTTGCATATCTGTATGTTGGTTCGCTTTGGTGAAGGTGCGTATACATGCTGGTTCGGCTCTTCCAAGTAGCATATGCAAAAGAAAAGCTTGATGTTCAAGGATGACTGATCTATCAAATCAGTGTTGTTGTTTTACTATTGTCTGTCAATGAAGTCTTCTTAGATATGAATGTAAAACTGAATGAATAAGGAGTTTGATATTTGATTTATTGATTGTAAAGTGATATCTGTTGCTGCCTGTGTAAAGCTCTGTAAGTTGACAGTAGATGTTCAGTATATTGTTGGTTGGTACAGACTTGATTCAAAAGTTTATGTTTGCAATAGTTTTAGAGGTATACGCAGGTTTGATTAACGGAAGTAGTGTATACACACAGTTTGGGTTCAACCAAGTAGCATATACAATCTGATGCATGGCTTTTGAGGTTATAGCTAGTTCTGAATGATGATGCAGGTTTCTGGGTTCAATGCAGTGTTCTGGTGTCAATGATCTAATTATTCAGATTAACTGAATGTTGGTTGATGCAATTTAAGTTTAAAAGTTGTTGATGGGTCCAATATGAAAATTGGATGAAACGTGGCCTTTAGATTGTGGTGTTGTGTTCGAGGAGTATCCAGTATGAAAATTCATGAAACGTGGTCCTTCGAGGAAGAGAGAAGGTCATAGACTTATATAGGTCGACGCCTACGTACTAGTAAACAAATTGGCTAGTACAAGAGCTAGGGGGTTGCAGCTCCCTTCCAGTAGAATTTGTAAAATGAGAGAAGGTTGTAGCCTTTTGCAGGTGGGTGGCTGCGTACTGGTATGAGTCTGCACTAGTACGAGATTGTAAACAGATTTTCTTATTATTAAAAGAAGACAAAGATGACAGCAGCAGGTAGTTTTCACCCACATTGGGTTTCCATCTTAAATCTTGGTGTTCATGTGTGTTTCTTATGTGTGATGCTTTATTCTGTTTTTACTGCACTATCTAATATGTTAATGATGCACTGGTTTAAGATCAACACATGATAAATTGTCTAAATCACAAGTTCTCTGGATATATGTTGGTTTTTCAAATCACAATTGCGTGTACATGCTAGTTCACTTCACTGAAGTAGCGTATGTAAATCTATTTGGGAAATAAAATTATTGATTTGTAAATACTGATTCACCCCCTTTCTCAGTATTATTTCCAACAATTGGTATCAGAGCAGGTCCTTCAGAAGAAGCTTGATCGCTTGAAGGTAGATCTCTCAAGATGAACAATCACGAAGGCATGGGATCCATGAGACCACCAATATTCAATGGGAGCAGCTTAGTATATTGGAAAATAAGAACCAGATCCTATCTGCAATCGCTTGGAACCGATGTTTGGGAAATTGTGGAAGGAGGATATCAATTTCTAGCAGCAATTCCTACAGACGTTGTAGGCAAGAAGTTATACGAAAATAATGTCAAAGATGTCAATACATCACTGGGAAGTTTGTTAGAATCAGAATTTGTCAAGGTCATGTAGCTCAAGACAACAAAAGAAATATGGGACAAAATCATTCAGAGCTACGAAGGAGACTCTCAGGTAAAACTTTCTAAGCTTCAAACTCTTAGAATTCAATATGAAACTCTTAAAATGCATAATGATGAGAGTGTAGCCAATTACATTTTACGTATAGATGAGATTGTTAATTGTATGAAGAATCTGGGTGAAGAAATAAAGGAAGTTACTTTAGTTGAGATGGAATCCTAATTGCCTTTGAAATGAGAAAAGGAGGTCCATCAGATATGAGAGAAGCCACATTTAAAGCATCAACAAAGGGAAAATAAAAGGAAGAGAACAATGAATTAGGACACATTTCTGAAAAATAAGATGAGGTACATTTTGTCAAGAAGCTTCAACGGGGTTCTGGAAGGTTCAGAGGTAAGTTACCTTTCAAATGCTTTGCTTGTGGTAGAGTCGGTCATTATGCTGTCAAATGTCCTCATAAAGATAAATATGAAAGAATGTGCAAAAGACAATAGGAAACAAGTTGTGAATAGAAGGAGTTACTATACGCATGAAGATGGTGATGGTTTATCTAATAGTGATGAATATGAAACTGAACAAGATTATAGACTTCTCATGGCTTATGACAATGATGATTTTTTTGATGCATTAGAAGAGGAATACTTTCATGAAGAAATCACTAAACTCAAAATTTGTTTAGAAGAAAATAATATGATCATAGATACTTTGACACACAAACTTGTTGAAAGAGAAAAACACAATGAAAATCTAGAATGTGAAATTGTGGGTCTAAGAAAAGATCTCAAGAATACAAAATCTCTCAATCTTAGATTTGCTAAAGGATCATAAACTTTAAATGAAATTATCAAAGTTCAGTGTTCTCCTCTGATAAAGATAGGTCTTGGATATACTAAAGAACCATATCAATCATAGAAGCTGTCAACCTCCACCAGAAGCTATCTTAATGTAGAAATGACCAGTGAACAGTGTGTCAATTGTCAGCAAAATCCTAAAACTAATTATCAGGTAAATCATACTCAATTTACTCCAAGGATTAATATCAATAGAAGCCACAACCAACAAGTAAACAATGTCAAAAGATTTGATGGTTGCAAAAACTTCTTTAATGGGAAATGTTTTTCATGTCATAACTTTGGGCACAAGGTTGCTCAATGTATTGCTTAGAAAATCATCATGACTAGAGAGGCACAAAATCAAAGAAGTGTAACAGGAATCAAGAAAAGTTCCTATAATAACTTTTCTCCTCTTGACAATGAAACAAAATGCTAGATTTGTAACAACATTGGTCATGAAGAATTTGAATGCAGGAGAAAATTTCAGCCAAAGGAGCAAATGCCATCAAATCCCAAGATATGGAGAAGGAAGGAATCTTAATCAGAAAGATGTGGTATAGCCTTGTATGCAGAAGGACAAGAAAATCAGTGGTACATCGACAATGGATGCACCAAACACATGACAGGTGATAAAGAAAAACTTCACTCATATAATGCTTTAGAAAAAGAAAATAATGTCTCATTTGGAAATGACACTCCAACTTTCATTAAAGGTAAAGGTTCTGTTTTCTTGAAAGAAAAGGTTAAAGCTGGAAATGTTATGTATGTAGATGGTTTAAAGCATAACCTATTGAGTGTCAGTCAAATGTGTGATCAAGGAAATGAAGTGGTGTTTCGATCAAACAGATGTGTTGTTCGTGAGCTTGATACATGAAAGACCGTGATGAAAGGTACAAGAACTCCAAACAACTTATACATACTCAAAGGAGGAAAACAACAATGCTATCTAAGCAAAAGAAATGAAAACAGGCTATGGCATAGAATATTGGGACATCTAAGCTTTTCTCAAATAAGAAAAGTATGTAGGCTCAAGGCAGTTCAGGATCTTCCAGATATCAACATCCCAAAAAATGCCATATGCAAACCATGTCAAATCGGTAAGAAAACCAAAGTTCACTTCATTGAAAAGGAAGGGTCAGCAAGTAAGCCTCTTGAACTTATCCATACAGATTTATGTGGACCAACAAGGAAAAAGTCACCTCGTGGAGAAGAATACTTTATTTTGTTTATTGATGATTTTTCCAGAATGTGTTGGATAGGTCTTCTAAAGCATAAAGATGAAGCATTTGAAAAGTTTAAAGCCTTCAAAGCTTTGGTTGAAAATGAATCAAATCGAAAAATCAAATGTCTTAGATCTGATCGAGGGGGAGAATTCATATTGGATGAATTCTTTGACTTTTGTGAGCAACATGCAATAAAAAGGCAATTCTCCACCGCAAGAAATCCTCAGCAAAATGGTGTAGTAGAAAGGATGAATCTAGAACTCCTGCAACCTTCTGGGGTGAAGTTGCATTTATTGTTGTGACTATTATCAACAAAGCAAATGTTCAGGTAAATAGCACTCAAACTCCACATGAACTTTGGTATGGTAAGCCTCCTACTGTAAAATACTTTAAAGTTTTTGGAAGAAAATGTTTTATCAAAAGGACTGATGAAAAACTTGGTAACTTTGAACCCAGAGCAGACGAAGGTATTCTTCTTGGTTATTCTTCCAGAAGTAAGGGATACAAATGTTATAATAAAAGACTCCGGAAAATTATTGAAAGCATTGATGTTGTAGTTGATGAAGCATGCAGAAATCCAGAACAGATGAAATCAACAGAGGAATGTGACAATGAGGAAGATGGTAATTACTTTCCCACATCAAATCAAAATGATATTGAAGAAGAAACCAATGAAGCACCAAAAGAAGATACAACAAATAGGGAAAAGACTCCATCCAAGTATGTTCAGAAAAGTCATCCATAATCTCAAATTCTAGGAGAAAAAGGGTATGGAGTACAGACAAGAAGAACTCTTATAGGAACCTCAAGTTATCTAGCATTACTATCCTCCATAGAACTTCAGAATGTAAGTGAAGCATGCAAGATGAATGGTGGGTCAAGGCCATGGATGAAGAATTAGATCAAATTGAAAAGAATGATACTTGGGAGTTAGTTCCTAGACCTCATGATAAAAATATTATACGAACAAAATGGATATTTAAGAATAAGCTGAATGAAAATGGAGAAGTTATTAGAAAAAAGGCAAGACTTGTTTGCAAAGGGTATGCCCAACAATAAGGTATATATTTTTGAAGAAACTTTTGCACTTGTTGCCAGACTTTAAGCCATAAGGATGTTTCTTTCTCTTTCTAGTTTTCGAAAATTCAAAGTATATCAAATGGATGTAAAATTAGCCTTTCTTAATGGAGGTTTAGAAGAAGAAGCTTATATTGAACAACCAAAAGGATTCATTCTTGGAAATGATGAAAAACTTGTATGCAAACTCAAAAAGGCTCTCTATGGTCTGAAACAGGCTCCAAGGGCTTGGTATTACCGCCTTGAAAAATATCTACAACAACAAGGCTTTGCAAAAGGTTCCATAGATAACAATTTATACAAAAAGATTGAAAATGATAAATTGCTAATTATTGTTGTTTATGTTGATGATATCATTTTTGGTACCAATGAAGAATCCATGAGTCAAATTTTTCTTCAGTAATGCAGCAAGAATTTGAAATGTCCTTACTTGGTGATCTTACTTATTTTCTTGGTCTAGAAGTTCAGCAAACAAAAGATGATCTTTATCTCACAAACCAAATATCTCAAGCAGATCTTGAAAAAGTACGGAATGGAAGATTCTAAACCAGTATGTACTCTAATGGTAACAGGCTGCAGTCTCAGCTCTAATGATGAATCACCAGCAGTAAACCAACCAACTTACAGATCTATGATTGGAAGTCTGCTTTATCTAACAGGTACCAGACCTGACATCATGCATGCAGTAGGAATTGTTGGAAGGTTCCAAGCAAATCCAAAGGAATCACATCTCCAGTCAGTCAAAAGAATTTTCAAATATCTTCAAGGAACTCAGGATTTTGGACTATGGTATCCTAAAGATACAGACCTTAATCTTCATGCATATATAGATGCAGATTGGGCAGGAAGTGTTGATGATCGAAAGAGAACTAGTGGTGGTGAATTCTATATGGGTTCCCGGTTAGTATCTTGGTTCAGCAAAAAACAAAGCTCGATTGATTTATCTATAGCTGGAGAAGAATGTGTGGTTGTTGCATCTTGTTGCACAAAACTACTTTGGATGATGCAAACTTTGCAAGACATTCAAATCACACATACTCCACCCATCTCCATTCTATGTGATAATACAAGTGCCATCAGTATTTCAAGAAAATCCAGTCATGCACTCCAAGACTAAGCACATACCCATCAAGTACCATTTTCTACGAGAACAAGTGCTTAAACAAAAGGTCAAGTTGGAGTATGTTGCCTCCAAGGAACATGTTGCTGATATATTCATTAAACCACTGCCCAGAGAAACATTTGATTATCTCAGACAAAAGTTGGGAGTAGTTGCTGCATCATCCTGTTGTTAAATCCTGTTTTTTAGAGGAAGGTTATTATACGCGGGTTTCATGAAGTATAGTCGTGTATACATGCATGTTTCTGTGGCTGAAGAAGCGTATGTGTTTTTCTGACAGGAAAAACAATGGGTTGGACTCTGATATGGGTGCTCTATCTGATGTTGATGATTACAGACTGATGATATGTTTTGTTCATTACTTTTTATCTCACTGACAAAGATGCCTTGATCAATGACTTGTTGACAACGCACATGTAGCACAGGTTTAGGGGGAGCATTAGCCTTCACTCGCATTCTGCATTGTTGGCATTATGGTTGCCGAGTCTAGCTATGGCTTCAGATATTTAAATCATTTGTTGCTTAAGTCATGTAAAAGTCTAGGGTGTGATATGACTTCTCATAGATTTGAATGAGTCCTATTGGACAAGTGATGTAATTTGTATCCCCACTTTGCATGGGATGGATGATGTAATATTTATTGTATTTCTGTCATGTATAAACAATTAGTATATCGCCACTTGGTTGGGTGGATGAGTCAAATCTGATATATCCCCATTTGATTGGGAGATTGATGTATGTATGAGTCATTGGTGATAGGAAGGTCAAACTCACATAGTTGAGTTATAGAGTCATGTTATTCTTTTGATTCATATCTCTGCAGACTCGGCATGTACTTAGGGGGAGCATGAACAACATAATGTATATCAAAGGAGGAAAGTTACTTGGTCTGCTCTTTTCCCTTGATGTCAAAGGGGGAGAGTATTTTGGTGTTTCATGTTATTGTTGGAAATAATACTGAGAGGGGGGGGGGGGGGGTGAATCAGTATTATCAAATCAATAAAACTTTTTCATTTCCATACTTAGATACATATACACTACTTCAGTTCATGGAACCCGCATGTATACGCAATTGTGTCTAATGCAACTAGCGTATATCCAGAATACTTACGATTCAGTTAATCCATTAAATGTTGATCTTTAGTTAGTGCATCAGAACTTTATTAACCATATGAACAGTAAGCAGGTGCAGTAAAATAGAAAAGATCATCACACATGAAGCACACATGAGCACCATGATATAAGGTGGAAACCCAATGTGGGTGAAAACCACCTGTTGCAAGTCGTCTCTATCTTCTTTTAATAAGATACTTCATTTTACAATATTTTGTACTGGTGCAGTCATTTACCAGTACGCAGGCTACAACCTGCAGAGGGCTACAACCCTCTCTCGTTTCCCAGACACTCTTGGATGGGAGCTACAACCCCCTTAGCTCTTGTACTAGCTGATCCATTTACTAGTACGTAGGTGCCTGCCTACTGAATGCTCCAATCTTCACTCGTTCTCCAGCTGCTACTGGAAGGGAGCTACTACCCCCTTTGCTCTTGTACTAGTTGATGTACTAGTACGTAGGTGCCGACCTACAATCTCCTTTCATCCTCCAAGGACCATATTTCATACATTTTCAGACTGGATACTCCTGAAGCACAACACTTTAATCTGAAGGCCACGTTTCATCAAATTTTCATACTGGACCCATAAATATCATTGAAGCATAAAAAAATCAATACTAGCATCATCAATTTCTGAATCACTGGAACACTGAAACATAGTCACTAGAACACAGAGCAGAACACTGAACTCTGTAACAATATTCAGAACCAACTGTATCATCAAAATCATGCATTAGAGTGCATACGCTACTTGGAAGTGCTGAACCATCATGTATACGCAACTTCACCAAGGTGAACCAGCGTATATGTCATCAATTACTTACTTATAACTTGATGCACTTCCTGACTCCAGATTATTACATATACAAGGATAATATGTGTGTTAGCACCTAGATCTAGTCCATCAGATCACATCAATATGAGTCATTATGATCTTGATCCAACATTAGTTCTCATCCATCAATACTGAAGCTAAACACAATCATCCAAACAGGATATGCAGAATACTGACACCATTAAACTATCATCATAACTCATCAACAACCAGAACCACCTATAACTTCAAACATCATAGCTCAAATGGTATACTCTACTACGATGAACCAAAACCGCGTACATATGCTCTTTCACCAAAGCCAACCCGCGTACATATCTATAAATATTCAATCATGACTTGCAGCGATTTCAAACTTAAGTTATACCAGTTTAGATCACTACATGCGTCAATATACAAATCTAGAATAAACATAATCAACCATATAGAGATAGTTCATTTCAAACCATTTGATCCCGATCTATCCTTAGATCTTGTTCTCCATCAACTGGTGAGATCCCTCCTTAGCTCAGATCAAGAAATGCATCATAAACCCATAACCTGCATACTGAATCTCATCCTTCATCAGATATTCAAGACTTTTTCGATGCCCTTGCCTAATGATCTTCTTCTCCTTTTATAGTCTTAGGCCTTGCTCAATACCATGGTCCAAAACCATAACAAACCAATACCATGGACCCAATACTTGGAATCAACACATCTAACGAGATACTATGGTCCAAAACCATAGGTTCAAATACCAAGGACTAACTACCATGGACCAAAACTCAATGTACGCGCCTTCTCTTGCATGAAAGTGCGTGTATACGCATACGCATCTTTTCAACGACTAACCCACGTGTATACGTGGCTAGGTCATAATGAACCTGCGTATATATATTTTCTTCATTCTTTGTAATCTGATCATCACCTCTTTGCTACTGACCTGCTGCACTATTATTTAACATCTGTGTGAGTTTCCATCAAGGACAACACTTGAGCCATAATGCCAACAATCTCCCCCTTTGGACTTGATGGCAAAGCTAACTTGTCATACTAAGGACTTGTCATTTGATTCCTTTGAGCTGTCCTGCATCCCATGTATTATGTCACATCTGATATCTCTTCTGTAGATTCATCTGATTGTATATAAGTGAGATGTTCTTCTATGAGTGGGTTGCCATCAAGTACAACACATGCATCATAATGCTAACAATATCCCCCTTTGGACTTGATGTAAACAACACCAACTCACTCTCCCCCTTTGACATCAAGGGCAAAGGGTGGACCAAGATATTCTCTTTCCTTGATAAAAATTTTGCTGTCCATACTCCCCCTGAGTATTTGCTGAAATCTCTGAATGAGCTCCCCCTTTGTATATGCCAAGGTGTACTAATCTATCCATGCTCCCTTTGAGGACATGCTGAAGTCTTTGCTCTGATGAAATGTGATGTTCATGCTCCCCTTGACTGTAAGCAAGGTCTGCAAAAAGATGTTCTACATGAAAGAACATGAGTCTATCATAAATGACCTTCCTATTACCAAAGACTCATACATACATCCATCTCCCATCCTAGTGGGGATATACCAATATTAATTCATCCACCCAACCAAGTGGGGATACATCAAAAGTTTACACATGATAAAACAAGAACATTACATCATTCATCCAAGGCATAGTGGGGAAACCAACATAGGCCGTTACATGACCTTGATAATAAAAGAAATACATGACTGAAATATTTCATCATTACATCATGTGACCAGAAGAGATTTCATCAAGTGACTACAATAGATAGAGACACATTATTACATCATGAGTCTTGATATGACCTTTATATGAGACAAAACATCTAGATAAGACTATGATAGTCATTAGCAACTATCATACATAATGTATGATCTGCTCCATAAGCATCTGTCAACAGCATTTAGACCAGCAATCATGTCCTCCCTCTGTACTGTGCCAGATGGTTTTTTTCAGGCCCATATCAGACTCTTCTCATTCTGAGTTTGGCCCACTGATTTCCTTCAAATTAAAATATACGTGAATGTATCCACAGAAACAAGCGTATATACGCGGATACTCCTTATGAAACTCGCGTACAACCATTTCCAAATCAGAAACCTGTAAATGTCCTATGACAAGGTATGTCTGCATATAGATATCAACTCATCATCATAAAATCATTCACATTATATCATATGCGTAAAACACCATAGCCATCTTATCAACAAGATCATCCATGTATCATCACTTGGGAATATCTGCATCAATCAACATATGTAAGTATCAACCTATCAACATGTAGGTAAGAACTCATCATCATCATGTCTCCAACAATGCAACTTAGAGTAATCATTCATGTATCCAGCACTATGTATCTTGAGCTCAAGATCTTTTGTCAATATCATCAACATCAACAATCCTCATCCACATGAGCACCAAGAACTATAGGAATCCTGCATCATAACTGTATTAGATGATCTTTATGCACATGACGACAGCAGCATATGAGAGACTCATCATCAAGTAATGAAGTTGTGTATTCAAGCTTTGTACTTTTCCTTATCCTTATGAAGATCACCATGTAAGCATCATATATGCACCATCTGAGAATCAATCCACAAATATGATATGAACATCAACTATGTAACCCCAAGAATCATATGAGATTTTATCATGGACAACTCATAACCACATCATAGCAAGATATATCATTTAACCATATAAGCATCATCACCAAGGACTATTAACCATAATGCCAACAATGCATTATTAAAGGCATATGCTCCCCCTCAACCTGTGCCATCTGCTTACTATTAGATCTGATCATGCATATCTCAGCAATAAGTATCAAGACATCATCATCATCAAGTTAGGATCAAAGCACTTCTAGACATATTACAAGTATCAAGACATTTCCACACATCCTCAGCAAACTGTAACTATTTAACCAATAGAGCATATAATGGACTGAGTCATATCATACCTTTTTTTTGAGCCTGTCCCCACTGCTTTTCCTCAGACTGACATATACGCACCTTTGCAGTGTCTAACTCCTGTATATACGCGACTTCACTTTATGAAACTTGCATATGAGATTTAGGACACTGAAGTTTTACACTTTCAGCTCCCCCTGAGTCTGTTATGTCTGTGCTGTGCTGTGTCTGAGTATATTGTGTTGTGCCACATCTTTCTGACTGTACTTCCTTCTTCTTCCATATCTTCAAGTGTGATGATGATTTCTCGTTTTGGTGTGGTGCCCGAACCTTCTTCCTGCATTCCTTTGCTATATGTCCAAGCTTGTTACATGCATAACATCTCATATGTTTCATATTCCTCCTGTAGCAATCAACAGCTTTGTGACCAAACATATTGCAAGAAAAACAATATCCCTGAAAGTACCTAGAATGTGATGATCTTTCTGTGTGATGATCTTGAACCGTTCTTCTTCTACATCTAGCTGCAACATGTCCAAGATTATGACATACATAACATTGAACATTATGCATTGGAGGAGTAAAAGATTTCTTTTGAAGAATTTCTTTCCTTGGCTGTTGATGGGGTTTTCAAGAGCTTGGAGTATATCTTTATTCTACTTCTTTGATTCTTCAAGGTCTTCCTTTAGCAAGCGGATCGTAGCTTTAAGTCTTTCATAATAACTGGATCTATCTCTGAGTTTCTTGATGATTGTGCTCCTTTCATTGACTTCATTTCTTAATGATGTCACTTCATCCTGCAACTTTTGACATTGATCTTCCTTGTTCTTGAATAACTTCCTTACCTTGTTTCCTTCCTCTAGTTGAGCTTTTAGTTTGGTAGCTTCTTCTTTGAAAGCACACTCCTTTGTGTTCAATAGATCTTGTTGATCTCTGATTTTGTCTGTAAGCCTTTTAAATTCTGCCTCTATTTGATATCTTTCTTGCTCACCCATAAGTGCAAATTCAGTTGTTTCGCTATCACATTCATCATCTTTAAGAGGATAAATAGATGTATCACCAGAGGATAAAAAATTCATACCTGATAGATCTTGTTCATCTTCATTCTAAAGTGATTCTGAATCTGATGTGCTCCTTCCACATATTCCCCAATCAATACACCCACTGTCATAGATCTTCTAAGATGTCTTCTTCTTCTTAGGTGCTTTCTTCTTAAGCTTCTTTCCCATAGTTCCACGGATCTCCTTCAAGCGATCAAGCTTCTACCAAAGGACCTGCTCTGATACCAATTGTTGGAAATAATACTGAGAGGGGGGGGGGGGGGGGAGTGAATCAGTATTATCAAATCAATAAAACTTTTTCATTTCCATACTTAGATACATATACGCTACTTCAGTTCATGGAACCCGCGTGTATACGCAACTAGCATATATCCAGAATACTTATGATTCAGTTAATCCATTAAATGTTGATCTTTAGTTAGTGCATCAGAACTTTATTAACCATATGAACAGTAAGCAGGTGCAGTAAAATAGAACAGATCATCACACATGAAGCACACATGAACACCATGATATAAGGTGGAAACCCAATGTGGGTGAAAACCACCTGCTGCAAGTCATCTCTATCTTCTTTTAATAAGATACTTCATTTTACAATATTTTGTACTGGTGTAGTCCTTTACCAGTACGCACGCTGCAACCTGCAAAGGGCTACAACCCTCTCTCATTTTCCAGACTCTCCTGGATGGGATCTACAACCGCCTTAGCTCTTGTACTAGCTGATCCATTTACTAGTACGTAGGTGCCTGCCTACTAAATGCTCCAATCTTCACTCGTTCTCCAGCTGCTACTGAAAGGGAGCTACTACCCCCTTTGCTCTTGTACTAGCTGATGTACTAGTATGTAGGCGCCGGCCTACAATCTCCTTTCATCCTCCAGGGACCACATTTCATACATTTTCAGTCTGGATACTCCTGAAGCACAACACTATAATCTGAAGGCCACGTTTCATCAAATTTTCATACTGGACCCATAAATATCATTGAAGCACAAAACAATCAATACTAGCATCATCAATTTCTGAATCACTGAAACACAGTCACCAGAACACATAGCAGAACACTGAACTCTGCAACAATATTCAAAACCAACTGTATCATCAAAATCATGCATCAGATTGCATACGCTACTTGGAAGTGCTGAACCAGCGTGTATACGCAACTTCACCAAGGTGAACCAGCGTATATGTCATCAATTACTTACTTATAACTTGATGCACTTCCTGACTCCAGATTATTACATATACAAGGATAATATGTGTGTTAGCACCCAGATCTAGTCCATCAGATCACATAAATATGAGTCATTATGATCTTGATCCAATATTAGTTCTCATCCATCAATAATGAAGCTAAACACAATCAACCAAACAGGATATGCATAATACTGACACCATTAAACTGTCATCATAACTCATCAACAACCAAAAACACCTGTAACTTCAAACATCATAGCTCAAATGGTATACGCTACTACGATGAACCAAAACCGCGTACATACGCTCTTTCACCAAAGCCAACCCACGTACATATCTATAAATATTCAATCATGACTTGCAGCGATTTCAAACTTAAGTTATACCAGTTTAGATCATTACATGCGTCAGTATACAGATCTAGAATAAACATAATCGACCATATAGATATAGTTCATTTCAAACCATTTGATCCCGATCTATCCTTAGAACTTGTTCTCCATCAACTGGTGAGATCCCTCCTTAGCTCAGATCAAGCAATGCATCATAAACCCATAACCTGCATACTGAGTCTCATCCTTCATCAGATATTCAAGACTTTTTCGATGCCCTTGCCTAATGATCTTCTTCTCCTTTTATAGTCTTAGGCCTTGCTCAATACCATGGTCCAAAACCATAAAAAACTAATACCATGGACCCAATACTTGTGATCAACACATTTGACGAGATACTATGGTCCAAAACCATAGGTTCAAATACCAAGGACTAACTACCATGGACCAAAACTCAATGTGCACGCCTTCTCTTGCATGAAAGTGCGTGTATACACATACGCGTCTTTTCAACGACTAACCTGCGTGTATACGCGGCTAGGTCACAATGAACCTGCGTATATATATTTTCTTCATTCTTTGTAATCTGATCATCAACTCTTTGCCACTGACCTGCTGCACTATTTTTTGACATCTGTGTGAGTTTCCATCAAGGAAAACACTTGAGCCATAATGCCAACAATATCCCCCTTTCGACTTGATGGCAAAGCTAACTTGTCATACTAAGGACTTGCCATTTGATTCCTTTGAGCTGTCCTGCATCCCTTTGAGATGTCACATCTGATATCTCTTCTGTAGATTCATCTGATTGTATATAAGTGAGATGTTCTTCTATGAGTGGGTTGCCATCAAGTACAACACATGCATCATAATGCCAACAGTTATCTCTAACAGTTTCTACAGCTTGCAATAATTAACACCATCATGGTTGTCATCAAGTCCAAAGGGGGAGATTGTTGGCATTATGATACAAGTTTTGTCCTTGATGGCAACTCACTCACAGGTCAATTCAATTTTGGTAAAAGGAAACTCATAGTACAACAGGTATATTCAGAGGTAACAGGGCAGTGGTACAGAAGAACAGGAAGATGGAACTAAGGTCTACTGACGAGAATAAAGAAGGTAAAGGAAAATGTTGATGAAAAGCAATTTAAGAAGTATACGCAGGTCCACTTAGTCAAAACAACATATACACACCGGTCCATAGAACAAAAAGAGCATATATGTATACACACACTCCCACAGGAAGAAAAGCACGTACATGTTGGAAAACCAAGGTTTTGGTCTGAGGTATTTAGTCTGTGGTATTGACCCTAGGTATTTGGTCCAAGGTATTGGTCCTAAGTGGTTTTGGTCCAAGGCATTGACACAGGATCTAAGTATATAAGGAGGAGAAGATCAAGGGATAAGTACTGAAGTAATGAGTATCTTATGAAGTGTTAAGTGCAAGTGTTTGGGTTTCTAAGCAGGGGCTATGCTTGTGATTTGATCTGAAATACTTTGTGCACCTTGAATTCAATATTGGATTAGGATCATGAGACTTGAAATGACTTATTATTGAATGATCTGATATTGGGCTAGATCTGATTATGTACACTTGTTTTATTCTTTAAATATCGTGATCTAGGTTTCTCTGAAGTTCGGAAGTGTAGTGAAGTTATGAAGTAAGTATTTGCAGATCTTTACGCTAGTTCGCTTTGGTGAAGGTGCGTATACACACTGGTTCGACTCTTCCAAGTAGCGTATGCAAAAGAAAAGCTTGATGTTCAAGGATGACTAATCTATCATATCAGTGCTATTGTTTTAATATTGTCTGTCAATGAAGTCTTCTTAGGTATGAATGTAAAACTGAATGAATAAGGAGTATGATATTTGATTGATTGATTGTAGAAGTGATCTTCGTTGCTACCTGTGTAAAGCTCTGTAAGTTGACAGTAGATGTTCAGTATATTGCTGGTTGGTACAGACTTGATTCAAAATTTTATGTTTGCAGTAGTTTTGGAGGTATACACAGGTTTGATTAACAGAAGTAGCGTATACACATAGTTTGGGTTTAGCCAAGTAGCGTATATAGTCTAATGCATGGTTTTTGAGGTTATAGCTGGTTCTAAATGATGATGCAAGTTTCTAGGTTCAGCACAATGTTATGGTGTCAATGGTATGATTATTCAGATTAACTAAATGTTGGTTGATGTAGTTTAAGTTTAAAAGTTGTTGATGGGTCCAATATGAAAATTGGATGAAACGTGGCCTTCAGATTGTGGTGTTGTGTTCCCGGAGTATCTAGTTTGAAAATTCATGAAACATGGTCCCTGGAGGAAGAAAGAATGTCGTAGCATTCTATAGGTCGGTGCCTACATACTAGTAAACAAATTGGCTAGTACAAGAGCTAAGGGGTTGCAGCTCCCTTCCAGTAAAAGATGGAAAACGAGAGAAGGTTGTAGCCTTCTATAGGTGGGTGCCTGCATACTGGTATGAGTCTACATAGGTACAAGATTGTAAACAAATTTTCTTATTATTAAAATAAGACAGAGACGATAGCAGTAGGTGGTTTCCACCCACATTGGGTTTCCACCTTAAATCTTGGTTCTCATGTGTGTTGCTTATGTGTGATGCTTTATTCTATTTTTACTGCACTGTCTAATATGTTACTGATGCATTGGTTTAAGATCAACACATGATAGATTGTCTAAATCACAAGTTCTTTGGATATACGCTGGCTTTTCTAATCATTGCGTGTACATGTTAGTTCACTTCACTGAAGTAGCATATACAAATCTATTTGGGAAATAAAATTATTGATTTGTAAATATTGATTCACCCCCCCTCTCAGTATTATTTCCAACAATCTTTGGAAGTCCTCAATCTGCTCCCCAACTGAGCACTTTTGTCTGAGATTTATCAATTGGCTAAAAAAGGTATTTCTCTTTGTATCCTCATAATGTTCTATCAATTCCTTCATAAAAATTGTCCAAGTGACAAGTGATTTACGAGAAAAAATCCATCGATACCACACAAATTGATTATGTTCTAAATATAAAGTGTGATGCATACCTTTTGTGTGTGTTTCACATTGTGTAGATCAAAGACCTACTCCATCTGTAGTATCCATGTTACCAGATCCTTGGCATCAAACTTACTAATATTAATATTTGGAATATGGCTGGTCTTCAACAAAAATTTAGAGTCTCTAAAATCATGATTCACATTCCTTTTGTTCTCATCATGAGTTTCACGGAATACTCTGTCACCACTATGAATTATTTCTTGTAGCAACTTTGTTAAACATTCCATGTCCCCTTTTAAACCATTCTTGAAACCTTCAATGTACTATTTTATTTATAGTTTTAAACCATCCATATTAATATTCATCATTTATTCCAATTCATTTTTGGTTGTTGTTTGTGAGAGCTAAATTTGTTTCAGTTGTTCCCGTAATTTGATATATCATGTTTCATTTCTTCCTCTTCTTCATGCATCGTAATAAAGATTTCTAAGGGCTTAATGCATGTATCATTTCTTTGTTTGTGAGTCATTTTGGAACTAAATAATGATACCTATCCTTCACTATGCCCTTTGAATCACTTTAAACTAAATTTTCAAACAAAATTTATGCAATTAAAAATACACACCAAGTTTTAAGAGCTTGATTTTAGGCTTGTAGATATGGCTAACCTTGAAACTGTTGTATCTATGTGATTATGGCCCCCCAATGTATGAAATTTTGTCTTGAATTATCTCTATCTATCTTCTTCCAACCCCACAAGTCATTTTGATATTGTATTCTTCAATATAAAGTTATGTCAAATATCCCACAATGACATGATTATGGAATGGTTCAATAGAGCGAACTTGTATAGGATTCCACATGTCACAGTTTCAACCTTAATTCTTGAAACTCATGCCCAACAAACTAAAGTCCGTTCACTTTCAGCTCATTGTTATGGAATTCAGATCTGATTCTTGAAGGTAAAGTTATGACAATTTTCCGTTAGACACCTGTTTGAGACTAAATTTTGGATCATACAAAAACCATAACTTCCTTGGACCATATCTTCAAAAATTTAGTGAACCAAGGTTTGAAATGTTAACCAAATGTTCATAAAGATTTCACCTCCATGTGGTAACATTTTCACGCTCTAAAGATTCATAGAATAAAAGTTATAGTGAACATTCAATGAAGACTCATTTGAAGCAGCAAAACCCTAGTATCAAGAACTCTGATACCAAATGTTGTGTATCCAAGTCAAAATAACATAGACACAGAAGAAAATATAGATCAACGAATTCATAATAAGATACTTCGAGGGGGAATCCTCTTTTTTCATCACATAAATGAATAATTCTTGGATGATTCAAATGACAAGACCTCCTTGGTATATATAGGAATCTAAAGCCTGTCAAAATATAATTAGGGCCTACATAACAATAATAATGTAAGGGCACCACAATAAAAATATTGGGCTTTTATGGGGCACAATGATAACAATATAATAGCTACACTAGTATCATAGGGACCTAACATAATTCAAAGAAGGCGTGATGTGATGTTGCACTCCCACTAAAATATTTTTTATTAAGCAAAGCAGAGAGGGGAGAATTTTTTTTTCCATAATTATTCATTAACTTCCTATGGTACCCTATTATACCAAGGAAACCATGTATACTTTTAAGATTTTTCATATAGGGCCAATCCTTCATTGCTTCAATTTTCCGGAGGTCCACTCTTACACCATCCTCACAAACAATGTGGACCAAATTCTCTAATTTTGAGATACCAAAGAAATATTTGGACCATGTAAGAAAGAGTTTTTGATGAGATAATGGTTGTAAGGCCTGACCTAGATGGTTAAAATGGGCCTACAATGTCTTACTATAGATAAGGATGTCATAAAAAAAAGGACAAAATTATGTAGAAAATGTTTAAATATGTGATTCATGAGACTCAAAGGTGAATGGTGCATTGCAAATTCTTAACGGTATCACCAAGAACTCATATTGGCCTTAATGAGTGAAAAAAAATGTTTTGGTAATATCATCTTACTTCATATAAACTTGGTGATAGCCTACACAACGATCAAGTTTGGAAAAAAAATTGATCACATTTGAGTTCATCCAAGAGATCACCAATGACTAGAATGGGAAACTTATCCTTGAAAATGATTCTATTTATAGCATGAAAATTAGGATACATGCACCAAGTGCCTTATTTTTTGAGTGCCATGAAAACAAGGGAGGAATAAGAACTAGTACTAGGTTAGATTCCATTTGCAACTAACAATTATTGAACAATATTTTTAATTTTATTTTTATGAGAAAATGGTGATGATAAGAATACACATTGGGGGGAAGGATACCATGTATGAGAGGAATATAATTATCATGCACACCATGGGAGGGTGGGAGGCCTTGTGGGGATTTCAAAACTACTTGGTGTCTAGATACTAACTACAAGTCAGAAAGCATGGGTTAGAAATGAGTCTCAAAGGCTTAAATGACATTGAACTGAGTTATAATGCAATAATTTCCCTTTTTGATGAATTTTTTTATATGGTAAGGGTTGATGATCTTAGGAGAACTAGCTATGATTCTTTGGAAAGTGTAATGACACCTTTCCTATTGGAATCTCATGTATAACTCTTGGAAGTCCACGGTGATGGGGACTAGTGTGCATAACCTTCCATCCCCCCAAAAAATGCCACAACCACCCATTTCAATGGAAAATATGTGGGAATCAAGGAGAAATCACCATTTTAAAGGTGCAAATTTTCACAATAACCCCCACATTTTATAGTCCCCCCATTTACAATCATAATTTAGAAGTTTCTCACCACATGGATATAACAATGTGTCTCCTAGGTGAATTGGTGGTGAATGCAGTTATGGGTGTTATCACTTTCAATTAGAATAACTACTATACAACGTTTGATGTTGCCAATTAAGTTAAGGATTTTGGGAGCTAAAATACCTGTAAAGGCATGTAGAGCGACTTGAGGTTCCATATGTGATTGATGACAAGGACAAAGCTTCTCACTAGGGTAAGGTAGAGGGTCTGGAGTGAGAGAAACATCGTCATATTCTAACATGTCCTCTGAAATGGCCATAAAAGGATTATACTCATATTTATGCCTAGGAAAATAACATTCACCACATTTTTAGAAAAGGCCATTAAGTTGACATTTGAACATTAGCTAATTTGTATATCTTAGGAAGAGGAGAGCGATTTCTGGGATGATGACAAGCTATACATGATGTTTTATTGATTTGAACAATAAAAGAATGTTGGGCTTCATAAGTGCGTTGAGTGGCTTTGAGAAAAGTGGTGGGAAAGCATTAAAACTTAGGCATGCCTTCCTTCAGATCGCTAATAAAGCATTGTTAGAAGAAGTTATTAAACTTGCCTTCAATGTGGAAAACACGTTTCTCAAAAGCAACTATGTAGTATTCTATTGTAGCTAATTGTTTAAGCCTGGTAAAGTGGTCTAAATGATGCATACTGTCATAAATATTGATGAAAAATGAGTCCTAAATGTCAGGTAAAACTTGACTCGGTGAAAGATTCAAAGTTACTTGGTCAAATAATGGTGGTTTTGGGCACATGGTTTTGGTTTCCCATGGTTTGATGCCCATAGATTGCATGTAATGAAGCCTTTAAAAGGATTGGGAATACTTCGTGTTCCAAGGATGTGAGCGATGATGGCTCACTTGGCTAGTTTGGCCAAGTTTGGCCAAGGAACACTAATAGAATATTTTGTTAGTTGATTTTTTCTTGGATTGGGGTTTTCTAGGAAAAACATTGTGTTTACATGTGCTTTTTTGTTTATAGTAAATTTATCTCTCTTAGTTAATTTATCATGGTAATTTTCTAACACAAACAATATAACCTATATGGGAATATTTTATGTTATTACTACCATTGCCTCTACTTAGGGTCTAAATAAAATATAGAAACGTGAAGTTTCATCAAGTCATCAATGATACCATGTAGTGAAAAATAGCATTCCATCAGCCAGTAGGGTCAAAGCCATCAAATTCATTCACATCCACTTAGGAAGTCATAGATCATGAGCAAATAAGTTATGGTGAGGCCCCATGGTATGGAATCATTCAACTCCCTCTTGGTGTAAGGGTTGTTTTTAGGAATGTGTGACCATAAAGGTATCATAAATGTAGATACTTAATCAGGTACATCATCTATTTTATTGAACTTGTAATTAAGTGTAACAAAGTTTCGATCAGTAGTAGCTTGATCTTGCAAGGAATCACATAATTATTCCAAGGTAGCAACATGTGTGACATAATATTAGTTGTAGGTGGTCATCTAGAAGGGGTACATAAAAGTAAAGGTGATGAGATGGGGGGGGCTAGTAGGTACACACAAAAAATGCTATGATGGGAAGTGGTATGAATGTGATTAGTGTGAATTTTTGATGCTATTAAGATAGGCATTCATTAATGGGTGAGTGGTCCCACCTAAAGAGGGATTATAGAAGAGGGATACAACTTCAATTACGGTGACACAAGGAGTGTACTAAGATAGGTCTTCGATAATGGTGTTGGTGAGTCACTCTATACTTTATTTCTTTACTCCTATATAGTTATATTCATGTCTAATGAATATTAAATTGATAAAATTCTCAAATTATTAATAGTGGAGATTATGTACGAACTTCTAGAACTAGAAGTAGGAAGTAGGTTTCTAATGGCCGAAAGTTCAAAATTTCAACAAAACTCTTCCATTTATATGTTTTTCGGTCTAATGGAAAGGAGTAGGTTTTCAAGAATCCAAAGGACAAGTTGGGAGTGCCCTATACTACTCTTTAATATAATTGTAGGGTCCAGTAGTAGTACTTGGCCCAACACCTCAGGGTGGTAACTAAGAAGGCTCGACTATACCCTTAGTTGTGCCATTCCATTACCCACGTAGAAGAGAGTAATATGCCAAGTGTTATTCTTGGTGCCACTATAATAGTTAGGTGGTAAAGTGGATTTTCTAAAGTTGGTTTTAGGTTACCTACAACACTTTTGATATACCCAACAACATGTGGAAGTGAATTCCATATATATGTGTTTTTTGACGTGGCACTACTTAAAGGGATACCAACATGGGTTACAAGGGTTTCCAATAAGGTGAAACCTATTGTATTTCATATGTGTATGCTTCCTCAACCACATGTTCATCCACTTAAGAATATATATAAATGTTATTTATACACTAGAACACATCTCCATCTTGAAAAGTTTATTTTAAAATAATGTGCCAAGAAAGTGTTGTGATGCCACTTGTGATGTAGCAAATAGAAATATTCATAGTTGAAGTTACAAATATTACTTTATATATATATATATATATATATATATATATATATATATATATATATATATATATATATATATATATATATATATATAGATAGATAGATATAGATATATATCATAACAAAAAAAATTGTAAACACAATTAACAACATGAGACAAAATATTATACTTTTATTGATTTGGAAGTAATGTTCACTTGACTCTTCAAGGGGGAACCTCTAATAGAGTAAAGCCAATTTTACAAATGATTTCCAAGACAACTTTTACAATACTTCTACATATTTATATAATACTATCTATCTCCTAAGAACATTCTAGAAAAATGAACTTTCTAGTAGGTGAAATCTTCTAGTAAGCCTTCTTACAATAATTGTGTTTACACTACAACATGGTCATTATTTACTAGTGTGGCCTCCATACATAGTGAAGTATAGTAATATATCTACTTATGGGGTTAGGAATGTTAGGACCCTAATGATTATTGTAGGTTAGTTGGAATGGTTGCAGTCCCTAGATGATTATTCTTAGAAGCCATGGTCTTCATGTGCTTTGCAAGAGTAAAAATGGAAGTTGTGGCATCTAGTTGCCAAGGAAGTAATCCCACTAACCCTAGAGCATGAAATCCATGAGAATATGAGATCCTCCATGTAAGAACAAGTCATCTCTTACTGTACCTTTAAATGAAATCACTTGTTGCGTATCCATGATAGGTTATGCATGTAGGGTCTCTCTTTTCCATAGGTGACTACTTAATCCATGGGGCTAGATTTAGGGACTTGGTTAATTGTGGAGCCCTCAACATCCATATATATGTATTATGTGTGTTTCCGTGGATATAGTGATGAGGAGATACACTTGTCTTGATCCCTAGATCCATGTCAAGAATACATACATAATTTTAGTCAAAATTCTCCATAACCAAGACGGTATGGAAAATGACTTGCTATATAGATTCAACTATAAGATGACATGTACCACAGTTTGAAGTGAACCATGATATGAAAAAGATGTTTAAAACTTAATAGGAACATGACATTTCTCCCACACTTGAGGATAAAAAATTCTTCATAAACTCCTCAAATCAAATTTTCTCATTATTATTTATCATGGGAGCAAATCTCTTTGTCATGCTTATGACCTTCATGCTTTGATACCAATGATGTGGAATTAATCCTATCGATAAGTAGAGTTCAACATGAAGGTGTGAAGTACAAACCTCTAATTGATTTTTATTAAAAAAAACATAGGATTGTATAACTTTACATCAAGAAAACTATTTTATAGGTTTACATCATGAGAACTAACTCAACATACTAAGAAATAAAATCTCATTAAGATACTAAAAACTATCAACTAAATAAAATAATATACATAGTTCGATATAGGATCTCTATTAGTCCATGAGAATAGGAAACTATTGACGGTGCTAGACTCGCCAACATTCAAGGGATCACCCCGGTATGAAGTCCCAACTAGAACTCACACCATTTGGTGTGGGAGTCCCATCCAGTATGATGGTCCGATTACCATTAACTTAGAGATCTACCTCAACTCTTGCTTGTCAGCACAAGAGAGTGGTCTGCTTTGTCTTCGAGAAGTGACGTTTGTGTGCCTAGTGAGGGTAAGTGTTACTTGTGTCAATGGTTCTTTCACTGTAGAGGGAGAGAGGGCGAGAGTGAGCCCCAAGTTGGTTGGGATGAGTCCCAACTCTGCTAGGAACACACAACACAATAGGACATGCACAAATTCTGGCAGAACAATCCACACGAATGCGGAAGTCACAACAAACAAGGGAAGATAACATGTATAACACACAACAGATTAGTTCACATGAGTGAAACGGTGGTTATAGAAAGTTTGACGTGAAAGGTCTGTCTGATTTCCGAGAGGGTAGTCTACACAGGCGAGTCAACATTAACAACATATACAATATATTTCCATTATCATATGTGTGTTATAACAAGTGAATTAGTTAAGGTGTTAAACACGGGTTCAAGCAACATGAATTACAAGTGTTAAAGATTAGTCTTACAACAGATACAATACATGTGTGAAAACGTGTTGGCCTGTTAGCAGCCTTCTGAATTAAGTGAAAGTTCTAAGACACATCGTTATACCATACATCACTAACCCCATGTGTGGGGCATTGGAGCCATTTCTTACTCCTCAAAGAAAAGATAAAAAACTCTCTTGGCTATGTGGGAGGAGTTGAGGTGAAAAGTCCTTTCATGTACAAATGAGGGGGTAATTATAGCCAAGGGTGAAATTGACCCTTGTGGTTGTTCGGCTACCCTCATGATTGTTTGAATTCCATGACTTTTCGACTTTACATGACTCTTTGTACAACAAGTGGGTCGCTTGGACTTCCATGTTACATTATATTGATTTGACAACATGGCCCATAGTGGAGATGTGGACAACATGACTGATGACATGACTCAACATGACAATACTGGTACATTCGCATTGCTGCTTGAGTGCATGTCGAGCTGCAGTGCCGTTGGGTGATGGATGTCTTCATGGTGTGTCACAGCTTCACCTCCGCATGGAAAAGTGTGTGGAGTCTTCAATGGTCATTGGTTCACTTGATGTTGCTTTGGCACGTTGCTCCTTGCTTGTATGTTGGAAGGATTGACAGGATCATTTGTTCGCGAAAGGTGCACGTCCGTTTGTTTGTCCATCCGCGAACACATCTTTGCATGATCATCCGTTCTCGAGCACATCTCTTCGCATGCTTCATGCGTTCGTCCATTGGTTAACCTGTACTTATACATGTGGTCCCTTCATTCATCCCATTCGTTGTCGCTCCATGTTTGTTGGTGTACCTATACCTGTAGTCACTCATGACGAGATGACATCAAATCCAGAAACCTCTTAGTCTACCATGACATGTGATCATTTTGGATGCAGGCGACTAGGAGATGAAATAAGGTTGTGAGGCAGGATGATGACTCCAGGCACTGCTAATGAAAACTACGCAAGAGTCACAGGGTTATGAAGATGGGAAAATCGAGTCAACAGTGACTATCTGCGAGGTTTGGCTTGGCTGGAAGGAAAAACTGCGCAAATTTTGGAAGGGACAGTTCGGGCTGTAGGAAGGCAAGACAGACGGAATCTGCGCATTTTTCAAAGTGAGTGGGAAGAAAGGGCTTGACAGTCAAATTTGCGCGATTTTATGGAGGAACAGGTCGGGCTACATGGAGGATTAGCAGGCAGAAATTGCGTAGTTTTTTGGAGGAACTGGCCAGGAGCCTGGAAGCCAAAACTATGAAATTCCTGGAGGTAACTAGTAGCTAGTTGCTGGGTCACTGACAGCAGAAAATGCGCAATTCCCAAGGGGAATTGGTAGTCAGCTGTCAGGGTCCTAGCAGTAAAAACTTTGAAATTCCTGGAGGGAACTGTCAGTCTACTGTTGGCGAGGGAAACTGCACTGAGGCTAGGAGGCTGGCCTGCTGATCATCTCTCTGCAATTTCTAAGTTGAGCAAACTACTGGGTAGCAGAAGACCTGCTCATGAAAACTACACAATTTTCTGGATGAGCAGCCAGTCAACTTTTGAGAGGACTGATTGGAAAAATTGCGCAATTTTATGAGGAGACAGGGACTAGCACTCGGTCTCTGTCTGGCCTATCTACAAAATTTCTTCAGTTAGAAGAACGAGCAAGGTCAGTAGCCTCTACGCAATTTTTGAGGGGATTCAGTCCTGGGGTGGTTGCTGGGTCCAACTCTCCGGGTGGCCAACATGAAGTTTGAGTGAATTTCTTGTGAGCAGTGCATCTTGAAAAGACTTGCTTGGTGATTTTGTGTTGCTCTAGGTGATAGTCGATCGAGTCGATAGCGGGGTGATGGTTTGGCTGCCAAGGGGAGTCGGGTCGTCAGAACTTCAACAAAATGACTAAGTGTGTGAACAAGTGAAAGATGCAAATATGATCTTACAAACACACACCCTCTTGACTTGACGATGAGACGACTGAAACCAACCAGACACACATGTTCAACATCACTGACCAATGGTGCAAGTGACAAGGGTGAAACTTGTGATTGATCATTGATCAACCGTGATGACGCTTGCGTGACAGTGAATGTGACTCCATGTGCGAGTGTGATAGATTTTTTCATAGCGAACATAACATGTACACACAAAGTGAAGACCTTAAGCATGACCAGAACATGGTCGCAACGAAGACATTCACATCAACATGCAAAATCTTGGGTCGAATGGACAAGCAAGGTGGGTGTAAAGGCTCACACGAGCTCACAAAGTGAACCCGAGTGTATGCAGCCATCAAGTGAAATCTCAAGGGAGGATCTGAATTTAGGTGTAGGTAAAAATTTTGGAGGGTGGTCGGAGCCGCTACAACACTTGGCAACGCACTAGAAGAACTCTAGCTTCTCTGTTTTGGTTCATTGCTAGAACTGGGCCTTGATCCTTCATTGAGCATTGAATCATTGTGTGGGTTACTTCGGCTTCCCCACTTACCCCATGGACATACATGGTTCACTTATTGCCAACTCAGTTAAACACGATCAAAATTTTAGCTTGACCATATTGTTTCGAATCTAGGAAGGGTAGTTTAGCTTTCGAGTTGAATATTTTTAGAGTATAAGTTTTGATCTCTGGTGTTGCTCCATTGCCAGTAGGCTTGGATAGTACTCCACTGGAGTCACGCAAGGACACACACATTTCTCCATTTCCAGTGAGCGTGGTTAGTAACCCGGTGGAGTTGCATGCTTCACCTCTCTGCGTAGGAAGCCTTTCTCTGCTTTCACCTTTGTATTTTTCAAGAGGACTTGCATAGGTACTTATTTATTTTTGGGGCAGAAGAGGGATCCCGACTCATTGGGAGTAGAAGAGGTTGTTCCTTCAGAGAAGCATGTAATACCTTTGACATAGGTTTACTTGTTTAGATTTTCCCCTTCTTCATTTCTACTAGTTGGATGAGATTGAACACACAGAGTAGAAGTCTGAGTACAGGCATGGGGCTTCCTAGTGTGGACACAGTTTCGTGGTTGGACCAAAATTTCCTTTGCAGACGGTTTGTATTTTCTGTCAAGACTTCATCAGTTGAAGGTTACAACCAAGCACAGAGAAGACAGACATAAGACTGGCCAAGTGCTGCAGTGTCACAAGTTTCTTCAAATTTCAGCCACATACTCTATTCAAAAGCCAGAACATAGTATTTGGCAACACTTATTTCCAGAAAAAAAAATAGTAATATACCAAACAAACAAAATAAACGTGAACAAAAATAGTAAACATAAAAAATAAAGTAATGACAAAGGCAGTAAGAAAAGCAAAAAAGATGCAAACAACAAGCAGCAAGCAGACTATGTACATGGCATAGGCGCAACCTAGCCTATTGGAAGTGATGCTTAAGATCTTGGCCATTGACATGAAGGATTTCAATCCTCCCGTCAAGCGATTACAAATGATACGTGTGTGGGCCAAGCTTCTCGTGGACCAATGTAAGTCCGCCAGGCTCCACTATCGGAACCTGGTGGTATTCCAAAAGTCCTCTAAGTGAAGATGACATCACTACTTCAGGTACTACATGCAACATAGGGTCGGATAATGGCATAGGGTAGTTCTTCTTATTCCGGAAGTGGTTCAAGTTCCTAAAATAAATGCATAAGCGGATTTTCCCAGATTTCTTACGTGCATAATTTAAATTAGAAACCCGAGTATGCTGATGAAATTTGCAAGTGATCCAATCATCCAAAATCTCAATCAATTTTTCCCGTATAAGGAGTTCAAACAACATATGTGTTTTACCTGGCCTTTGCTATAACATTTTGGCTCCTCCTTTACCTGGAACCCCAAGTTGGATCACTCGTGTGTAGTGTGTACTCAAGTCATCATCTACCCATGTAGACACATCCCGGTATTGTTTGATCGAGTGGTCCAAGACTTTCCGTTGCTGCAGTGTGTAGTTTTTATCGAGACTGGCTATCTTAGGATTGTGATTGGTTCCCAGGTTACTCTATTCATTCATAGAGGTGGGCCTGTGGGTTTTTCCATTTCTTGGCCCTTGACAGAAGTTTTGAAAATCATGTAGCTTGTTGAGGGAAATCACACCGTTGGGGTTGGGGTTGCCTTCCTCACCCTCAGCTACAGTATTCAGGGGCTATTCATGCTTACCTTCATCAGTTGTTATGCCCTTTAAAACATCAACACTATTCCTGGAGTGTAGTATCATTTTGAGTGTGACTGTGTTGAGACTGATGGTCCTTTGTAAGTTCAACATGAGTGCTTCATACTTGGCAACGTTGTTTGTGCACTTGAACTTCAAGCAGCTTGAAATCATGCATCTTCTATTATTTTGGGCAACTGAGATACACCCATCCCTTGAGCCATCACGTGTCTTTGATTCGTCAAAACCCGTGGTCCACAACTTGTTTATACACAGACTGTTTGACATGCTTGTACTACTATTACTACTATTGTTGCTACTTCTGCTACTATTGGTACAATGCATTGTACATGTTTCATCACCATCAGTTGGGCAGGGAAGGAATCCCAATTTCATGTTGGATGTGCAGGATAACATTCCAATGTTGTTTCTAGGAGGCAGTTGCCAAACATGAGTTCTGCGAAGGCCAACGGTTCATTATCATTGTTAAGGGGAGTGACATTGTGATTCATATACCTCTTGGACACTACCTAGATTTGGTTGCATTTTCCCTTGTACGGAAGCCACATGTGTGACCAGTCTGTAGCAAAATATCCATCTAGATTGCTGGACCAATCTCTGCTAAGTATTAGACCATATGCTTCCGGTATGTCCACAACAACTATGTTGATGCATTGGTGGACTCGGCTGTCATGAGATAGTCAGATGATCATGCATCGTAGTTCACCAATGGCTGGTACCGATGTTCGATCAAGTTGGATGATCCATGCAGAGGTCTCACTCCATTGTGCATTGATCTTTTTCGCAATGGAGAGCGGCATGACGTTGACTTCTGCGCCAAAATCAACCAAGTAATTATGAACATTACAGTTAAAGATTTCAAATGATAGCAGGAATGAATGGCAACCTGAGTTTGCTTCTTCCATCCGGAGTGTGTTAAGCACAATAGAAAGTGATCTGGGAGGTGTGCTTTCTCCCTTGCTGGTAGAGGCTGAGCTGTCCATTGTTTTTTGTCCCAATGCGCGCAGTAGGATATCTCGCTGACTATGGATCTTAGCTAACTTGAAAAAAATGATGTTCGCTCAAGTTTTATTCATGTCATCAACAATGTTGTAGTTCAGAGGTGGTAGAATTATCGAGGTATCTGGGGTAGAATGGATGTTCATGTTGTCCGGCAAAGTGTTTTGCAGTTTGCTTCTTATGGATGTACTCTTGTCTGCCACTATCTTCTCGGACTTGTTTTGTGTTTTCTACTTTGGGGCGGCCGGTGAGTTAGCCTTCCTCATCAATAGTATCATCTTTTCTTGCATTTCCCCAAGTCGGGGGGGAGCCCCTTTACTCCTAAGATTGTAACTGTCAGTTTGCTTTTGGGGCCACTTCTCGATATTCATCTTTGACATCATTCATGAGCACTAATACATGTTCACCACATGCCCAGAGCTTGATGCTTCATCAGATGCAATACCTTCATCATTATCTCTTTCATCCAATTGCTTCTACATACTGTTGTTTGCATCAAGTGTATGAATTTATACCGAGTTTGCGACTCGCATCCAGTCCAAACAGAAGTTCTCAGGGTGATTTTCTTTGTGAAACGAACAAAACTCATATTTACGCACTGATCGACATTGAACACAGTGCTCTGCACATTTTTTTGAGCGAACCAGTTGCTTCCTGATGAGTTGCTTCGCTATCTCTATTTAGGCGAATGGCTGCTTGTAGATGTGTCCATTTTTCGTTGTTTAAGCTCGGACACTTTCATTGTTAATTTATTGATGAGGTGAGTGAGGGTTTCAATATCATTTGCTTCCTTGTCTCTACCCTTGCTCGCCATCACTTGGGACTTCCTACTCGCATCTCTAGAGTCCTTTGCTGGTTCATCATCCTTGATGACTCCAATCGCGCGCAAGCCTTTTTCAACAACAATCACCTCTTCTCAATTTTCCAGGAGTGTTGGTTTCGCAGCTCGCTTGACGAACTACGCAATGCTAGTCAGCAGTGCAAACGTGTAGTAATCAACAATGATGGAGTCATGAGGTTTGGTGTCCACCACAAATTTGTTCAATATGCCTATAAAGCTTTGGTTGAAGTCTTTTACCTTTTTTTTCCCCTCCATCTTCAGGCTACCCAATTCTTTTAGTAACATAGCTGGGGTCTTTTCATCATCAAAATTTTCAAGGAACATGCGTTTGAATGCACCCTAGTTCTGTATGGAGTTTGGTGGAACCTTGTGATACCATGTAACTGCACGACCATCCAAGGTACATGGGAACAATCTACAAGTTACATCGTCATGTTGTACCTCAACGGTCTGCAACTACAGGTAGAAGTTGTCCAAATGATATTCAACCTTCAACGTGCTGTCAGGATTGAACTTGATATTCATTCTCTCCATTTGCTTTGGCATCTTGTGGAAAACAGTCGTGAGAGCCAACGGTCCTTGAGTCATCCATTCCAGATTTGGGTCAGTCATCTCTTCTTCTTCTTCTTCTTCTTCCTCCTCTTCCTCTCTTTCAGAATCTAACGGTTCCAGCTCTTAATCCGTTGGTTTGTCTCCGCCTCTGCCTCCTGTACCAGAGTTTGATCACAAGGGTCTCTCGTTCGCCTTGCCGGAAGACCAGCCTCTCTGTATTCAATAGCTTCTGTTAGACCTTCAAGTGTGGCAAGGACTGCTTCTTCCACTGATGATACAAAAACCCCTGTAGGAGTGACCTTTAGCTTTCTTGATGTGTATGGAAGATGTTGTATGCTTGAGATCATTCCAACTGCTTTTGCGAATTGGAAAGTGATGGGACAAACGAAGCGAAGGTGGTGATATGGAATTTCATGCTCAGTTCTAGGAGGTGAGGAGTAACCAACTACAGAGTCATGCCTAGGTGAGAGGGAGTGTGAGTTACTATCTTAACTAGAAGTTGATGAATGAGTGTGAGGGGATGTTTAGCCATATACAACTGGCTGCCCTCCTCCTAGTGCCAGAAATGTTGATGGTGCTGGACCCACCAACATTCAGGGGATCACCCCAGTATGAAGTCCCAACTAGAACTCACACCATTTGGTGTGGGAGTCCCATTTGGTATGATGGCCCAGTTGCCATTATCTTAAATATCTGCCTCAACTCTTACTTGTTAGCACATGAGAGTGGTCTGATTTGTCTTTGAGAAGTGATGTTCGCGTGTCTGGTGAGTGTAAGTGTTACTTGTGTCAATGGTTCTTTCAATAGAGAGGGAGAGATGGTGAAGTGAGCCCCAAGTTGGTTGGGATAAGTCCCAACTATGCTAGGAACACACAACACAATAGGACATGCACAACTTCTGGTGGAACAGTCCAGATGGATGCAGCAGTCACAACACACAAGGGAAGATAACACGTATAACACTCAACAGATTAGTCTGCATGAGTGCAATGATTTTTATAGCAATTTTTACGTGAAAGGTTTGTCTGATGTCCAGGAGAGTAGTCTACACGAGTGAGACAACGTTAACAACATATACAACACATTTCCATTAACATATGTGTATTACAACAAGTTAATTAGTTCAAGTGTTAAACAAAGTTTCAAGCAACATGCATTACAAGTCTTAAAGATTAGTCTTACAACATATACTATACATGTGTGAAAATGTGTTGGCCTGTTAGTAGGCTTTTGAATTAAGCAAAAGTTCCAAGACACATCGTTACACCATACATTAATAACCCTGTGCGAGGGGCATTGGAGCCACTGCTTACTCCTCAAAGAAAATATAACAGACTCTCCTTGGCTATGTGGGAGGAGCTGAGGTGAAAAGTCCTTTCATATGCAAATGACGGGATCCTTATAGCCAACGGTGAAACTGACCCTTGTGGTTGTTTGACTACCCTCATCACTGTTTGACTTCCATGACTTTTTGACTTTACATGAATCTTTGTACAACAAGTGGGTCTCTTAGACTTCCACATTACATTACATTGATTTAACAACATGGCCCATAGTGGAGATGTGGACAACATGAATCATGACCTGACTCGACATGATAGTGATGGTACATTCGTGCTGCTACTGGAGTGCATGTCAAGCTGCAATGCTGCTGGGTGATGGATGTCTTCATGGTGTGTCACAGCTTCACCTCCGCATGGGAAAGTGCGCAAAGTCTTCGATGGCCGTTGGTTCGCTTGATGTTGCTTTGGCACATTGCTCCTTTCTTGTATGTTGGAAGGCTTGATAGGCTCATCTGTTTGCGAAAGGTGCATGTTCATCTGTCCATCTGCGAACACATCTTTGCATGATCATCCATTCACGAGCACATATCTTCACATGCATCATTCATTCGTTCATTGGTGAACCTATCCTTCTACATGTGCTCCCTTCATTCATCCCATTCTTCATCACGCCATGTTTGTTGGTGTACCTGTACCTACAGTCACTCATGATGAGACAACATCAAATCCATAAACCTCCTAGTCTACCATGACACGTGATCACTTCAAATGAAACAGACTGGAAGAGGCAGCAAGGTTGCGAGGCTGGATGATGGGTCTGGGCACTACTGATGAAAACTGCGCAAGAGTCACTCGGTGATGAAGATGGGAAAACTGAGTTGACAGTGATTGTTCGTGAGGTATGGCTCGGTTAGAAGGAAATACTATGCAAATTTTGGAAGGTATAGTCTAGGCTACAAGAAGGAAAGTTAGATAGAATATGCGTATTTTCTGGAACAAGCGGGCAGCAAGGGATTGATAGAAAAATTTGCACAATTTTTTGGAGGAGCAAGCCGGGTTGCATGGAGGATTAGCAAGGAGAAATTGTGCAGTTTTTTGGAGGAAATGGACGGGAACCTAGCAGCCAAAACTACACAATTCCTAGAGGTAATTGATAGCTAGCTACTAGGTCACTGACAGAAGAAACTACGCAATTCCCAGGGGGAAGTGGAAGTCAGCAGCCGAGAGCCTGGTATCAGAAACTATGCAATTCCTAGAAGGAACTGTTAGTCTGGTGCTGGGAAGTGCTGGCAAGGGAAACTGCACTGAGGTTGGGAGGCTATCTTGTTGATCATCTCTGCGCAATTTCTGAGCTCTTTGGACTGATGGGCAACATAAGACTTGCTCATGAAAACTGCGCAATTTTCTGAATGAGCAGTCGGTCGACTTTCGGGAGGACTGACTGGAAAAACTGCGCAATTTTTTGAGTGAGACAGGGATGGGCACTCGGTGTCTGTCTTGTCTATCTGCACAATTTCTTCAGTTAGCATAATGGGAAAGGTCACTAGCCTCTGAGCAATTTTTGAGGGAAGTCAGTCCAGGGGTGACTACCAGGTCCGACTCTCCAGGTGGCCAGCATGAAGGTTGAGTGAATTTCTTGCGAGCAATGCAACTTGAAAAGACTTTCTTAGTGCTTCTGCGCTGTTCTGGGTGACAGTCGGTCGAGTCAATGGCGGGGTGATGGCCCTACTGCAGAGGGGAGTCTGGTCGTCAAAGCTTCAACAAAATGACTAAGTGTGTTAAAGATTGAAAGATGCAAATGTGATATTACAAACACACATCCTCATGACTTGACGACGAGATGACTCAAACAAACCAAACAAACATGTTCAATATGATTGACAGATGGTGCAAGCAACAAGCGCGACACTCGTGATTGATCGTTTATCGACCGTGACGACGCTTGCATGACAGTGAATGTGACTCCATGTGTGAGTGCGACAGATGTTTCCATAGAGAACATAACATGTACACATGAAGCAAAGACCTTGAGCATGACTATAACATGGTCACAAGCAAGACATTGACATTAACATGCAAAATCTTGGGTGGAATGGACAAGGAAGGTGGGTACGAAGGCTCACACGAGATCACGAAGTGAACCCGAGTGTATGCAACCATCAAGTGAACTCTCAAGGGAGGCCCCGAATTTGGGTGCATGCCAAAATTTTGGAGGGTGGTTGTAGCCGCTACAACAGAAACAAAGAAGGATTCATTACACAATACCATATAATACTTTCCTACAACAATATAATGTGATGTACTAAGTACACATGCTAATAATTAAGAACCAAAACCCATATGAAAAGTTGAAGGTCTTTATAAAGGGTTTTCATAATTTAATATTTAATACATAGATCCTCTTGACAGTTCTCCTTTGTGTCAAATAGTGTTTTATTTAATCATTATGAATCCCCATGGTTCTCACATAACTTAATATTTCATGATACTTCCAAGGTTTTATACTACTTCAAAGCACCCTCTTAGACATTAGTTATTTTCTTGAGGTGCCATCTACCTTCATTTTTAGTTCTTCTACATATTTTCATGGTTTCAAAAGCCAAAAAGTAGTTTCAAGAGTGAAAATTTATGATATTCTTAACATACAAATTGGGCAATATTAAAGAAATAAAAATAGCCACTGAGAAATTAATAATAATAATTCTTGACAATGGCTCACCCTCTTAGAAAATAATTAGTCTCAAGGTGTCATTGACCTTGGAGCTTCACTTAGTGAACCTATGAAATTTTAGGATATTTAGACAGTTAGGAGTTAATTAATATCAACTGGTTCTGATGTGTCCTTAGGTAAAAATGTGCTTCTTAATGTGTTTTTTTAGTATGCATCAATTGCATTGTAATATGATGGTCACAATATGTCTTAGAGATAGAGTGATTCGACAACTCATATTCTCCTTCACACTAATAATTAATTAATCCATGGATTAACACCTGATTGGACCGTGATAACTAATTAAGGAGTATGGAGGGTCATTGTTGATGATTGACTATAAGAAATTCTCTTATACAAATTTTATTTTGCATTAATAAAATTTTCTCAAGTAGCCATGTTGGTTGGGATTGTGGAGTGTTTCCCTCTTAGAGGGTTGAAACCACATAAAAATGTTGGTGTTATGATCTTTGATCTAATTTCGTGAGTGGTTTCTTATAGTGTTTATCATGTGTGGAATGATTTATTTCCCAAACATGGTATAAGAGTTTGTTTGAGAAGCTACTCCTATTGTTGATCAATATCTTGAGCCCATGTTTCCACACTCTTGAGATATGCTATTTCCACACTTTTTTGGATTGAGCAGCCTATTCCATTGCATCTGGAGCATTACTTTCATTTAATAATTCTTTATGTTTCATTCAAAAAGGTGTCTATTTGCCTGATTTATGAATTTTTCATAAGATACGAGGGTGCTTGATCCAAATGCACCATTATTTATTTATTATTATCATTCATAGATTTCATATTTTGATTTCTTCTTTATTATTGGTTTATTACTTTTTGGTTTGTGTATGCTCTTTTTCATGCACTCTGTGGAATCTTGATAAATAAAAAATAGTGTAAAGTGTTTTCTTTACTGTGTATGCTCTTTATCATATACTTTGTGAAGTCTTGGAAAATAAAAAATAGAAGGAAAACTTGCATTTTTTGATTAAACTAACCAAAATCTAACCCCATTGTTGTTGAGTTTGAATTTGTTTTCCAAATTCTTGTTTGTTTTTTAGGCAAAACAACACCACCAACATCCCATCCTTCTTCATTAGTATTGTTATGTGTTTTGCATTAGTTCATTTAGTTAAAAGTTATTTTTTTAGTAAGAGATCTTGAGTTCAAGCATGTGTGTGCGTTACTTTTTGAGAAAGTTCAAGCAAACTTGAGTTAATTTATAACTTATTGTAAAGTGTATTTCACTTTGTATTATAAAAGTGAGTTACTACAAAGTAACTTTAATATTATTTTTTGGTTACTTTTTTGTATGCAACTCTCATTTATAATGTAATTACATTGAAAAACTAATTCTAACTTGTTTTGTAAAAGTGGGTCACTTCATAAAGTAATCTATTTATAAAAGTGATTTTAAAGGCAAAGTTAGTGAGGGAAACTGATTTTCTTTATTTATACATTATTTCCATATATCTCTTTGTTTATTTAATAATACCTTTTTTTAAGGGCCTAACTTTCACCGGTGAAGTCCATTTTTAGTGCCATTTAAAAAAAAAAAACCTATTTATCAAGAGCTTTCCATGCAAGTAATCAATTTTGACTTTCGAATCCATATCTTCATATTTTAATATGATCATTCCAAGTGATTTTTTTAACCAATATCAATTACTTCTCATGAAAACCCCACATGGAAAATGTACTAAGAAATAAATGGTTGTCCTAGGTTCTTTTGACAAAGAAAAAACTCCCATTGATGCTAATAAGAAATCCAAATGGGATAATGAGATTGATGAAGCACATCAATTAATCATAATGTCCATTTCTCCTCATGCGATTAGATCTCATTAGCTTGAAAATTATATCATGATTTTAAGTCCTAATGATTTCTCTTGCATTGAAGATTATTTATATCATTTCAAAACACAGAAATTTACTTGAGGTTTGTCAAGTTGATCTAAATGATAGTTGATGCCTATATATTATTCTTTCCTAGCTTGATTTTGCATATAACGATATCACTCTCAAGTCATTTTGTGACTTTCTGATGAGAAATCAAGACAAACTCTTGCACATTGGAGTGATTATCACTATAGGTACATCTAAAAATTCCTTAGTGGCCCAATAGAAAGATAAAACCAAGCATCTTAAGAAACATCATCCTTGCAACAATAAGAAAAACAAAGCCCCCAAACTCATTCAACTAGATTCTACTCCTAATGTTGATAAATAAATAAAATCAAAGAGTTAGAATATTGACATACATTGAAAATTTTGTGGGAAATGTTTTCATGTGGAGTCTAAATGTTTTAAAAAGATAGAGGCCTTGGATGCAACAATGAAGAAACACAATATCAATCTTGATCCTTCTTCTTATGAACATACACTTCTGGCTTTTAGTTTCTCATTCTATGCAACATCTACTTCTTATAATGAGTGACCTATTTAGTTTGAATTCTATTCAGTATGAAGCATCTTATCACATGGCTAAGGATGAAACCATTTTTTTTGTTCTAAATGATTGTAACACCAAACAAATATTTGTTAGTGATGGTAGACTTGTTAGTGATGTGGGGTCTAGAACAATTCAAGTAGATAATTTTCATTTGAATGGTGTATTATGTGTTTCAAATATTTACTACTATTTTATATCAATATATCATATTAGTCATTCAGGTGAAGGTAAAACAATAGTTTTTTCACAACGCCATGTTGGAATCAAGGATTTAAATTATCCTAAGTATGTCCATGCCACTCGAATTGTTGATGATATGACGAGGTTGTATAAGTTTGATAACTTTGGGTCATCATCTATTCCCTTAGCTTTTGTTGCTTAGGGTGATGACTTGAGAAAACTTTAACATGTGTGATTTAATCATCTAAACTATTGCTAATTGAGAAACTATGTAATCAAAATATTGTGATTGGTCATCCTTTAAATTTCTTGTAGAGATGGTGTTTGTGCTAGTATTTTTCTTGGAAAACATTACTAGGGTTTTTTTGGAAAACATGACTCTTAGCATGCCTTGGCCCCTTTGCATATTTTTCATAGTGATTTATGTGGTTTGATTTATTCTCATTATTTCTTTGGGTACATGTATTTCTTAACCTTTATTAGTGACTTCTCCAAATGCAGTTGGGTTTACTTCTTAAAACTTAAGAGTGAAAATTCTGACATGTTTTTTTATTTATAACATCGTTGTATAAAACCAATATGGATATAAAATAAAAATGTTAAGAACAAATAGTTAAGGAAAATATGTTGACACAAAATTCCCAATTTACTACATTGCATAGATAATTCAAATGCAACATAATGTTCCATATACACCACAACAAAATGGTGTTGCTAAGAGAAGGAATCACATTTTAAATTAAATGGCAAATTGAGTTAGCCAATCTAGGGGATTAATTCTTCATTATAGGGTAGAAACAATTAATTGTATAAAGTATATAGTAAATCACAATCCACAAAGGGTTTAAAAAATATAACACAAAACGAAACATGTACTAAAATTAAGCCAAATGTAAGCCACTGCTATGTATCTGGTAATATAGCATGGGCTCACATTTGGTAATATAGGAAGCTTTAAAACCTAAAAGTGAGACATATATTTTTTTTAGATATTCTAAAGAAATAAAAGGTTATAGACTTATTCAACCTCATTTCAATGAAATAATCATTGGAGTAGATATTAAATTTCATGAAAAACTCTTGGCATGTCATCCTAATTCAACATTTTTTCCACCTTCTATTCCTATTCTAGTTTCTTCTTTAGATGATGATAGTGAGGATGAAAATCCACCTCTTCCTACTCACCTTCATCTGGACGAGTCTATTGAACATGAACTTGCACTAACACCACAACTTCCTATATGGGTCAATTCAACACGAGTAGTAGTTGGTGATCTTGTCATTGATCCTACATATTAACAATGTACTGGTCCACAGTTCTAGTGAGGCTCATCTCTTTTGGATCAGATTTCAAATACTTGTGATTTGGAAACAATTACAGAAGTTTTAGGCCATCCAAATTTGGGATATAATAATGAATGGAGAATATCATTTCTTAATCATGAATGATAATTGGGAACTTATCCCTCTTCCAAAAGGAAGAAAAAATGTTAGATGTAAATGGGTGTATAGAAGTAAGTATGCATTAGATGGAAGTGTTGAAAGACATAAGGATTGGTTAGTTTTGAAGGAATTGACTATAATGAAACCTTTTCTCATGTTTCCAAAATTATTTCCATCCACCTTATTCTAGTCCTCATTGCGACACATGAATGTGAGATCTATCATATGGATATTAAATTCACCTTCTTGCATGGGAATCTATAAGAAGAAATTTGCATGGGACAATCTCTTAGCTATGCTCAAAATGACTCCAACTTTGTTTGTCACCTTAAAATAATCTCTCTATGGTGTTCAACAAGCTTCTTGAGCTTAGTATATAGAAATGGATAGCTTTATTTTTTATGCCAACTTCTCTAGATGTCATTTTGATCCCAAGATCTACACCATGAAATTAGGAATCCATACACTAATCCTTTATTCTTTATGTTAATGACCTTATCCTTGTAGTGAACCTAATTTTTTAGCCCATGTGATATCAAGCCTTAAGAAGAAGTTTGAAATGATAGACTTATGATAGTTTCATTATTTCCTTGGACTTCAGGTATTGCATACCAAGGAAGGAATTTCTCTTTCCCAATCTAAGTATGCATGTGACCTTTACCACTTTTGCATGGAAGATTTCATCCAACCTCTTCTCCCTTCCAATATTCAATCAAACTTGTTTCCACCTGTACTATACCCATAGTTCATGCCACTTTCTAATAATAGTTAGTTGGTTGCCTCTTGTTCTTGATGCATACTTGTCTTGATGTTTCCTTTGTTGTTAGTATTATTACTTTATATATGTAAACACCCCATGAAATCCCTTGGAAAGTAGAAAAAAATATACTTGATATATTTGAGCTATAATTATGTTTGGTATACATTACAGTTCAAGGTGGGCTCCCTTATTGGTTGGTTTCACTAATTCTGGTTGCATTGAAAGCCTTGATGACTAGAAGTCTATTGTAGGTTATGTTTTCAATCTTGGTTCATGACTTGCCACTTGGGTTTGTAAGAACAAATATTCTATTGCCCTTTCTCTAGCATAAGTAGAATACTAAGTAGTGGTCAGTGCAAATCAAGAAGCCTTGTGGCTTCAACATATCTTTTTAGAGTTTTGCTTCAAACAACAACACGTGACCACCTTGTAGTGTGATAATTGGAGTGTCGTCAAGATTTACAAAGATCCAATTAAATGTCACCGCAACAAATACATTGATCTACAAATGCAGTTCATCAGAAAACTCGTTCATGATTGATCTATTGAATTTCTATTTTATCCCATAGATGATTAACTTGAAAAAAAAACATGAATTCTCTTAAAAAAGAAGTTTTCTGAACTCTAATCTATGTTAGGAGTTTAGGAAGTTGTCATTAAAGGAGGATAGGCTCTAATCCCTCCTTCCTTATCCTATTTTGTCACCTTTTTAAATTCTTCAATCCTATTCCAAGTTGTTCTTAAGGGGGATGTTAGGATATTTATACACTTAGGAGTTAGTTAAGATCAACTTGGTCTAATGTGTATTTAGGTAAAAGTGTGTTTCTTTAGTATAAATTAATTTCATTGTAATCCAATGATCATGACATGTTCTATACATAGAGATATTTGATGGCTCATTTTCTCCTAGAAACTAATGGTGATCGATATGTGGCTTGTTAGTGTCAGTCTTTCCAGCCTTCCTACAGTGATCAATTATGCTCTTACAAAGTGATCTCAGAGTGTCAAGGTCAAATTTTGTCATTTCAAAGAGTTTTCAAGCAAAATTTGGTCACTAGGCATTAGGTCTAGGGTTTGCTTTAACTCCTAAAGTCGTCAAAATGTCGGTCCATGTCATTATTCAGCTGAGTCTATCATCATTCATAGGGTTTTCATTATCATGTCAGTGTCGAATGAGTCATTTTACATCTTGTTCATGCTTCAGTTGTGCCTAGACAAAGTTCATTTCCCTCTCCTAGGGTTTTGAAGCCAATTTCTCTTGGATGGTCAAATCATCGGCAAAACTTGTTTCCTGATGTTCATACACCTTCCCCTATCCTTAAAGTACCTTATAAAACACTTCCCATCCCTTAGATCCGCCAAATTCCTCATTTTTGCACAAACCCTAGTTTCTAGCTACAACCTGGCAATTTTCTAGGTTTGGCCTGTGTTTTGCCCTTTTCGACCCCTTCCCCTCGCTCAATCTCTGAGATTCCACTTTCCCCTGCTTCCTAACATCCCTCTCCACTCCAAAAAATTTCCCCAAGAATTTATAAGCCCCCTATCCCCTTCATTTCGCTCCATTTCGACAAAATCCCTTGTTTCACACATCGGGACAAGTTGCACTCAAATGATGTTTTAGAGAAATAAAAGATGAATTTTGGAAATCTGAGAGAGGTTTTTGTCCATAACATTCCAAAGAAGAAAAACCTCCTTCACTTTTTGCACAGGTGTCTTGGTTTTAGAGAAATTCCAAAATTACAATCGCTAGATCCAAGGAGTTTGGCCAAGGCACTAAAATGGAAAAAGAAGACCAATCCCCTCCGTATCTTGGCTGAGGCTTCACTCAAAGATCATGGCACTCAATAGCCTAGCCACAGCTCAAATCCCAATTTTTTTTTTAAATTTTGGGTAATTTTGGCAATTTTTGGAAATTTACAGGTTTTGGCTCCTCAACGGGTCTCACCCCCGGTGAGACCCTTTGTCATCGTAGCTCCGCTTTGCAAAAACTCAGCATTTTTGGATTTTTCATGCAAATTTACATATTCCCATGCATTACCTTGAGTTTTCATGGAGTTTTTGGCCTCCAAAAGGTCAAAATACAGCTAAATTTTGACTTTCTGGCCCTTTTTTGAGTTTCAGAAGTAGTCTTGGGAGAATTGACGTTTTACTAGGCAAATAACCTCCAAATCCAAAAAGTCTGGTTGGGTTGGAAAGTAGACTCAGAGACCTTTCCAACGAGCTATCCTGCACCTCATTCTGACACCGGGAAGGCCTCCAAACAGGGCTCCAAAGTGCGCGACCCGTTGAGGAAGATGTGCGCGACCCGTTAAGGGAACTTTGCCAGATTTGACCAGTTCAGCTCAGAAATTGCAGTTTAGCTCCAGTTTGACTTTCTGAGGTCGATGGTGGTCCTCTTGACTGTAATTATGACACTTTTTGGATACATTTACTCTTGTTTTACTCTTCTAGAAGTTTCTCTCATGTAAAAGGGTAAAATTGACTGTATGAACTGGTTTCCAAGTTTTTAGAGGCAAGTTGTTTTGACTGCCTATTTTGTAGTGCTTAGTTTAGAAGTTGTTCAAACAGCTCCTAGGATAGTGAGCTCGACCCATGGAGGCAGGAAAGAGGTTAGATCATCTATATTATGTACTTTCATGCTCATTTTCATGGTTGGAACTCTTGAGGGAGAAGCTATCACTGTATTATTTCACTTGTATCTCTGCAATTTTTGGCTAAGGAAGACCAGGGTTTTGCAGTCATCTTTGGGATTCTTGTGGACTCATGTGTTGATGGTGTGTTTCTTCATGTTATTGTAAGCTTTGTTATGTGATTCATTTCCTTTCTATACTGCTGCATATTAAACAAATGAAGTGATAAAGTTAGAATTCATGCTTGCCATGCTCTACTTTTAAATTTGTTTAATTTCTATGTTTTCTGCTGTCTAAAGAGAATTCAAATTCATTGTTTGCTCTCTTTAGCCTTCTTATCTTTCCTCCAAATCATCCACTTCAGCTAAAGACATCAATACAGGCTCCTACCTTGCCCCAAAGACCCCCCTGCAGAAACTGTGTCCAATCCCCGCACCCTAAATTGCAGCTCCTCAATTTGCCACCAAAAACCCAAAAAACCCCCAAAACAACCTTCAAATCAGTTTACTAGCCTAATATCAGTGTTACCTTTGTTGGTAATCTCATCCCATTGAAGATTTGTCGAGATTTGACCTGGAGAGAGCCTTCTCCTGCCCCGTAGGGCTAGCTACGAGGCTGAATGGTTTGATGTAGCTTTGAGATTTGCCTTTTCAGCCTGAGGTGAAATTTCAAGTGCTAACATGGCTTAACACCTGATTGGTTCATGATTTATATTTAAAAAGCGTGGAGGGTCATAGATGCTGATCGCTTATGAGAAACTCTCTTGTACAAATTTTCCTTTTCATAAATAAAATTTCCTTAAGTGGCCATGTTGGTTGGGGTCGTAGAGTCTTTTTTCTATTAAAGGATTTAAATCATGTAAAAGTACTAGTGTTATGATATTTGATCTAGTTGCATGAGTGGTTACTTAATGTGTTTGTCTTGTGAGTACTACCCTATTTTCCTGAAAATGACATATTATGTTAGTTATGCAATATCATAGAATACCCATAATGTCACTAGATATTGAAAAATACTTACCAAATTTTTTTTGTTGAAGCCCCCTCTAAATACATTTATCCAATTAAGAAAACTCTATTTTCCTAGATACTGTAAATATTCATATTTAATACCCCTAGTACCTAGACATTAAAAAAGCTTCATAAGCTCACAAATCACAAAATAACCCAAAAATAAGTAAAAAATTGCATTAACATCCAAATATAGGGATATTCCACTATAATAATCCAACTTAGGGTCCAAGGGATTGATGTTATATACTACTTTCACCCATATCTTCAATCTAATACATGGCATGCATTAGCTAAGGAATGGGTTAATGTATATGTATTTCTCTTTCTAGATTTATAAATGTGAGACATGTTGATTCATAACTCTTTTTTCCTTAAATATATAATATAAATGATATTTTAAGCAAAAATGTCTATCTATTAAGTATATCATTGCAATAATTTGGAGGAAAGTGACCTACTTAATAACCCACTCTTGTTTTCTTATCATTTTAAAAGAGAAGTGAGAGATTGTGATCATAAGGCTCAATCTAACCTATGGGCATTCTTATTGTCATTTAGCTATAAAGGAGTCCTTTCTTTGTTTTACTCTATAATTGTATTATGTCTTTTCATATATTAAGGTGAAGGTTCACACAACTAAGCTCAAAGGAAGATACTCACAATAACATAGTATGATATTATCAATGAATAAAGTGAACATTAACATATCATAAAGTGATAAAGTGACTTTATTATAAATGTAAGCCTTATATTCTCACATCCTCGCCTAAGGTTTCTATTATTGAAAGAACAACACAATAAATAGAGATAAAACATACTAACTAAAAACAAAAGCATCATAATTAAACATTCGTGATAAGCTCTTTGAAAATAGTTTGTGGACTAGGTAGAGCTCCTTTAAGTTTCCTTGTAACACTCATAAGGTGTAGCTCATGAAATGAATTCTCAAGTTTTTTAAATTCCACCTCCCCAAACTTCATAATTATGAATGTTTGAATTATTGGATAATCATCCATATTGACCTACATTCATAGTGCTCCATGAAGTTGTCTCATGACCCTCATAAGGGTATAGTTTTCACGGCTCATAAAATCCTAAACTACTTATGAAACCATCCATATTAAGTTGTATCTACACTAGTCCCTTCTTGTCTTTAAAGTGCAAACTTTTTACAATGCTAAGAATGCCTTTTCTTCAATATAATCATCACCTTTATTAGCTTCCAATGGATATTCAAAAATGAATGTATTAGCTACATGTAGTTTGCCTTTAACTTTTCCACTGAGAATGTCATTAGCTTGAAATCTACGTTTTCAAGCTATGTGACCCATTATTGCAATAAAAAAAATCTATCTTCCCCTTGTCTTTAGATAATGATGATTATTTCTTTAGTATAATTCCATCTCAAGTTGAGCATAACCTTTTGTCTCCCCTACAATGTACAATAATATCTTCTAGAGTTTGAGAATACATGTTATTGACCTCTCAATTTATTTTTATAATCGTAGTCCTTATGTATTCATGTTTGCACAAACTATGTGAATCTTAGATTATTAAAGTTATAGGAGTGGAAACCTTATCTTTCAAAGGCCCATGACTCTTCATACAACTTCCTACTCTAATGCCATATTACAAAATGATCTAAATAACTAAATGAAGAAAGCTTAGAAAGGGTTGAGTCACATAACTAAGCTCAAAGGAAGGTACTCACAATAACATAGTATGGTATTATTAATGAATAACTAGTGCATTTATTACAATGTATTTTACCTCCTTATATATTATTGTTCACTAAGCTAATAATTTCCACTTATGAAAATGGGATAGACCACCTTCCACATAAGTGGGAATCAACAAATGTTAAAGCATAAATTCGCTTTATTATAAACATAAGCCTTATATCCTAATAGTGGGGGGATCACGTATATTATGGTAATATTGGCCTCCCCGTCGTTTAAAAAAATTATAAGCCTAGTTCCCCCTACCAAAATATCCCACTCAAAAAAGTCTCAAATAGTGAAAAATCTTGCAAGAGATCCCCTTGAACTAGCAAAAACCTCTATCCTAAATTAAGGGATCAAGTTATGGGATTTTATGAATGCATAAGATCAAACCAAAACAAATTAAATGATAGAAAAATATAGATAAACCATACATACATAAATATAGTTAAAGGGGGGGGTGTTACACAACATTTTGTCATTGTCCCTGTACTCCCCGTTCCTCGATCACAAAGGACCTCTATAGTGAACCTCATGTGTTTTCCTATCATGAAGAACATGTCTTTACATCACTCTTCATCTGCAGAATGTTTCCCTCTTACATCATTTCGAGAGAATATTCGTTCAAACTTAGTATTAAAGGCCGACGTTATCCCTTAGTTTCTTCCCCACACCGATTTGCAGAGTTTAACATTGAGCCTAGCACTGATCAATGTTGGTATCCATCCATTACCTGCATTGAACCTCTTTTAGAAAGTTTTTAAAAATGGAGTTGAAGTTTCCAGGTCTAGAAGCTTCATGAACGGAAGTTTGGTAAATGGTTAGTCGAGATAGAGCCGAGAGAGACTATTTGGGCTCCTTTTTCCTATTAAAATGGAACAAACCAAAAGGGATAAGACCTCTCCCATCATAAGAGGATCCATGTCCCATCTCTCAAGCTATATAAACTTCTCCTATTCCAACCTCAGCTAGCTAATGGAAGAGTTTGAATAATCTGCAAAATCTTGATAGCCTAAACAACTCTTGGTAGCCTTACTAGCCTTCTAGTTTGTGCTTGTAAAGAGAGAATAAGTTTGTAGTTTGTTTGGTTTGGAGCAAAGAGGAAGAAGCCTTCAACTTCTATTATTTGAGGTGAATCATGAGATGCTAACAGTGGTGCTAGAACCCAAACATGTCGAAGGAAACCTACAAAGCTAAGGTGAAGGTTGTACTTTACTTTTCATCATAATAATACAATCGATATTTTGTTTCCTATATCATATTTGGTAGCTTAAGACTCCTTAGCCTCTTAAGTAGGTTGAATCTATTGTATGCTATCATGTGTGCTTTTGTTTCTTGTCTATTTGTTTCAGGTGCTTGATTGACATTAGGGAGCTAATCGCTGGAGCAAAGACACAAGGACTTCATTAAACAAGGATAAGAAATACAAGAGGTAGGATCTTATCCATTCTCAATCTAAGGAAACTTATGTCGGATTGTCTTGTTTGTGGCTAGACCCTCTCCCCTAGGCTAGAGGGATTATCTCTGTCTGCAGAGAGAATCTTCCTAATCCACAAATTGGCGACTCCACTGGGGACCCATCCCTCTCTTTGGATTGTTTTTCATTTCATGATTTGTGACGAATTTTGTCGTATCACTCTTTCTCTTTTGTAATTTGTAGTTTATGTTATCTACTGCTTTGATTATTGAATTTAGAGTGACAAGTCTGGTTTTGGTTTGTGGAAATTTTTCATTTTTCATTGAATCCCTCGATCAACACTGTAATTTTGTTAACAGTAGCATCAACCAGCGCGAGTTCCTCTTGAACATTCGCGCCACAACCCCTTATGGCATTGGTTGCTAGTTAGACAGTCACGCCAATTCCTATAGTTTAAAATCGGGGTTTCTCTTAAATCATTTCTAGTGTGTCTTGTCCTCATAGATTCTGTTTCTTGGCTTGTTTTCCTTTATTCTCCCTGGCTAGAATGCTTTGTTAGCTTGATTTTTTTTCTTGATTGGTTTTAGATTGCATTACTTGATTTTTTGAGTTTTTGGATGGTTTGTGCTCATAGGGAATCTAGGTCATTGTCCATTCATTTGCTTATCTACACATCAAATCAAGTTGGTGATTTTCTGCTTCATGCATTTCATGTTTTAGTCCTTGCATCTATATTGTTCTGTTTTCAATTGAACGAGTGAAAAAGTTTCGTTTTCTCTTCTCTTGTTGAACATCTCTTTTCTGGGCATAGATTACATTGCTCGGTTTGTTTCGATTGAATATTTGCTTATTTTGTTTGAAAGGAGTTCTTTTTATCATGCTTTGCATATGATTGATGTTTGGTTGTTTGAAAATTTTCATTGAAATGTTTATGTGAAAGATTCATTCTAGCATTCCATTGAAGAAAATACATCATTCTAGTTTTTTTAATTGATACGTTGCATTAAGCAGCATCATTGAAAGCTAGAATTACATTATCATGAGAATTTGAAATGAAATGAACTTCTTTTACTATTAAAAGGACTAGTTGAAGTGCATCTGATAGGAAGAGTAGGAAGTGGATATAATTTTCATTGTTTTGTTTTGAAAAGTGAAGTAGTGAAGAGTCATCTTACTTTCAGGTCTAGGCTAGAGACGTGTTACGACGTCTTTAAACCTAGCAACTGTCATTCACTTCGACATTAGCCAATGCTAGTATGGACTTGTGCTCCCCGTACCGTTGCGTATATAAAGGGATACCGCGCTAGGTTTGCAATCCTTTATCCATAGGAAGCCAAGTCTACCACCTTGTAAATGTGATACACTGAACACAACATTCGGGGAGATTGCCTTCTCATACTTTTTGGTTCGTTGGGAGGTATTTTACAGTTCATGGTTACCTGGTAATCCCTTTTTCCTAGATTATCCTGAGCAGTAATTTTGGTATTTTTGACTCTTTAACTTTAAAAGATAATCGAGCACTTGTCCTTTCGAGCTCATTCAAACAAAAAGTGACTAGAGTCATATTTTCCTTGTTCTCAATTCTTAAAACATGAAAAGGCATCAGTCTGTTTCAGCATCTTAAATTTTTTTTGCCCACGATCACATCACATTCTTGATAGTTTTATTCTGGAGCACATCGTGAGTATATCCTTAATATATTTTAAAGAAGCTTTAAAATTAATATCTCTTCTCTTTTTGTTTGAGACAAAGTCATCGTGGCTGAACCATCAGGTTTTCCTCATTACACTTCATCTCCTCCATCTAGAAGGTCATCCGGAGAAGCTTTCCCTAAACTCCCACAGTTGCTTGAGGATCAAGGTGTTTAACTTGGGATTGTTCTAAGTATTCAACCTTTGTCATCTTGTCCGCCTCCATTAGATACTGGGTCACCTTGTGAATCTGGCCTAGAATCCTCTAATAATCCTATCCAGACTCCTGAGAGTCCGCAGACTCTTGAAATTCCACAAAGACTGGTTTCTTATCCACCAGACCCTTTTGTTATATCTTCTCAGCATCCTTACAGTCCATACAATCAGCTCAGTGTTCCTTTCGAGTTGTCTCCTCTTTCCTCCTCGGCTCATCGTCGCCAGTTTTTTTCTATGGAGTCAGAAGGCAAAATCCTTGTTTCCTCTCTGAGTCATTCATAAGTTTCTGCTACTCATACTTCTCACATAGAAGGTAAGCAGGGATATGAGTTCCCTCCAGAAGGCTTTCCTTATACAGGAAACATCTCGTCTAGCGCCTATTCTCAGACTAGTGGACCTACGTTTCTGCATGGCTACACCACTTTAGCTCAATTGGTTTTGGGCACTCCTCGTGCCCCGTCATTATATCAGAATCCCATGTAGGCTTCCAATGCTATGCCCATGTTAGGTCCGTTCATCTCAAACATGTCCTGTCAATTGATTATGAAAACTGTAGTCACTTCAGTCTGATTCAACCTACCATTCCATCTCAACTTGCTTCGTCATTTTGACCGACTCTCCCAGTCCAACCAATTATCTTAGGTTAGGTCTTGGTAAGTCCTTCTACCCCTCCAGTGAGTGGACAGACTGTGCCACCACCTAGGGGGAAAATTTTGAATATTCCTCTTATGTCAGTCCAAACTAATGTGAGTGGATTACAAACACACATGGTTGGAATGAATCAACCTTTTTACGGCTCTATTCCTAACCTTGTTGGTCCATCCGGGTCAGGTAACGTCCAATACTAGCAGCCATACATGGCTCAGGATCCATTCCAACCGGCTTATGTTCCATATGGTTTGCAAGCCTTGGTTACTTTGCCTTACTATCAATACCTTCCGATATAACCCCAGGAACTATCTAGCAACCATTGCAGTAGCAAGGGCAACCTTTGTAACTGCAAGGACCATCTTTGCAGCAGCAAGGGAAAACTTTACTGCAGCAAGGGCAAGCATTGCAGCAACAAGGACAATTTATACAACCGCAAAGCCAACCTTTGCAATAGTCGCAACAACCTTTGCAGACACAAACTCAGTTTGTGCAGCAGACCTCTCCACCTTTGTCCTTGCAAAGTCAGCCTTTAAAGCAGCAGGGACAACTTTTGTAGCCATAAGGTCAGTCTTTGCAGCAAGAAAGCCAACCTTTGCAGTAGCAAAGCCAACCTTTGCAGCAACCACAAGGTCAGCCTTTGCAACAACAGGTTGTATATGCATATCAGCATGTTCAAGGCAAAGGTCAACCTTTGCAAGTTCAAGGTCAACCCCTGCAACAGCAGGTTCAAAATCCTCATGTCCAAGGTCAGTAGGTTCAAAATACTTACGTCCAAGGTCAACGGGTTTAACAACCTTTTAACTGATATGCCCATTAGCGACCTATGGTAGGACAATATCAAATCTACCCAGGATTGAATCCACCCTATGGGCAAGGTAACCTTCAATGGGGGGGAATTTAGATTCCATATGGAAAAAATCCTCCATTGTGGGGGAAACATCCTTACCAACAAGGATGGGTTCTGCAGTTTGGGTCTACTCAAAGGCCCCACATACCTTTTAACACGCAATTGCCTTTCTTGGCCACATTGGAACTGTCGGATGTTTCGAGGCTCACCAATTATCCTATCTTTCATTCGCTTTATTGGCCTCCAATCCCAAAAAAATTCCTAGCGATTGCCCCAAATTTGAGGGAAAAGTGAACGAGGATCCACAAGCCCACATGATGACAAATCACCTCTAGTGCTCCTCCAATTTGTACATTGATGATTCCATCCGTCTCCCACTTTTTCAAAGAACTGTCATAGGGGTTGTAGCAAAATTGTACATCCAATTTCCTCGAGGTACCTATGGTGACTTCAACTCTCTCACTATGGCTTTCCTCACTCATTTCCAACTACCAGTTCACTATGAAATTAACACCTATCTGCTTACGTCACTTAAGCAAGACACTGTGACCCATATCTTCGATCACATCCACGAACGGAGACATCAACGTCATCATCAATTTTGAGATTGCGGATGAGTTGCTGACAGAATGGTTCACAAAATCATTCGTCAGCAAAATTGCTAAGGACATAGCTCTGGGTGGGTGTGTTACTGAGGAGCAAGCCATCACTTGTGCCTAGTATTTGGACCTAGTCTACTCACAATCTGGCACATTATATGAGATGTTACCCGATGCTCCAAGACCATCATCAGATTTGACAAAATCGAAGTCTCTAGATACAACACCTATTGATGGAGTGATTGGTTCCATGTCTCAAACTCCTGCGAAATATTCTTCAAAGCAGAAATCAGTCTCAAACACTGGTTCCAATGATCCCTCTAGAAATTCATTTGGTCCTCTTAAGACCTCTGAGGTTCATGTTGTCCAGTCTACCGTAGTAGACAAAACCTGTAAGGGTTAAAAGAAGGACAAATGTAAGGCCACATCCAATGCCCCGAAATGGGGCCCTCCTAGGTCTTCTGCTGGCGATGCTTCTCAAAGAAAGCTGAAGTATCCTTGCCTCATCTGTGAGGAGGATCATTACACTAAATATTGTCCCCGATGATTTGAAGTTAGTCGCTTGCTAAAAGGGACCCCGACTATCTTAAAAGAACCCTTTCCATCCCAACAGACCCAAATGGTAGACCAGCCTCAGTCTTCCACTTCTGTAGGTTCCCAAGTGTTTATGATGAATACGCCTATAAATGTGGCTACCAGATCTAAATATTATCAAACCCCTCCTCCAATGGTAGGAAAAGAGAATGAAAGTACCCCTTCCTCCTTTATCTCGTCTACCTCTGGTCCTCTCCATATAGAGAGACCTAGTCCTGATTCTATTATCCGATCGCCCTCTCAAGATGTGCTACGAAAGTCCTCGTATAATCCTAATGCTCCAACCGCTCAGCACTAAAACATTGTTGAGGATTTAGCTCAAGCACCATCAACCATGTCTGCCCTCGAGGTCCTTCAAAGTTGTCCCTCTAAGCGGAAAGCATTACTATCGGTCATTGGAGGTGTTGATCCATCTGATTCCAACCTCATTTGCTTTGATCTGGAAAACCATGTTCCATGCTTACCCCATCATATTGCCTTCCTCATTCAGGTGATAATTAATGAAAATATGATTCACAAGACCGTCATTGATGAAGGTGCTTCCACATGAATCATGTCTATGTCTTTTTGGAAGGAAATCAGTTCTCCTACCCTGAACCAATCGCCTAACGTGTTGGAAGCCTTTGATGGACGTGATTCTTGACCATTCGGTGTCCTTCCTAATCTTGCCATTACCTTGGAAGGTAAGACAATTAATGTCGAAGTAGAGATTGTTGATGCAAATATTAACTATAATCTTCTACTCGGGCGGAGTTGGACCCATGCTATGCATTGTGTAGCTTCCTCTCTTTTTCACGTGCTCCATTTTCCTCATAAAGGGAAAATCGTCACATTCGACCAATTGTCTTTCTTTGCCTCTTCCTCCTTTGATGACAATGTTCCTTACGTGAATCATATCGATGTTCCATATGAGAGTGTGGGGGCTGGACTCTTCAAATATCCCATCTTAATGGGTATTTTTTCTCTCCCACCTCCAAATGTTTCCTAAATCAACATGATCTCGGTTAAGTCTAATCCTTGGGTCATTCCCCCTCCTGATCGCGTTGATTCATGGGGTGATTTCATGCCGTTAAGCCCCGTCGAGATTAATTATGTGGAGATTGTTTCAGTTTCGGCTTCGGTATCTAATGTTCACACTGCTTTGAGTACGTATCTTGACGTGTATTCTCAATCCCCTTGGCTTGGTTCTTCGGATTATTCTGATCCCTTAACTGAGACATTTCCTACTAAGAAAAGGATCATGGAAATTATGTCTCTTGAGGAAGCACCTTGGAATGATACTCATCATCGTTCCTCATTCTTACCTGGACCGGAAGTCATGTATACCTATCCTGAGAAGTTCTCTTCTCATTTCTTGACCCAACCTCTTCAGACGCCTATCATGACCCATGAAGTCTCGTCGGAAGGGGACATGGGTAATATTACCCAAACGATGCCTATTGACATTTCTGTTAAACCTAGTATCGTTGAACACGTTCATATTCGGGTAGCTTGTTATCCTAATGAGATCAAGCTTTATACTCGCATTTTTCAAGAGTTTCGAGATGTTTTTGCATGGTCGTATAAAGAAATTCCCAGCATTGACCCAAGTATAGTCGTGCATGAAATTTCGACTTATCCTAACGTGAAGCCCGTTCATCAACGACTTTGTCATGTGCACCATAGAAAAGCGGCTGCCATTAAGGCGAAGGTTGAAAAACTTCTTAAATATGGTTTTATTTATCCTATACCTTTGACAGATTGGGTGTCCAACATTGTACTGATGACTGAGAAATAAGGCACCATTCACATCTGTGTTGATTGCCGTGACATTAATCATTCTTGTCCAAAAGACAATTATCCCACTCCTTTTATAGACCAGATTATAGATGAATGTGCTGGGAGTGAGAGTTTCTCCTTTATGGATGGTTTTTTCAGTTATAACTAGATAAAAATTTCATCAGCTGATCAGCACAAGACCGCCTTTATCTGTCTGTGGGAGGATTTTGCATATAAAAATCTCCCTTTTGGCCTTAAGAATGCTAGGGCTACTTTCCAATGAGTGATGTCTTATGCTTTTCATGAAATTAAAAACATCATTCAGCCTTATCTGGATGATCTTCCTGCTCATTCAATTAAGCGCCATGGCCATCCCGATCATCTTCAATAAATCTTTCTTCATTGTAGGCACTATAACATTTGGCTTAACCCGCATAAGTGTGTCTTCTACATTGAGTTCAGGTGGCTTCTTGGTTTTATTGTTTCGAAGGATGGTATCTGTCTTGATCCTCTCAAAGTCGAGGCTATTTTTAATCTACCCCCCCCTCTTTGTTGCATCAATTACAGAGTCTGCAAGGGAAAGCAAATTTCCTTCGTTGATTTGTGCCTAACTATGTTGAGCTAGCTACAAGGTTCACCTGATTATTTAAACAAGAAACTCCATTTCTTTGGGATGAGACTGCCCAAAAGCCTTTGGATGACTTGAAAGTTGTCCTCATTAATGCTCCTTTATTGCACCCTCCAAACTATCATCGTGATTATTTCCTCTATCTAGCTGCAGCTTCTAGCATTATTGCTATGGTACTAGTGCAAGACAGTGACAAAGGTCATAAACATGTCATTTATTACCTTAGTCGCAATCTCTTCGATACTAAGAGTTGTTATGCTCATGTCAGGAAATTGGCTTTGGCTGTTGTTCAAGTTGTTCAACGTTTTCGGCATTGTATTCTCCTCCGCACTACAACCATGATTTCTGATTGCAATCCCATGACTTATATTCTGACTTGTCAGTTACTTGGGGGAAAATATTCCAAGTGGATTTTCATCCTCCAAGAATTTGATTTGGTATTCACTATTGCCAAATCAAAGAAATCACTTGTATTTGCTGAGTTGATTTTCTCTTTTCCCTCTGCTTCTCTACCTACTGGTGCTAATGAGAAGTTCCTCGATGAGAATTTATTTCTGATTAGCACTCTCAATCCTTGGTATGGTGATATCATCGTGTATCTCCAAACTTCTACCTTTCAGTCTACTTTGTCCAAGGATGATCGACGAAGCATTCGACATCAATACCAACCTTACCACATCATTGGGGATACTTTATACCACTTTTGTGTTGATTCGATTCTTCGTCGATGTTTAACTCTCGATGAGGCTGAAAGAGTCTTAAATGACTACCATTATGGAACATGTTGTGGTCATTTTTTGGCTACGCCACTGCTCAAAAGATCATCCTCACTGGCTATTTCTATCCCTCCATCTTTAAAGATTGAATTCTTACTGTCCACAAATGCCACGAGTGCTAGATTTCTTAGTGGAAAATGCGCGCCCCACCCGCTCACCTTCACCCTATTATTACCGTTGGTCCCTTTGCCAAATGGAGCACTGATTTTATGACATGTAACCCTCATTCGGTCGGGGGCATGGTTATATTATCATTTCCGTAGATTACTTCACCAAATGGGCTTAAGCGATGCCTACATTTTTAGCTGATAGTAAAACGATTGCGCAATTTCTCTTCAATCATGTTATTTCCAGGTTTGGAGTGCCTCAAGCCATTGTCACTGACCATGACTCCCATTTTCGTGATTATATGATGGCGGAGCTGACTTCTAAATTGGGCTTACGCCACGACGGCTCAACTCCTTATTACCCTTAAGCCAATGGCCAAGTTGAAGCGGTAAACAAAGTTTTAGTTACTATGCTTTAGCACACCATTGGGATGCACAAATCCAATTGGCATCTCATGGTTTTTTTAGCTCTGTGGACCTACTGAACCTCGACTAAAGACACAACTAGATTCACACCTTTTCAGCTGGTCTATGGTCTGGAAGCTACCCTACCAATTGAATGTGAAATTTCGTCACTTAAATTAGTTGTCGAATTACTCCCTGATACCTCGCCTCAAGAGGAGGGTCTCCTATATTTGGAATAAATGGATGAAACCCACTGTCTCGCTACTTTAGTTATTGAAGCACAAAAAAAGTGAGTTAAATCCCATTTTGATCAGTCAATCTCTCCTCATGCTTTTTTTAATGGTGATTTGGTCTTTCTATATGACCAAGCTAACGATAAGCTAGGGGCAATAAAATTCGAACCCATGTGGCATGGGCCCTATGTTGTCAAGTGTGTATTACAAAAAGGGGCCTATGAGCTAATTGATTATGAGGGTAACCCTTTGGACAAGCCCTGCAATGGGCTATACCTCAAAAAGTATTATAAGTGAGTCATCTCGCATGGTTACTTAGGTACATAAGTGTGTTATTAATTTTTGTGCAGTTTGATTTGGTTTTTTTTTCAAGCAGCTTTCCTGCTTATTACGTCTTCACCTGCTTTGCAGATGTCTGTGACTCCATATGTCAGTTTCGTTGATGGTGCTTGTCGTAGTTCTCGAAATTTATCATCCGTAACATGGGCTATTTATGACCCTCATGGTGAGTTGATTGATCTTTAAGGTATTTGTTTGGGTCCAACAACTAATAACATTGTTGAATATAGTGTAGTTCTCAAACTCTTGTCAGAAGTTATTTCTCTTAACATTCGAGAAATGGTTGTAAACCTTGATTCACAACTTGTTGTTCTTCAGCACAATGGGCAATATTCTCTCAGAAATCCTCAATTATTGAGAATTTATTTGTGTATTCATCTATTGGAAAGAAATTTTGATTATATTACATATCATCACATTCCTAGGCATATGAATACACTAACAGATGCATTGGCTAATTATGTTTTATACATACATTTACGCAATATGTGAAAAACATTGTATCATAGTAAATAGTAAATATAGCATATATATGTCGATAATGTTTTAGTATAATACACCAAAATCCAAAAAATAATATATGTGTTCCAATTACATCCATGGCTTGCAGGCCTCAAAACTGTAAATGCTAACTATGGACTACTCTGCATGATGCTCGTGATATCATGTTACTGCTCGCACTACATGAGTCAATAATCAATGGATCCAGTTCGACACTCCCACAGTGGTCGCTAATAACGACAAGGAATGTCCTCGATCTGTGCATACTCTACAATTCCTCTTGTTAGGTTATCCAAATTTCAAGAAATCTCCTCTTCATTGTCAACTCCTTCCTGGTAAGGAGCGACCTTGAATTTTGGAGCCGCGTGTCTCGCTGTTGGGGACATCCCTGTTAGTCTCTCTAGTCCAACATCTGCAATTACAAAGTCAAGGTGTCATGAATACATATATTCAAAAACAATAAAAAACAAAAAACAAAATCATTTTTCTCATCTCCATCATTGAAGTCCTCTCCCTCTGGGAGTGGCATGTCAGGATTACTGTGGAAGTCAGTCCCGCTGTACGACCAATCCTCCACGATGATCAACTATCGTCTAAGCCACACAAAGAAGGCGGGCTTTTAAGACATTTTCTTCCCCCCTCCAAATCTGGGAATCAGATCGCTCCATCAAATCATCCTTGGATCTTGTGGTACCGGGGGGCTCACCTCCGCCATTTGATAATGGAACAGTGGGATTCGTTCCAAGAAGAAGGATACTAGGACAGAGCCCTATCCCAATTGCCTCAAATTCCCTGCTTTGCATTTGGATAGTTGTTGCTTCATGTTTACTTTCATTGCTTCAGCCCAATTGAAAATAGTGTGCGCCTTACCATCCACATCATATTGGAAGCGAAATTTGTTGGACTCATGCAGTGCTTGAGCCCTAGCTACTCGGTTGATGGTCAAAAGTACCACCTTCAATAGAAGATCATCCATTGTCATAATATCGATCTTGCCACTTGTATATTTCAGATCTCTTGGGAAATGTTGTGCAATGAGCGTGTTTACGCTCGCCCCAATAGGCCTACCTCCATACAGTTGGATTGGTTCCTCTCTGCGAGACAGTCTAATAATGAAATAAATATCTGAAGTCTCCAACTCCATCTCTTGGTCATGAATCACGAATACCTCCCATTTGATATCCCATAGACTGATCAGGTACTGCAGTAGTTCAGGTTGAACCCGTAGGCTTAGTGTCAGAAAGAACTTGAGGATCCCACAATTCCTCAATGTGTCAAGACAGTCTGGATCCTCTAAGGCCATTTGGTATATTCTTTCATGTTCGCATTCTTTCAACTCAATCACCATTTTCTCACATTGATTTTCCTACAAGCACCCCACATTTAACTCAACATCAGTCCTTGAAAGGGAAAATTTTGGTTTGAAGCATTGCATTTAGGAAAAAATCGAAAAATTTCGGTTCTCTGTGCTGGTGCGATTGTTTTTAAAACAAAGGCGCCAATGGTGCAAGACCCCATGTTAAAAGTCGACGATCGACGCGGTCCCGTGCTCGGATCTCGCGCCGACCGTTGATGATTTTTTTTTGTTGCAAAAATCCCTTTAATCCCTCTTGAAAAAACAGTTAAATGCTTAAAAACAGGTATCAATGCAAAGAATAGAGCCATGAATCTTACCTGCAACGAATGGTTCGACGATCGGCTTCCTGGATCAGCAGCTATCCGCTCCTGAAGATCTAGGGCAAAAGTGGGTAAAAATTGCACTAATGAGGTAAAAAGGTAAATGGTAAATTGTTTTACTTTTTCCCCTTTTATAAGCTTTTGGCTGTGTTTTAGGGTTTTAAAAGTCTTTTTCACCATTTTTCCTTAGAAATGGATAATGCGTTTGCTTCTTATGCAGCGACAAATGATGGTTTGCCGGTGATGATGCAAAATTGGAGTCGTATTTAAGCTATTTTCCCAACTCATAAAAAATGGAAATGAAAAGATTGCCGAGTATTTTTCCCTTTTTGACTCGTTAAAGTAAATAAAACGAGGATTCTGCTTTAAGCTCTTTTCCAACTCTCAAAACACGAAAATATTATCAAGCTCTTGTCATTTTGACCTTGTAAACGGTTCTGAAACGTCGTTTACCTACTATACGTTTACCCCTTTTTTGGGATGGGATAAACTATTTATGAAAATGGTACTCCTTGGTTGACATGTCCAAGAGGTTCTCTCGAGTATTGTTTTCTACCTTTTCAGGCTCAAGAGACAACTTTACAAAAAAGGACCTTTTGGAGTTTTCTTTTCTATGTCTTTTTCAAACTCTCTAAACATGAAAAAGGTATCGAGTTTTTCCTTTGTCGAACTCATTAAAATTTAACGACATCGGATTCGTCACTATGACGGACGTGAGCTTCTCCTTCCTAGGGCTCGTTAATCTTACTAGTTTGGATCCATCTGAAGGATGGATTTATATTACAAGCATATGCTATCCCCTTCAAGCTTGTGATCATGTTTTAGATGTGGGGCTAGTGAGACTTGATGGATTTCCTTAACATAGGCGTCGTGGAAGAGATTCCGAAAGGGTTGCAGTTGAGACGGAGAGAGTTCTCCATGCAGTTCAGAGGAACTTGGTGAGACTGACTCACCAAGTACCCATGATAGCCATAGAGGACCTGTGCGAGGAGATGCAACGTCGTGTGGTAGGAGTACCATGGGACTGGTTACGGCTCTTTCGGCGTGTGGCCAATGCCATTATCTATTTTCTAACTGCTCATCCTGAGCCTGCTAGATAGATGATCAGCTATTTTTTATGATTAGACATGATAATGGGCATAAGCCCAAATTTTGTAGGGAATTTTGTCCCAATTTTTGTATATTATTTTGGACATAAACACTCTATCTATGTACATGCAATTTTATGATGATCATATATACAGATGATACTTCGTTATTTTTTATGTTTTTTAATTTGATGAATGATTTATATGCCATTCCAATGCTTGATTAGCAATAGAATCAGCTAAGGAATTTTCTGATCATGGAATGTGAACATATTTGATATAAATAAATGATTGTTGCAACAATTGTACTCTTAGAAATTGGCGATACAAATAGGGATCTCGTACCCGATAAATTTTATTCAACTGAGATACCACCAGTTGTGAGTCTAAATAAACCACTAATGAATCAATATCAAGAGATATCGCTTCGGATAGAAAATTAATAACGGAAATTAATTCAGAAATATTATTTGAAGCAGGATCGATACATACTCCTCTCAAAACCATCAACTCGCCAGATGGATAATAAATCACCCAAGCCACGGAAGCAAGGTTCTGGGTATGCCTACTTGCACCATCAGGGAATCCTAGATATACTGAATCGTCCATCAATACCTGCCAAAGCAAATAAAAAATATCGACATCACTAAAACCAATAGATAGATATGTACAAACATACAATATATACAAACAAGTAAGTGCTTGGCCGATGCCTAAGAAAAGTACTTCTTAAGGTAGAGCCCATTTTTGGGCTCCGCTAACTTGTTTCCTTCAAAGTTAATTAATTCATAAGCTCCCTTTTACAAAACTCACTTGACTATAAAGGAACCGTACCACATAGACTTAAACTTGCCTGCCCCCAAGGTGTCTTTGTCTTGATTGTAGACCAAGACAAGGTCACCTTCAGAAAAATTTCTAGGATAGATGGCTTTATCGTATTGAGTTTTTACCCTCTTTTTATGGGCTTCATTTATTGTGGAAGCATCTCAACGTTGCTCATCAAGATGCTCCAAATGAACAAGGCGCTCCTCGAGACTAGAAGTCTCTAGAAGAAGTTCAACAGCTAGCTTAAGAGAAGGAATTTCACATCCAATAGGAAAGATAGATTCCAACCCGTAAACTAGTTGAAAAGGAGTAAATCCAGTGGCAATCTTAACTGACATTCGATATGCCCAAAGTGTCGGATACAACATGATGTGCCAATTGGATCTAGCTTTGTCAATCATCCTTTGCAGGATGATTTTAATAGATTTGTTCACGACTTCAACCTGCCCATTGGCCTGAGGATAATATGGAGATGAATGCTCCAGCCGGAAACCCAACTTGAGAGCCAATCCAAACATCATTTTATTTTGGAAATGACTTCCATGATCAGTGACAATCTCTTTAGGGATACCAAATCGTGAAATAACTTGATTGAAGAGAAAAAAGGTCGTTGTTTCATTGTCCTCTTTAAAAGTAGGCATGGCCTCAAATCACTTCATAAAGTAGTCTACGGCTACAATGATATACTTGTGATTTACTGCCGAAGGCAGAATACAAGTAGTAAAATCAATGCCCCACTTCGTGAAAGGAACAACGATGATAACAGGGAAAAGTGGAGCTGTATGTGCGTGCATTTTTCGAGTATAGATTTGACAAGGATGGCATCTTTTGACCGCTTCAATACAATCTTTGAAAATCGAAAGCCAAAAGTAGCCTACTCGCAATTTTTTTTGGGTTGTTGAAAGCCCATATAGATGACCGCCATAAGCTCCACTGTGGCAATCATTAAGAATTGACTCAACTTCTTCAAAAGTTAAACAACGCCTAAGGATTGAACCAATCCCACGATGATATAATGTGTCACCTATAATAACATAATTCTTAGCGAGGTGACGCAACTTTCTATGCTCATCTTTGGAAAAAGCGGGCGGAAACTTCGAAGTCTGGAGATATATAATGATATCCCCATACCAAGGATCTTGTGAAGAAATAAGAAATAAATGTTCATCGAGAAAATTTTCCTCGTGAATAATTTCTTCATCACAAGGTAGCTCTAATATCAACTCTGCAAATACTAAATATTTCTTAGATTTAGCTGACATGAATTTGAGATTGAATTCTTGCAAAATGACAATCCATCTATTATATTTGCCCCCAATCACTCGTCTATTGAGAATAAACTGAAATGGATTGATGGCTGCTAAGACGCAAGTTTTTCGAAGCAGAATCTAATGTTGAAGCCACTGGACAGCATGGACATTTGCCAAAGCCAATTTCTTGATGGGAGAATAGCGTAGTTTAGGGCCTACCAAGCCTCGACTTAGATAGTAGACTACATGCTCAGATAAGGCATCATCTTCCTGAACCACAACCGTACCGATGGTTGATTCTGCTGCAACGAGATACAAAAGGAAATATCTATTGTAATTAGGTGGACTCAACAATGGAGCGGAGGTTAATGATTTTTTCAAAGCATAAAAATATCGTTGTGCGAAATCATCCCATAAAAATGGGACTCATTTCTTAAGCAAACACATAAATCCTTCTGTGATCTCGGAATAACTGGCTATGAATCTCCTTAAGAAATTTTCCTTTCGTTGGAGACTTTCAAGTTGACGTATGGAAGACAAGGGAGGCAACTAAAGTATTGCCTCAACCTTGAAGGGATCAACACAAATCCCCTCTGTTGATACGATGAATCCTAACAACCGACCTAATGTGACCGCAAAAATGCACTTATTTGGATTCAACCGGATTTTATTAAAATGACATCGTTCAAAAACCAATCGAAGATTCTTAGGATGATCAATTCTCTTTTGAGAACGAGCAACTAAATCATCGAGATATGCTTCGATAATGCGTTTAATGTCGTGAAAAGCATAATACATGGCCCGCTGAAAAGTGGCTCTAGCATTTTCAGGCCAAAAGGAATCTTTTTGTATGAAAATGTACCCCAAGGACAAATAAAAGTTGCCTTGTGCCGATCTTCTTGATGAATAGTAATTTGATTGTAATCAGAGAATCCATTCATGAACTAAAAAATTTCATTACTCGCACATTCATCAATAATTTGATTAATAAAGGGCGTGGGGTAATTGTCTTTCAGACAAGCCTTATTTAAATCCCTAAAGTCAATACATACTCGGATTGTTCCTTGCTTTTTGTCTACGAGGACTGGATTAGAGACCCACTCTGTTAGAGGAATGGGGTATATAAAGCCTGCCTTGAGCAGCTTTTCAACTTCAGCTTTAATAGTTACTACTTTTCTAGGATTTACTGGTCGAAGTTTTTGACGAATAGGTTTAGCATTTTTATATGTCTTGATGTCATGTTGGACTATAGATGGATCAATTCCAGGAATTTCTTCATAAGACCAAGCGAACACGTCACGAAACTCTTTGAAGAGATCAGTATAAATTTGCATTTCTTCAGGGGAACAATCAACTTCGATGAAGACATTTTCGATTAAGTTAGGATTCCTAGAGATGTTCACCAGTACAATTCGTGAGATGCTAGACATTTTACCTTCGACAGAAAACTGTGTTGGGGCCAAAGGGTTTAAAACTGTATGAACATCACTAGTAGAGGACTGGACAAACTTGACTCAATTTCTCACAAATGAGGGAGGAAATATGAACGATGATGTAAATCATCCCATGGTCTATCAACACCCATCATTGCTTCAAGAATTTCTTCCTCAGATGGTAAAAATGTATCTAAGCAATCTTGAGCCGAAGTTGAATCGAGGGTCCAAGCCAGAGCCACATCTCCATCTAACTCAAGTGAGAAAGGATTTGGATGGGAGTCTGGAGAGCTAACAATAGACTGATAAGAAATTTCTGCTACAGACATAGGACATGCCATTCCACCTACTTGTCCTCCATATAATGTGGTGGTAGATGAGGGCAAAGGCCAAGGGTCTGAAAAATAATGAGTTCGAGAGAACTCTCTTCAAGAGTCCCTTGGAGGATGAAATGGCATTGATTCTAGCTAAAGGAGCAGGAAGATCAAAAATACCCATTAAAGAAGATTACATTCCAACTCTTAAATTCTCAATAGGTTTCCTAGGATTGTCTACTAATGGAACAGTAGAGTCAGAAGATGCGTGGGAGTCACCCAGAGAATAATCCATCTGATCCACTTTTACGATCCTTCCCTCATGAGGAAAACAAACGATGCGAAATAATTATGAAACTATGGCATCCATCTCATATATCCAATTCCTGCCTAAGAGGAGGTTATAATCCAGGTTGGCATCGACTATTTCTACCTCAATATTTACTACCTTTCCCCCAACACAGATGGGAATGGTTGGAATAATCCCATGTGGCCCATGAGAATGCTCATAAAATGCAATCAATAGAGTCGGTGAAGGAACAACTTGAGGCGATCCAATGGCCTTCCAACATGACATGGACATCACACATGTGGAAGCTCCCTCATCTATAACGATTCAAAAGATGTTAGTATTTCGATATGTAGACTTTATCTAGAAAGCCATATGATGGGGAATTCTCTTTTTGATGTTTGACATATCAAAGGTGAGCACAAGAGAATTTTTTGGATCTACTACCTTGATTTCCAAGAGCAAAGCACTCCTTTGAGCAGGGCATGACTGGAGTACCTCTAACGCTGACATAGCACAAGGACTTTGAGCTAGATCTTCTACAATCAAGTAGTTCTAGGCTGCCCTAGCATTAGGGTTGATGGTCAAGCACTTTGTGGAGCCTTTCAGCATCCGAGGCATAGACTCAACAGAGGGCCTCTCAAAATGGAGTGGTTTTGAGGCATCGAAAGAAGACTTAGCCTTAGATGATTTTGATTCACCATAATCACGCAATCGTGTAGAAACGTCGATATGCGAGCTCATCATGAAGACATTTGACAAATTATCCCCTTCCTGGTTGCCCCCTGTGGGGGTATCAACATTCTTGTTCGCGCCAGCAAGTAATTGCTACCCTTGGGGAAAAGGGTTAGTGAGAACAGCCTGGGAGCTAGAAGACCCTTGCTACACTAATAAGAGCTGAGCGTCTTGGATCTTAAGGTAGAGATGAGTCAAATGATCTCAATTGCATAACTTGCATGGAAATTTTACCTTTTTCTTAGACTCTTTTCTACCCCCTCTGGTATCATTGTCGGGTTTTTTTGCATTACCCTTCCCATCCTGGTTCTTCTTCCTACCTCATCCTTTCTTCTTCCCATCAGATTTTTGGTTTCCTTTAGGGTTAGAAGTTTGGATGGCATTTATAGATGTAGGTTGACAGGGTGTAGATACAGACGATGATGCCTGCATAGAGGAAGCAGTTTGTAAAGACAATTGTTGCAATTGATTTAGCAGGTTAACCGTGTTAACATCAATTGATATAACTAACCTGTCGGTGTGGGGACCTAGTTTCAGTTTGGTTATATCCACCTTTTGGTGTAGGAGCATCAGGTATAATTTTTTGAAGAACCCCAGACTGAGAATAGATTAGTTTTAATTGTTGGGCCCTGAAAATAGCCTGCTCTTCAGTGAAAACACCAGAGAGGGACATGTCCTTAGAGATACCAGGTTGTAATGATTTAAGAAACCATTCAAGAAGGAATTCTTGTGGGATATCAGCTTTAATGAGCCTCTTCCTTCTCCTCCATTCCTGGATATGATTCGAAATGTGCGTTCCCTGATCCTGATAGGAAATTAGCCAGAAGCTCGGTTCTGGCATCTTAACAGACAGGCAATTGGAAATGGTTTAAAAAGATAGTAGCCAAATCACCAAAAGAAGTGAAGGTGCCCCTTGGAAATTCTATGTAACACTTAGCCGCATTTCCAGTTAGGGTTTGTTAAAATAATCTCAACCTCACTGAATAATCTATCAGGGATTTGGACGCACACCATAAGTGGAAAATGGTTACGTGGTCACCCGGATTTTCACCAGCCTTCGACTCAAATTTTGGTATGTCGGAGGGAACTTTGGTTGGGACCGGAGGCCAAACTGGGTTATACCTAATCGGATCATTAGTCAACTTAGTGAGATCTAGCACGTTTAACGTTTCTAGAAAAGGGATTCGTGGCGGAATCTGAGGATTCCACCCGGTGTGGGCAGAACCCCCAACGTTATGAAAAGAATGGCCTGGATTTGTAAAGGCACCAGGTTACTCGTAGACCCAACTGAACCATAAGGAGATCCTTGTGGTCAAGAAAAATTTAGAGTTTGACCAACTCCTACTGAAAAGCCTCCATAACTAGTAAATTTACCCCCTAAAGAAGTGTTAAAAGGAGCAGAGAGCCCCTAATAAGGATTCCATGCATTAGCATAGGGAGAAAATTTCTGGAAATAATTGACAGAGGAATACAGCATATTCCCTTGTTGGCCAAAATAATATTGATTCTCGACTCCTAATCCACTAACCGCAGGGTTGTCCAACTTTGAAATGGATTATAACTTTGACCTATAAAGGAAAACGGCATTGATCCCACAGTTGGGTTGGAATGTGGTATATGACCACCCTTAAACAGGAAACCCTGAAAAGAAGTTGATCTAATCGCCATGGATGTGGAAGCAGTTGATGGAATACTTAATGAAACTGAAGGAATCACGCTAGTCGGTATTTCAAAAGGGAAAAAAACCAATGCCAGAGGCAATAGCTTGAGAAATTCCACCCAAAGATGGAATGGAAGTAGAACCAAATATAGAAGTGCTAGGAGTAACAGAAGGTGTAGAAATTGTTCCTCCTCCTTGTAAAGATACAGGAGTCTGCATACTTGTGGCACTTGTAGTGGATGCCATGCTTCCAGCAATGGTCATCGAAGGAAAATATCGATGCAAATTTGGGCTCGAAGGCCTGTTGGTTGAAATTATGACGTATAATAAAACTTCTGGTAGATCAGGAGGAAAAGAAGAATTAGGAACCGCAATAGACTCTGAAAGCTCTTCAACCTAAATATTGTCTTTCGACTAGAAGAGGACTTGAGAAAGAACTAGAGTGTTCCTCTCTAAATCTCTACTTGTACCAGGTCTATCTTGTGAATCAATGACTCCAACCGGAGGATCAATCTCTGATGTGCTTGCTGCCACTAGTTGAAAACCGCTAGCAGTATCGCTCCTGCACCTACGAGGAGAAGGCTCTAGACTCGTAGGTGATAGCCCACGAAGTCTCCTAGATCGATGAGCTAGTTGATTAGCCACTTTGAATTATTTTTAAGAAATCTACTTAAAGACTCAAAAAGGTGTAAAGCTAGGCCAACTAGGAGTAAAGAGCACTCCCTAAAAGTCCCTAATGATACAAGAAATCAAACAACTTTCAAGTATTTCCACTCCAAGTGATTAGGAACGGACATCAAAATACAAGAAAGCCAAAATCAAGGGCCTTTCGAAAATAGACTGGGGTAATTATGCCCTAGGCCTACTAGTGAAGGTATCATAAACAGTTATGCTAACCTCCAAACAACAACCTTTTCTAATGCAAGCACCCAAGCTTCACAAGGGTACCCTCCAAAAGTACTACTGAACGTGATGCACCGTCAACCTCAAGTGCCACGGGATTCCCCTCCACAGCCACTTATGCGATCCCTAGGAAAGGCAATTATGGATATCAACTTGTATCAAAAGCTAGGCAGAGCAGTCGTGAGGCGGGATCCAACAAGTAGGAGAGGGGATATCTCTCTTCCTTGTCTTCACTCTCCCTCGTGCTTAACTCCCAATCACAGAGCTTTCCTGGTATTTCTAACGATATTGGGTTTCGCTCTTTATTCAACTTCTAAGTTTTGTAATTTGAGCGGCCTTGGAGAGTTAACTCTCCACTCACCTAATCCAAGGCCCTAATGAATCTAAAATTGTTGGTGTTTGATAATGACAACAATAAAAGTTCTAGTTCATTTTCATAATACCTTGATTTTATATAGTTGTTATTTAAGTCAGGGGGAATTACGAAAGTGAAACTGATGATGTTTTTATGACGCAAAAGAAACCAATAGAAAACTAAATGTATGAATGCAGTCATTTTCTTCGATGAAGAGTGATTTTTACTTGGGTTCCATGAAAACCTATATAAGCAAAATATTTTTCTTTTCTAAATTTCTGAAACAATCCACACACACCCAAAAACTAAAAGTGACTAAGAATTCTTTAAAATGCAAACTAACCTAATGCAAGTAAAAATGATGATGCAAGATCCTAATCAACACTCATAAGAAAATGCAATTCTTTATAGAGACAATAATCTAACTTAAAAATGAAGAGGGAAAAAAATTTGAACACAAATCTCTCTTAAAAGCAAGCATAAAAACTTGCAAAATATCACAATTTTCTTTTTAATGATAAAAAAAAGAAACTATCAACCAAAAGCTTGGGAAAAAGAAAACAAAATCAATGTTTTTGTGATTTTCTTTTAAGGAAACAAAGGCAACTTTTTGAGGTCACAAAAGTACTACTAAAACTTGAAAGATCAATAAATAAGCACAAGGAGTCTTTTAATATTGCAAGTTATAAATTCGAAAATGAATGAAACTTGAACAAGAAAGAATACAAACTTGCACAAAATGATCCAAATAGCAGCAAAAGGTTTCAACAAATTGACAAAAATTCCAAGAAATAAATACTTTCAAACCTGTCAAAAAGACTCTCAAAAAAGCAAGAAAAGCAACTAGGCCACCAAACAAGGGAAAGCAAAGCAAGCGAACTTGAAATCCAGGCTGAAAATAAAATTGAAAAAAATTCCTATTATGGAAGACCAGAACAACCAAGAACTTCAAAACGAGGCCTTGAACCCAATATACAAACTACAAACTTACTTAAGAAGCAATCCTAGGTCAAATCGTCTCAATGAGAAGAAGATTTTGAAAAAGAAAGCTTGTAGGAGAACTGAGTTCTTCAGACAGAAGATGACCATACAACAACATAAATCACCAGGCAGTAGACCTAAATGGGCAGAAAGATTTGAAAAAACAATTCAAAAAATTGCATACGCGACAATGTAAAGACACAAAAGTGTGTACACACGTTTCTAATACAGGAAAATCGTGTATACACGAGTCGTCTTTAAAGAAACGTGAGTGTATATGCTACTGTAATCAAAGGAAACAACGTATACAAAGCTTAATTAGGAAAAAAAAATCAAAGCCTGATCAAGGAGATTAGGCTTGATGCCCGGGACACTAATGGACCAATCAATACTGCAAAAGCAATCAAGAAATAAACTGAACCCTCATTGAGAACAAACAACCCAAACTAGGAATAACAAGAATGTTATCCCTAGTGGAGTCGCCAATTCTGTTGCGGGTGAGACCACTCTAGGGATTTGGGTTGAGAACCACAACAGAGCAGAGGGCAAACCACAACAAGAAATTCTCAAGAAATCAACCTAAATGCTTATTCTATTCAACTATGCAAGAGTGTCCTTACCTGGATGTCCTACATTTGGGTAGATCCCGCAGGGTGCAAACCCTCATCTTCTCCTGATGTTCTTGAAACCTGAAAATTATTCAAATGGAACGTATACAGCAGTAGAAACATAAAGCATGTTCATGATATTAACCTTAAATCATATAAATGAATGACCAACTATACATCAATATAAGATTCATAAACTAATTACAACATAACTTGATTCATAAACACATTTAATATCGGAAACAGAACAAAATTATTTTTATTGAAGCTAGCTACAAGTAAAGTGGAGAAATACGACCTGAGTCCTTCTCTGGCTCCAAGTGGAATCGTCCTCTGGATCCATCCTTTCCCGACCTTCAGCAATCTTCCTCCATCACCAATACAAGGATATCTCAAGCAAGATGAAGGGTTTCCTGAAGCTTTGGGGAGTGCAGGAGGCACAGCGATTCGTCAGACTTGATCAGGGATAATCTCACTATAGTATCAATATCTCATCTCTTCTCCCTTAAGGCCTTCCCATGGAGGTTTATTTAAACTTCTCCAAATTAGTTTTTTTAGTTGGGAAACAGTTGGGCCACGGGAAATAGGAGGTGAGTAACAAGTAAAACCCATGAACTCCACCCGAAATTAAGGAATTTTTTTTTTTTTTAAGTGTTTTAACATATGTACGCAGGTTGGGTATCTGTTGACCCACGTGTACATGCTTTTATCACACTGAAAAGTAGCGTATAGGGAATAAAACATTGTTTTTTAGGTTTTGGACCAAGTCTGGAAGGAAGGGTTTCCCTAGGCCATAATTAGAGCATCAGATCTACCAAGAGTGGTAAATGGTGCTATAACAGTACCTACCAGGAATGGTGGAGGAAAATGGAAAATTTTTACCAGTTGTGTCAGCAGCTTGTCACTCTTGAACATTACACTCTTTTGCTTCATGTCGGGTGGGCATATCCTCACTTCATCATTGACATTCCTAGGTTTGGGTCATCCACATTTTTCCTTTCCATTTGATCTTTGCCACGTCATCATGACCTCCGATCCTATGGATCCAAAGAGTTACTAAACTCCGGAGTCATGTCGTCGATATGTTCAAGAGTTAATACTTCTGCAGTTTACACTCATTCCTGATTCTCTGTATCATCCATAACCATTGCATCCCCTTGTCTTGCGTCGATGATGTGGGATACATCATGGCCCTCCTTCAACAAGGTCACTTCTTGTTGACTTTAGTTCACTATCCAGGAAGTTTTGGCGAGAGACTCCCTTCCAGTACCTTAGAGCTTGCATGCCCTAATGGCAAGTTCTTCGCACTTAATGATAGGTTCTCATCATTGGCTTTCGATCGAGTGACTTCACGGGTGTTCGACTTCAGTTCCTTATTCACACTTCTTGAATTGTGCTATTGGTACCTTGAGAGCCATTATCATTATTGACCTGGTTTCTCTCGCGCTTATTAACAGTTCACATCATTGATCAGTAATCAAGCAATTTTCTAGCATGTTCGACTTTGACACATCTATTAACATGTTAGAATTTGTACTTTGATTGAGTCGTGTTGGATTGCAAGACCCTGGGCTCAGATTAAAAAAGTCCAGGTTGCGAGGCGATGTGACATGATCATGCTTACACACATGTCTCTTTTAGATGGATGGCTACGACCATACCATGAGTCTATTATATGTGATCCTTCTCATTATTGGATGGCTGCGACCATACCTTGTGTTACATATGATCCTTCTTACTGGATGGTTGTGCCCATACCTTGGATCCATTTACATGATCTTTTTCAGGATGGCTGCATCCATACCCCAATTCATGTATCTTTTATCAGAGATTTCAGTGATGTATAGGTATCTATGCTTGTTTGCGGGTTTTCTAATGATAGTTTCCGGTTTCATGCATCTACTCGTAAAGCATTTCACCCCTCACTCTTGTTCGACCTTCATGCTTTAGGGGGCATCTGTTACACAAAATTTTTTCATTGTCCCTATACTCCCTGTTCCTCGATCATGGAGGACCTCTACAGTGAACCTCATGTGTTTTTCCATCATGAAGAACATGTCTTTACATCACTCGTCATCTGCAAAACATTTCCCTCTTACATCATTTCCTGAGAATATTCATTCAAATTCAGTATTAAAGGGCGATGTTATCCCTCAATTTCTTCCCCGTGCCGATTTGCAGAGTTTAACACTAAGCCTAGCACCAATCAGCACTAGTATCCATCCATCACCTGTGCTGACCCTCTTTTGGAAAGTTTTTAAATATGGAGTCAAAGCTTCCAAGTCTAGAAGGTTCGTGAACAAAAGTTTGGTAAATGGTTAGTTGAGATAGAGCCGAGAGAGACTGTTTGGACTCCTTTCTCCTATTAAAATGGAACAAACCAAAAGGGATAAGGCCTCTCCCATCATAAGAGGATCCATTTCCCCTCTCTCAAGCTATATAAAATTCTCCTATTCCAACCTCAGCTAGCTAATGGAAGGGCTTGAATAATCTGCAAAATCTTGATAGCCTTAGCCTTCTAGTTTGTGCTTGTAAAGGGAGAATAAGTTTGTAGTTTGTTTGGTTTGGAGCAAAGAGGAAGAAGCCTTGAAATTATATTGTTTGAGGTGAATCATGAGATGCTAACAGTGGTGCTAGAACCCGGACACGTCAAAGGAAACCTGCAATGCTAAGGCGAAGGTTGTACTTTCCTTTTTGTCATAATAATAAAGCTGATATTTTGTTTCCTATATCAATCACATATGGTATTTGGTAGCTTAAGACTCCTTAACCTCTTAAGTAGGTTGAATATATTGTATGATATCATGTGTGCTTTGGTTTCTTGTCTATTTGTTTCAGGTGCTTGATTGACATTAAGGAGCTGATTGCTGGAGAAAAGACACAAGGACTTCATCAAACAAGGATAATCGATACAATAGGTAGGATCTTATCCATTCTCAATCTAAGGGAACTTATGTAAGATTTTATTGTTTGTGGCTAAACCCTCTCCCCTGGGCTAGAGGGATTGTCTTTGTTCGCAGAGAGAATCTTCCTACACCACAGGCAGGGGTGGTTTACTTCTTAATCATGCTTCCCATATGAAGGATTTGGGTGATCTTAGCAGGAAGTGGATGTGGAACCTCACTATTGACTAAGCTATTATAGAGTCAAAGGAATGTGTCACAAGGGTTTTAATTTTTAATAATGTTTCCCATATGAAGGATTTGTGTGATCTTAGCAGGAAGTGAAGATACACCTCACTATTGGTTGCGCTATTAATATCTTTATTTTTTTTTAGATTATAAAATGGTCATGTTGTAGCATAAACACGGTTGTGTTTGCACCCAAAATATATCTCTTAGTAAATAAGACGAAGGAAATGGTGCTTCGACACACTTAGTATATGTTTGAATGGAGAACTAAGATCTTAGTAGCATGTAAAATATTGATAATCTTATTTATGAACAAATGTATGCCCATACTTTGAAGCTATTAATGAATGCTTTGGTGTAGTGTATCCAAAGTTTGGCATGTGTGTATTTTTAAGGGGGATGTCCAACATGGTCATTTTCCCATCCTTTGACTGCAATCAAATGCAACCTAACTTTATTTCCTTAATGGAATGATCCATTTTTCATTCTAGAATTTCATTAAATCACAAGTAAGAAAATAAAGTATTACAACAAATACATGAATGTTAAAATTTATGATGAATGACTGGATAGTTGGGATAATTTGCAGATAGTTATGATGATTTTATGATAGCTTAATATGCTTTACTTGTGTGTGTGAGAGAGAAAAAGAGATAAATATATTGTTTTTTTTTTATTATATTGTGGATGGACTTGGGATACTTGTAGTATTCATTAATTACATTTTTGAAATAATGAGAATATGTTACTAAATGAATATTAAAAAGGAATACATTTCACGATCTAACTAAAGAAAAATTCATATTAGTATAGTAGACCCCTTAATTAACCTAAGGACCCCATTTTCTTCCATTGTGACTATTGGAATAATCGTTATAATTATCAATTATTTATTACTCCATAAATTAATTTCTAGACGAAAATGAAGGGGTAGAGGCCACCTTTCACCTACCACTCAGCCTCCTATTTAAGAAAAGGTAGAGGGCCAAACCAAGAGAAGGATAAATGATAAAATACACTAGGCTATGCTTCTGCTAGTTAATATCCATGTAGTTTATATTCTAGATTACTTAACAATAATCTATAATGATAGGATGGCTTATTGTATTGGTCCCAGATTAGGGTGAAACAAATTCTACCATCTTCTGAAGACTCCTTTAAGACAACTTAGGTGTAGAATCAAAATATGTCTCACCATTTGGGGCTTCTCTCATAGGTTTTTTATTTCCAATAAAGGACATATGACCTTGTAAATAACCCATTCATTGGGAGTTGATCCAATTGAATAACTTCTTGTGATTTTAGTTCATTGTGTGAACATTATGTATTAATAAATTATGATTTTCTTTGATTTATGTACTTTATTCCATATTTAGTTTTCATGCTTTTCTTCAAAGTGTTTTTATGCTTTCTTTATTCGTACCCATTTTGTATATTATCATACACTATAGTTTAGATATAAACTATAATATTTCTAGTTCATTCTAATTGTGTGTATGCTTTTTCAGTGTATTTAGAATTATTTTGCACTTTAGGCTTGCATGCATTTTTTATTTTTAGTGATATTTCTACATTTAATTACTTTGTATATAGTTGTAATTCAACCTTGAACTTAAAACTACAACATTTACTTATATCATGACAAAAAATTGCATATTAATTAAAATTGAAAGTGACCCTCTAACATAAAGCACATTTAAAAAAAAGAATCTGCATACACAAGAAGGTGTAGTACCTATAAGGAGGAGTATTTGTTGACTTAACTAGCTAATAAAGTAACCTAGTAGTTGGTATGTCCAGGGATTTAATTTGTCTCGAGCTTCTATCCTTCCATTTTCCCCTTGAGATCCCTACAAGGGTGTTTTCACGCATTTTTACTTGATTACCTTTTCAAGCAACAAACACCAACCAAGTAGAGAATTTTTATAAATAAAAAACCATTTAATAGTGTGCATATAATATTTGTGATGCATCTATATAGTGACTGCATTAGATAATATTTCTAGTTCATTCTAATTGTGTGTATGTTGTTTTTAGTGTATTTAGAATTATTTTGTACTTTAGGCTTGCATTTTTTTTATTTATTATTATATAGTTTTAGTGATATTCCTACATTTAATTACTTTTCATATTGTTGTAATTCAACTTTGAACTTAAAACTACAACATTTACTTATATCAGGACAAAAAATTGCATATTAATTAAAATTGAACGTGACCCTCTAACATAAAGCACATATTTAAAAAATGAATCTACATATACGTAAGAAGGTCTAGTACCTATAAGGGGAAGCCTTTATTGACTTAACTAACTAATAAAGTAACCTCGTAGTTGGTAGGTCTATGGATTTAATTTGTCTTGAGCTTTTATCCTTCCATTAAATTCCCCTTGAGATCCCTACAAGGGTGTTTTCACACGTTTTTTCTTGATTACCTTTTCAAGAATCAACACCAACAAGTTAGAGAATTTTTATAAATAAAAAATCATTTAATAGTGTGCATATAATATTTTTGATGCATCTATATAAGGAATTCATTAGTGCATCTTATATAGAAGCACACTCATATATATATATATAAGATTGATGAGTTTACAACACATTGATTATATATGTTTAGAACCGTACTAAACTGATATTTTACAATGAATTAGTAATAATGACTATGATGCACCTATTTATTTAGTGCACCATCTATATGAACTTACTATCGCATTCAATATGATTTAAGAGCACAAATAAAAAATTATTCACTATAACCACTAGTCCCCCACCTCCATTAGCGATCTCCATTATAAACAAAGAAGAGAGATTTTTCTTGTGGAACTTCTACAAAAAGCTTTGCTAGAAGGTGCTTTTCTTGTAGTTCTTATTTGTACTAATCAATTATTAGGTATGTGAGAGATCTCCCCAAGTGTTATATTTGATGTACTATAGTGACAAATAATTGGGAGAGATATATATGGATAGTCTTAGTGATACCGATAAGAATTTTTTTAGACTTCATGGTACATGGAAGATCAAATATATAAATATATTATGTCTAATGTGATATTATTCATTATGTACTTACAATATTGTATACATGTATCCAAGCATTACCACACTCATAATCTCTATGTTTATAGATACCATAATAGTTCTCTAGATTAAAACAAATTTCTATGTATTTAGTCCTTACACTTGCCTAAGAAAGTGCTTTTGCTCCACTTGTAATATTAATAATATGAAAAATTAACAATATTGAAGAATTAACATCTACAAGAGCTAAAAAAGGAATGAATAATATTAATTGAATATGTGAAATGGATATTCATATTGCAATTAATAACAATGTTCACGATGCCACTTCAAGGTTCTGGGGAATGAGCCTGAATAGAGAATAAATAGCAAAATCTAAAAGAAATAAACAAAAGAGTAATCATGTTCCATGATGACAGGTGGTGTCTAAAGACACCATTATAGAACTCAAGCATAATGCATTGTGATCAGAACATCATAATGCATTGTAGTGAAATAATGCATCATCACAAGATTGATATTCATTAATATTTGATCCATAGGGTCATTTACTTATAACATTGAAATCTAACCAACTTGGATTGTAGAATATTTGGTCCATAGATTAGTGTTGAAAGTTCCAACCATTTTTGTGAAATTTGCTTTGTTTCATCAACTTGTTGATTTTTCTAGTCAACTCATCTTTCATTAGCTAGTCAATTGTCAGAGTGACTTGATGGTTCATTTGATCTTATCCACTCAGTTGATCATATGGCCAACTACACCATTGATCAACCACTCAATTGTAGTTGATCCCTCAATTTGTTTTCTCTTTTTATTCGATCCTCTATTGGTAAATCCTTCTTATTAACTATCTCTAGAAGCTTTAGAGATGAGATGAACCAACAAGACTTTAGGTTCCAACACAAGGGGGGAACCTCCAAAAGAGAAGAACTCCAATACAACATAAAAATATTTCACGCGGCCTCTTACATATCTCTTTACTCATAAATGGCTTCTAGCAAACCATAATCATAACTACTAATGGTCCCTACATTAATGATTGGTCCATATTACATTATTGAATGCTAAGTATTTAATGAGGCCATATTTAATTATTGAGTACACACACAAACTACCTAGTGAGACTTCATTAATGAGCCTACATGACATTATTGAGTATACACTCTAACTACCTAGTAGGCTTTATTTAATTAGTATGGTCACTTGACATTAATGACAAACTAAGCACTAGTAACTAGAGGATTTAAGGCCTCACAGGTTGAAGATAAAAAGGGGGTAGGGAACCCATATAAATCCAAAAGATTTGGTCATGACAACCCAGCAAGGTTGCATCAAGTAAAGGATATGGAATCACAGTGCGCAGATATATTAGATCCAACACCCGATTTAGCAGATCTAGCACTGTCAAGTCCATATTTACCTGCCACAGACCCGAATCTGATACAAATCTTCATTAAAAATTTGCAAGGAAGGATTGTCTGCATGCAAATCTGGAAGCGGAAGACAATAGAGGAACTAAAGTATGAAATCCAAGCTCATACAAGTATTATGGCAAGTATTCAAATCTTGCTATATGCAAGGCAAATTTTGCAGGATAATTACACTATACTGGACTATGGAATAGTCACAGATTCAACCATCAATCTAAATTTGAGATTGAGAGGAGCATGCTCTAGATCTAGCACAAAGGGCAAGGCTTCTTTTAAAGATGCTATCAAAGGGAAGGGAGAAGCCAACACCAAACCAAAACCACCACCACAACTAACTGGACCTTACATAGTGGAGCAAAAATCACAGATCCCAGCCTTGTCAGTATCATTGCTTGAGGTAAATGAGATTTGGGAAAATTTATATACTAAGGCTGTCATATGCAAATTCAATGGTTTCTAGCCCAAATCAGATGCATTACATCAACGGATATATTCCACATGGACTACAAATTGTGATATCCATCTGTGCTCCAAAGGGTTTTTTTATTGTCAAATTCGACACAGTCAAAGACAAGGAATATACACTCAATGAAGATCCATGGTTCTGGGCAACGCATGACTTTTCATGGTCCCTTGGTTCCCAGGATTTGATACCAATACCATGATGGTATAAAAAATACATGTTTGGGTCAGGATATACAATCTCCCATTACATTTCTGGCATCCCAAAGTATTAGAAGAAATGGGGAATGCATTAGGCAAATATCTCAAGACAGATGCAGAAAGAGTATCAAAAGGAATTTTCACTTTCGCCAGAATATGTGTCGAGGTTGATCTTAGTCAAGGATTACTTGACAGCATTAATCTGATCCATAACAATACATAGTGCAATTAGCCACTAGATTATGAAAATATGGCATTCCGATGTCATGGCTGTCAACAAATAGGTCACCTTCTCAGCGCCAATCCACATGCTAAAAAAGACACCAAAAGAAATAAGAAACCATCACAAAAGACAAAAGGTTGGTAATGCACAGAGCCAGAAGAAGAAGAAGAGGAGACAACAAAGAACATTGCGGACAATATGGAGCAGACTGTACAAATAAATCCACATAAGGAAAACACTGAGCACAACTCAGCATTAATTCAGCCTCCCAGCAATCCTTCCCAGCAGTGCGAGCAGCACACATCAGATGTCAGTGGCAGCAAACGAGTACATGGTTCAGAAGGATCTGACTTTGACAAATAAGGACAAGCTAATATCAATGAGAATCAAATGTCTATTGTAACATCCACTCCCAACACTGGTGGTTGGTGAACGGTGGAAAAAAAGAAATGTAGGAAATAATAGATTAGTTTTTATTATGGATTCTGAGAAATCAGAACCTGCTATTATTGCATATGCTCTTTAGTAACTACAACATGTAATTTTGATCATTTTTAATGAATAAAATTACGATCTTTTGACAAACAAAAAAAAGAGGCTTTGGTAGATGTGAAAAGCAACTTTTTTACAAAATGTCTTTCATGCACCAAATTTTCATCTAGACATTGGTGTGCTTAAAATAACTACACATCAATACTCCATGACACAAGTGTTTGAAAGTCAAAACAACACAATTGGCATTATCCATTTGATAGTGCACTTAGTGGAAAAAATTGCATCATTGAGGGATGCTCATTTTCGTTAAAAAAAAGTCAATTGGTGCTTAAACTTTCTATATAATGCATCATAAACAATGGTCTACATTACTTAAAGAACAATAATTCCAATGTTCATGATCACCATTTAATATTGTGCACATGTCAATGTCTAGTACGATGCACCTATTATTGTGTGATGCAACATCATAATTTTTTTTATACATGAAGTTGCACTTGTTGGTATATCATTGTCATACAGGTGGATTGCAAAATGGTTCACTCTGAAGTATTCACTATATGTCCATTGAAAAAATATAAAAATATTAATTTCACTAGTGTGTCAATTGGAGATGTGCACAATGCTATGTATAAAATTTAAAAAAAGAAAGAATTTCATCTATTACTTTCCCATTATAATTCATAATAAATGGTCCATTTCTCTTGAATGTACCTTCTTAGAATAAGTCATCTCGATTTTCTTACTTTTGATTCATTGACATCCATCAATTGTTGTCAAACATTATATAAAGGTGAGGGGTTTTAAATTCCCCTACAAAAATCATATTTTCAAACTTTTCTACATTTGACACCATCAATCCTCAAGATTGAGTAGAGGGAAATGAAACAATTTAAATATTCAAACACTTGGTGTGTTATTTCTTTTGTTTAGAAAACTAGTGTTTTAGTGGAACAATAAAAGAATTGGTGCACCATCCTAATGCATCACTAATATTTTGATACATTGTATGAATGGTGAAAGAATTTGTTTTTCCTTTCCTCTATATCCAATGGAAATATTCACTGAATTTTTCTTAGGATGTTCCCCTTTGAACTATGCATTTTTTATGACAATGCTAGTGAAACACATCACAACATCAATCTTGCATATCTATATGTGTTAACTATAGTTGCAAGAAGACCAAATTATGGGTTCCCCATATAACATATGGTACAAAAATTTATCATAAGCACATTCTGTTGGTGTTGTATGTAGAGAAAAATAGATTGATATAACACTTGTTTTACCTTTTCTCAACATCATTCCACATTCTCTATATAAACAAAAGTGCATGGATGTAACACTTGTTTCACCTTTTCTCAAAATCATTGCACACAAGATATAACACTTGTGTGGGAACACCATTGAAACATATTTCTATATCAATGATACAAATTTATATACATGGAACATTGTGACCATTATCGGGTCAAAATATAGACAATGCCACATCACAGGAACATTTGTTTATCATATTAGTGCTTTACATTGAGATATAGAATTGGTGTTACTCATTATTTTGAAAGTATCATTATGACTTGTTAGGTTAAAACTATTAATGGACCATGTTATGCGATTTCCTTTGTAAATAATTATGGATGTGTGATGCTTTCCCTACAAAATAATTCATTGTTGTAGATGAGTTATATTTATCATTAAATTATTAATTAATTGGTTTATATTTTTCTTTAGCTTATAATTTTTTTCTCTCTATTTTATATCAAATTTCATCAACATGGTAATTACTTGATGTTACATGTATAGGAGTCTCGAGGAAAGAAACATGAAAGATTCCCGAACCCCATTATATATGCCACATATTCTAGAGATGTTGGCCTTATAAAATATTATGAAGAGGATCCCTAAAAGGGGAAGAATAATTTTATAAGATAATTTATCTAACATTCAAATCAAGGTCAATAATGTTTTAGGGTTGCAGTAAATAGTCACGACACTTAATGTGATAGATAGATATATTCATTGTTGAATTATTTAAGAGGATGTAGGATACTAATGATGACCTCAATATGTGCAATGATTTTGATTATTAGTTTTTTTTGTAGCATGATATTTTTTGGATTTTATAGGTTATTTAGAGCCTTGACGTTTATGTATTTTGTTTTAGATATGTCATTTGCTATATTTATGTGTAATACATACATGCTATATACATAAGCAAGCTTTCTATATTTCTATATTTGGTGTCTAAATGTTTGGACAATGATGACTAATGTGCTTGGAGGATGGTAATAGAGCCAAAAGCTAGATGAAATGGCAATTGGTGAAAAAAATCCCAATATATGCAATGCTTTGATAATATTTTTAAACTTTAAATAACTTTTAAAACCTTTATATAAATAAGATTTCTTTACCTATATAGAATAGCATTATTAACTCCTGATCGGGATGAGAGAGGGTGTCAGAGGCGATAGGCTTCGAAGTGACATGGTTTGTACCAGGACGATAATTACCGTCGTCCCCCACATGCTCAAGGCAGGGGGTGCGGTGTCCTTAGCCATGAATGCATGGTCAGTGGGTTGGCAAGGTGGCAGAGGGAGGAATAAGGCAGGGTGGGGGAGATGGGAATGGCATTCGACATGCCGAGAAGGAGAAAATTGCAGTGAAGAAGGAAGGCGTCCCAGAGCGGAAGAGAGGCGAAGGCACCTTTGCTGCGGGCTAGCAACAACTCTCTGGTATGTAATTCGGTCTCGTTCCTACATTATTTCTATGATCTGGTTGGGTTCTTGCATCAATTACATGAGCTCATTGGGGTTTCACTGGGGGAAGGGAGGGGCAAGAGGTCGCCCCAATGGGGCGCAACATTGTTTGAGAGAAATAAGGGGAGGAAAGGGAGGGCCAATGCCCGACGTTGCATTTTTTTTATTGCATTTAAGCCAGAGTCTCGGCAACAACACTGGTAATGTTGGGTCAAGCAGAGATACAGGCCCCTACTTAATGGCTCAGACCAGGGATATAGGGTATAATGAGTGTGCCATGTCTAGGGGGATGAGTGGTGAAGGGAGAGGTAGGAAAGAGTCGTGGGCAGGGGGGCGAGATATTAGTAATCCGTTAAGAAAACCCTGGGATCTGTATACGCATGGCAGCAAGGGTGTAGCTAGGGACCCAGGGTAGTCTAAGGGACAAAGGGGCAAGCATAACCATGGCGGGCAGATGCTGGCTGAGGGAGCTGCATGCGGGTATGATAGCCATCGCAGAGCTAGACTCTGGACGGGCCTGAAGGCTTGGCTCCAGCTGCTGTGGGATGACAGGAAATTGCACTATGGCAAAGGGGAGGGGCATTGTGAGGAGCTTGGGGAATCGTGCTCGAAGCCTAATTCCCCTGGCCACTTGTGGTCACTGGGATACCTTAACCTGTAGAAGGCGAAGCAGGGCAGAGAGGCATGGTATGAGCAGTTGAGTCAGGATGATGTGAATGGAATGATGTCACTAACGTTGTTTGACTATCCACAGTGCATCAAAGAATAAGGTATGGCTCCAGCAAAGAGAGGGTGTGGTCGTGGTAGCAGGGACCCGGCCCACCTGGAAACCAAGAGACTGAGCATGACGGAAGGCCACGGGGGCCATAAGCCTACTGAGCACCTCATAGCAGAGGCAGTTGCGACATACCGAGATGAAATAGATGAAGGAGTCCATAAGTTGATTTCCGACTGGGAAGCCAAGATCAAATAGGAAAGGGAACTAGACGAGGAGTAGAAGACTGGAGGACGTTGGTCCCTGATCTAGGAAATACACGAGGTAGAATTACGCAATTCAAACACACCTTATACTTGTACCTCTTGATGAAAAGTCTGCTTGGCAAAGCGATGGAACAAATCTCTGTGGGGATGGCAATCATAATGCAAGGCCTGCCTAGTTATAAAAAAGACATGGAGAAAATCCTATTTCAGTTGCACAAACAAGACATCAGGATGGATCGTATTGACCATCACATCCCTTGCATCGTGGAGCTGTATGGAATGCCAGGGGCAACTGTTGAAGATCCTGCTCCTATAGAATCTGTCTCTAATGAGCAGAATGTTCAAAAAGACTAGTTTCATTATGCTTAGTTTTTGTTTATGCGGGTAGCTTTTAATTTTTCTGTTGCATATGTTAGTTGGTATAGTTATATAGTATTTGGACACAAGACTGAGACTTACCTAGCTCTGCTAGAAAGACTGAAGCAAATTTTTTTTTGGATGGTGTATAATGCTGACCGATGGCCAACAGACTTGGTTTCCCCTCGGAGCAAGTTGAGGCTACCCGATAAATCTGTGTGTTGTAAATTTGCTTAATATATAATAGAAAATGGATGGACCTGCCAAGCTTTACAAAAAAAAATAGCATTATTAAAAATTTTAGTCAAACCTATGTAATTTTTCCCAAATGAAGTTGGACCACTTCAATGAGATGAAGTGGCTCACATCATAAGTTCATATGGAAATATTGTGTAAATAATAAATAACAAAAGCAGAGATTGAATTAGTGAAACTTCAACTTGCATCGACAAGCTGATTCAAAAGTTACATAGTTTATAAAATAATCTCATGTAGCTAGTTCCTTAACACAATAATAACCTAGGTAATTTCAAGAGCAACCTAATGTGATACTAATACTGCCATACTATCAACAATCACAATAGAAAACATGGGCAGATCCATCAATAAACTCAAACCCCCATCTTACCAAGTAATGAAATTTCTTAAATGTTCGCTGATAAGGGACTATCACTAGCCATTTTTAATTGAAAAATGCCAATCATGACAATATAATTCGTAGCATTATGGAGTTCCAACTGCAAAATGCTCTGCCAAATTCATTGAAAGAATATCAATTCATTTAGAACAAATTAATCGTGTACTTGAATGAGGTTAGGTTTTTTTTGGAAATAATAGAAATATTGATAAAAATTTACAGAATTTTTGGAAACTTGGATTATAGTTGTTAAGCTTTAAAATTTTAGGTGCTCTAAGAGTTTTGATAGTTATGAATCTATTTATATCATATAAACACATTCAAACACTGTCACAATTCATTTTTTTGTTAAAAAAGGTTCAAATTCCCACAAAAAAAAAAACTATCTAATTGAAATTTTGCCCTTTAAAATTTTAGGTGCTCTAAGAGTTTTGGTAGTGCTGAATCTATTTATATCATAAAAACACGATTCAAACACTCTCACAATTCATTTTTTTTTTTTAAATCAAATTCCCACAAAAATAAATAACTATCCAATTGAAATTTCGCCCCAATAAACAATGCCCACATTAATTATCCAAAATATCGGTTCATTTAAAACAAATTAACTATCCAAGACAATGTTCAACAAGGCCGCATAGCTAGTGTTCCCTGCCACTTAGTTTAATAAAATATTTTAATGTCATGATGTGTTATATGTACTTCAAACAATAATAAAATTGTAAAATGAGTTATATGAATATTTGTTTAACTTTTTATTATTATTATTTTTAATATAGTTAAACATTTTTTTTGTAGATAAAAGTTATATATATATATATATTCCCATAGACCAATTTGGTCTCAGTGGACGCTAACCACCACCACCACCATCATCATCATCATCATCATCATATATATATATATAGGGGAGAGATCCCTAATGTTGTGCAGGGACCAGTAATTGATATAGGACTAGTCCCACCAAACCACCAGTAATTGAGATTTTTGAAACCAAAATTTAAACAAAAATAAATAACATTATGTATAAATAAGTATTAATTTATGTCCAAAGTTTCCCCATACATTGACTGGGCCCACAACTGTCCAAAAATAGTATTTTACTACTTAATACTGCAAAACATATTGACCCAAGTAGAAAATAGCTAAAGCCATAAAGGCTTCCAAACTTGTCTATTCCAGAAGTACAAAGCAGTAGTCACTTCAACCCCCACTCATCAGAATTGCGGCTTTGCATCCCAAATAAATATGCCTACCTGCACATAACAAAAGGGAATGTATGTCAGCCATAACTGTTGTGTTGTTCAACAACTAAACACCCTATGTTCAATAAATGACACCCAACCCAATAACATTTAGACCCACTTTGTTCAATAAATGACACCCAGACCCAATAACTGCAATAAATGACACCCAAATCACTCTATTTCTCATTAAAACTGATCAAAGCACATGGATCAACAAATAACCAATTCCCAACCATTAGATCACATCAAATTAAATCCATACCACACATTCAAAATGAAGCCATTGCAATCCATGTGCATCCATGTCCACCAATTAAATTCAAGTCCCCAAAACTATAAAAGAAGTCCACCCATTGTTGAAGTTGCATCTTATGATTTCAAACTATTCAACGAACTTGAAGACAACATCACAAAACAGTGGCCAATATATCCAAGTTAGTTATATGAATTACAACTCATTCTTCTTACAATTTTGTTTTCATTGTTTTCATTTATGAGATTTCTTACATGGTCTATCTGGCCATAACTGCTAGAAGGATACTTGGATGGTTTCACAAACAACCATTGAAAGTCGTTGTTCTTACAGTTATGTCCATAGGTTACAGTTAACCTTTTTTATACAGAGTTTATGTATGTGTTCTAGCTTATTATGGCGACACTTATTCGATCATCAGCTTCATAGTGATTATAGCTACATATCACAGAGGTTACGTATGTCGTGTTAGTACTGTAGTCACAGCTTGTTTAGCTTATAGGAATTGAACCTATTGAATACAGTCGTATCCATCTAATCAACCAACTTGGTCATACCTCTGCTTACATCTTATGCTTAAAACGTGTTGTTTTTTGTATGTTGAATATGGATATGCTTACCTTATGAACTATGATGAAATGATACAAGCTCTGATCATAGCCTAAGCTGAGTAACTGTTTAGTGATACTAATGAAGCTTGAGACTAGTGATAAGGAACATGTATTACTAAGGGTCTATGTTTCTTACATGTTATGATAGTGTTAATTAGGGATATACCTATACAGATTACTTATAAGTTAGAACAGGTATACTAGTATGATTATGGTCAGAGTACTGGAATTGATGAAACTCGTGTATCTTACTCAATACGTAATCTAGTATGAAGCTAAGTTGTATAAGCTATATAACATAATACATTGAACAAAGGTATGTATCATATTCAGTGGATCTCATTCATCTTATCCCTAGTAAGCTCTATACACTAAAAAGATCGTATTAGTATCTAAGCATGGTTTCAGTTTACCCTTATCTATGAGTGAGCTAGAACAAAGCTCTGTATAATTACATATGTTATATCTATATTAAAGTTGAATCCAGTCTATTAGGGAGATAACCAACCTGTGATACACGTACTTTATCATATCTATACATGTATTTCTTAGGTTAGTACTGATAGGTCAACCTTTAGATGATGTTACTTATAAAATATCTGTGCTATTACTTATGTCGAGTGTAATGAGAATGAGACAAGAAAGTAATTAGGTAAACAAGCATGGTTAGAAAGAGTCATGTGTAACTACTGTGTTCTAATTCCATAGCTTGTCATAAGTTTAGATAAGGTACAAAGGTGACAAGCTAATCAATATACAACATGATATCCCGAGGTTCTCGCTCTTAGTCATTCCTATTATATAAATACCTTTTTTCTTATTGGTATATAGAGTACCGTTCTCTCCATAATCAATACATATGGATAGACTGTAATCACTATATACGCATATCCTAATGTAACAAGCTCTATTTCATCATTACTTTGATTTCCATGGTTCTACTTATGGCACTGATTCAACCATTAGTAATGATTACACTCTACTCTATAGGGTAAGTACATATTGAATAGACCTGCTTATTACCTGTATTCCCTAATATTTAATAGATATAAGGAGAATGATGTAATTCATACATGTTTACATACCTCATTGGTTTAGTTGTATAAAGCTATTGAAAGTAAATGGAAAATGATATTTGAAACAACTATCATAGGATCCTACTTGAATCCATATAAAAGTTGCTAAATTGATGAACTATGGATTTACTTGGAATGACATTTGCAAAATTTTGACACTGCCCTATGAAAGTGAAACATTTACTCTCATTATGAAAACAGTAACATACATGCTGATAATTTCCTGTAAGAGAGGAAAAGTATTTTTGCAGAAGTAATAAAGCATAATTTACAAATATTCTAATGTCTAAATGCATGCAATAATTTTACAGGTTGTTGCATCTATGGCAAAAGGAAGTTACTCTGCTCGTACAAGGAGAAGTGGCAGGAGAGTGACAAGGGGTGCGCAGCTGCGATGCACATTGTCTGATGATGACAGTCCAGCTGATGTCAATGCCAACAATGCACCAGGGAACATTGTTGAAGATGACCATGTGACAGCAGCTGATGTTAACACACCATCAGCCACAGAACCACCATCAACAACAGTCCAAGGGGCAAGCTCAACTAAAAATATTAGTGCTATAAGAGGATGGACAAAAGAACAAATGTTAGTTGCAATTGACGACATAGAGTTTAATGGATACTCAGTTTGGGCATCTGCAAAAAAACATGGTATTCCTCCCTCATCAATACATTATTGGATAAATGGACTGACTCATACAAAACGTAGAGGGCCTCTTACAGTTATGACTGAGGAGGAGGAGGCCGAGGTGGTTGAGTGGTGTAAAGAGATGGCCTAACTGGGACATGGGCTAGAGTTGATACAACTCAAATCAACAGTTGCTCAAATATGTCAAGGGAGGCCAAACCCATTCAAAGATGGGTTTCCTAGTAAATCATGGTGGTTTGGGTTTAAAAAAAGGCATCCAGAACTTGCATTTCGTACTGCTGAGGGCCTTGACAGAGACAGAGCATTAAATTTGCGCCCTGCAGTTGTGCAAAAGTTCTATGACACACTTTCTAGTGCTTACGATAAACATTCTTATGGAGCAGACCATATATGGAACTGTGATGAAACATGTTTACAGGCAGGGAGGAACTGTGGCATGCGGGTAATTGCCAAGAGAGGGAGCCAAAATGTGCCAAATATTTTGCCCAAGAGCAGGGAGTGGATAACTATTTTATGTTGTGTCAATGCAATTGGTACTTCAATCCCAGGATTTTATCTATTCAAAGGTAAAAATCAACTGAAAAACTATATACAGAACTGTGAACTAGGTGCATGTATGGCTGCACATCCCCATGCATGGATGAATAAAGAACTGTTTCTAAGTTGGCTTTTTCACTTTGCTGCATCGGTACCAGGTGGTGTCTCACCTAATAACAGATGCCTTTTGATATTAGATGGCCATGGGAGCCACATGGTTGTACAAACAATTGAGGAAGCAAACAATTTAGGCATCGACCTATTGACATTTCCCACTCATAACACTCATAGGCTACAACCCCTTGATGTTAGTGTGGTTGGCCCTTTCAAGAACTATTTTAGGTCGGAGCGTGCTGCATGGATGGCAAAGAATCTAGGGGTTGAGGTGAAAAGGTTTGAGCTAGCAAAGCTTGCAAGTAAAGCTTTTAAAAGGGATTTGACACCATCAAATATCAAGGTTGGCTTTAGAAGGACAGGAATCTGGCCACTGAACTATGATGCTCTTATGCATGATACTGGTTGTAGCCAAGTGTTTCATGTGGATGGTCAGGAAGAAGGGAATGTCCAAACAGGTGTTGAAGTGCAAGAAGTAGATGACCAAGATGGTGTTGTTATAGCTGGTAATATGATTTCCCTATCTCAAGGACACCTATATGTTGAAGATGATGAAATTGTATGTGAAACACAATATAACAATGAACAAATTCCTAGTAACATGGAGATTGTTCCACCAACTCAAGAACATCAAATTCCTGTTGCTGATATTGTTAATGATATTGTTGAACATGCACTTGACAATGACCAATTGACATTGCCAAGCCAAGTAACCCCACCTTCATGGCTAGCAGAAGCAATGATCAATATGAATGCACATAGTGTCTCAACAACCAATGAAGAAAGCATGAACATGCCCTCACAACTAGCAGAATTAAACAGTGAAATTGTTCATTTTTTTGTGGACAATAGATCAATGGAATAAGATGAAGGACATAATGAGGCATCAAATGAAGATAATGATATGGTTCAATCAGTTCCAACAGATACTGAAAGGGAAGTACCAAGCAATGACATGCAGGTGGGAGGGGTGGAGAAGACACTTGGATGGTTCCTAAAGCTACCAGTAGAGAGAGTATCAATGAAAAAAAAGCAAGGTGCACCGGGTAGTCTTCATCTGGGCCGAAGCTCACAGTTTCTCACCTCAGAGGACTATATAAACCTGTTAGTTGAGTCGGAAAAAAAATAAATTTGAAATGCAAGAATTAAAACAGAAAAACAAGGATCTAGTCAAGGAGAAGAAGGCAACAAGGATTGTTGCAGCACAACCTCGAGTAGATGAAAGGATTGAAAGAGATAAAGCAAGGCAAGTTAAAGACCAACAAAAGCAAATGGCAAGATAGGAAAAGGAAAAATAAAAGGCACAACAAATGCTTGAAAAGGAACAAGGGATGATCAACGATACAAGAATAGCTGATGAAACCAGGATTATTTCAAACTCATTGGACTCCATTGCAGATAATACACCATTATTCCAAGATCTCATAAACATTCAAGTGCCCCACTATCAAACTGAGGGTTTACCCACTTGCCTTGTTCCTACCAGAGTTGGTGTCAATTCTCTGTATGCTCATTACACACCTCCACTTAATGCAGGGGTCAGTAGTGCAAATGTGAGGTATGGGTACTCAGTACCTCCATGGTTGGAAGCTGCAAATTGGAATCAATCATATGGCATCAATCAACCATTTCCTAATCAACCCTTGACTGGTAGGCCAACCTACCTAGCTCAAGAAGGTAACTCGGGGAGTTTTGGCACTCAAGATTCTCAGGGCCATAAAGAATAGGGGTGTCATATGTTTTTGGTTCTAACCACATTATGATGTGGATTTTGGATGGATTGTATCTTTTTCTTGGCACAGAAACATTTTGGCTTACAACACTAGATTGTATCTTTTTCTTGTCACAGAAACATTTTGGCTTACAACACTAGATTGTATGTTTTTCTTGTCCCAAGAAACATTTTGGCTTACAACCTAGTAGTGATTTCTTGTGGCAACCTAACTGTGTGTTGATAAGAAATTTTCAATGGAATATGTCTTTCTGTAAAATATTAATTATGATAAAACTATTTCTATAAGTTATTCTGTGCGCCCTCCCCGCCACGTCGCAAAACCACGTGTCAAAGCACATGGAGCCGGTACGACACCTGTCCACCGTGGAACTCCATGTGTTGGGCATCATGTCATCACATAAAACTTTGTGTCTGCACCATTTCCTCCGTTTGTTTGGGGTCATTGCTGCGATGTTTGGGAATTCAATAATAACATTCCATTCCAACTCTGGACAAGAGATAATGGCCAAAGACTTAGGAAAATGGCTAAATACAAAAATCAAATGACCAAACAGTCTCAAATGAGGAGGCAATCTACCTCATAATAAGTTTTATTAAATGTCAAAAAGCCACTGATAATTTTATTCATTGAGGGGACACTTGAGAAATTGAGAGCAATCATTATCAAGTTGCATATGAAAAAGGCTAAATACAGAAATCAAATGACCAGACAGTCTTATTATGATTGAGAGCACTCATTATCAAGTTGCATATGAAAAAGGCTAAATACAGAAATCAATGAGGAGGCAATCTACCTCATAATAAGTTTTATTAAATGTCAAAATGCCACTAATAATTTTATTCATTAAGGGGACACTTGAGAAATTGAGAGGACTCATTATCAGGTTGCATATGAAAAAGGCTAAATACAAAAATCAAATGACCAGATAGTCTTATTATGATTGAGAGCACTCATTATCAAGTTTCATATGAAAAAGGCTAAATACAGAAATCAAATGACCAAAGAATCTTATCTCATAATAATTTTTTGAGAGCACTCATTATTAAGTAGAGTAGGAAAAAACCTATCATTTAATCATGTATATATAGAACTGTACATCAAGATAGCCAGGGCATGAAACCCGGCTATGGCAGCCCATCATCGTGAACAAAATTTTCCTGTAAACCAGAAACACCCTCAAAATCGAGGATGTATTGAGTAGTTATTCTGAGGAGAAAATTAGGAAAATGCAGGAAAAGATCATTAAGATTATACCTAGTTTTCTTTACATGAATTCTACATAAAATGATGATGGTGAGATTTTTCCAAAGGATGCCTTCGATCTCAACATTGAAGGCATCAAATTTGCATCATTGTACAAAGCTCTAAACTCGCTTATGGCTCCAATAAGTGGACTATTATCTAAAGGAACATCATTCAACTTGATAGCTCGATCATTAAGATTATACCTAGTTTTCTTTACATGAATTCTACAGAAAAAGATGATGGTGAGATTTTTCCAAAGGATGCCTTCAATCTCAACATTGAAGGCATCAAATTTGCAGCACTGTACAAAGCTCTAAACTCACTTATGGCTCCAATAAGTGGACTGTTATCTAAAGGAACATCATTCAACTTGATAGCTCGATCATTAAGATTATACCTAGTTTTCTTTACATGAATTCTACATAAAAAGATGATGGTGAGATTTTACCAAAGGATGCCTTCGATCTCAACATTGAAGGCATCAAATTTGCAGCACTGTACAAAGCTCTAAACTCACTTATGGCTCCAATAAGTGGACTGTTATCTAAAGGAACATCATTCAACTTGATAGCTCGATCATTAAGATTATACCTAGTTTTCTTTACATGAATTCTACAGAAAAAGATGATGGTGAGATTTTTCTAAAGGATGCCTTCGATCTTAACATTGAAGGCATCAAATGTGTAGCACTATACAAAGCTCTAAACTCACTTATGGCTCCAATAAGTGGACCGTTATCTAAAGGAACATCATTCAACTTGATAGCTCGATCATTAAGATTATACCTAGTTTTCTTTACATGAATTCTATAGAAAAAGATGATGGTGAGATTTTTCCAAAGGATGCCTTCGATCTCAACATTGGAGGCATCAAATTTGCAGCACTGTACAAAGCTCTAAACTCACTTATGGCTCCAATAAGTGGACCGTTATCTAAAGGAACACCATTCAACTTGATAGCTCGATCATTAAGATTATACCTAGTTTTCTTTACATGAACTCTACAGAAAAAGATGATGGTGAGATTTTTCCAAAGGATGCCTTCGATCTCAACATTGAAGGCATCAAATTTGCAGCACTGTACAAAGCTCTAAACTCACTTATGGCTCCAATAAGTGGACCGTTATCTAAAGGAAAATCATTCAACTTGATAGCTCATGCTTCAACCATAATTCTTACAAAGCAATTTCTACCCATTGTATTCTGTAATAGCTAGTCAGTGAACCCCAAGACAGGCTGGAAACAGAGACTACTTCAGATATTCACATAATGAGTAAACTATTATATCAGATACTAATATACATTAGAACTTTGAAGTGAACAACTGAATCAGCGGGACCTAGGAATAAGTCATATTTGCTCATTTACAGGATCCACATCCTTATTTAAATTAAAATGAAAAGTCACTGATACAGTACGGTTTTATCGTTGGACCCCGAGAAGGGTTAGTTATTGAAATGCAATTTATGTATGAGAACATAATTCATTACTAAAAATATTTATTCTCTTATCTCTGTAACCATGAGTAACCGGTTTTGGAATTGACTGTAAAATGTGTGAACTCCTTATTTGTTTATTTATTTTATGGTCACATCAAATTAGATTTCCAAAAAGAATTCGAGATCGAATTATTCAATTATGATGATAGAATCCACATTTAGCAACAATAGTATTAAATTCATGGGACTATCAAAATGTAAACTAATGGAAAAGTGTTGTATAAATGAGAATCCACTCAAAACAGTTTGGAGAAATTTGTCTTCTAAATTGAATGTCCAATAAATCAAGTGTTATAGATCAAAACTGCACTGTGTAAATTGAGAATCCACTCAAAGCTGTTGGAGAATTTTCCTTTGAAAATTGAAACAAATTGAATGTTTCAATTGTATATTTTTCATTCTATTTGGTGCACTGATTTCCATTGGTTCAGGGCATGTAAGTTTTGTTAGATAATTAAGGGTTAACAACAGATAACTAATTTGTTCATAGATATAAATGCAGGGAAGCTATATATGCTCATAGTTAAATAACTGCAATGGTAGACTTATACTGCCCCATACATATGGCCATTAAAAAATTTGTTATTTTCAGTGCAACCAAAATAACCCCAAATTTGCTTAAACTGTAAATATACTCAAATTAGTCAATCTAACGACTTTCTACAAAACTGCAATGGCTTAATAATGATATCGATTGATCTCAGACTTTAAAGAGAAGTGGATTGTGGTGATTCAGAGTGGTTGGAACCCGAAAATTATTTTTAAAGGGAATTTAAGAAAATTGCAAGATGAAGCTATTGGATAGGTGAGCAGTGAAATAGCGAGAGAGGCTTCATTTCAAATACAAAGAGTGAAGTTCTTGACAAAAGCTTTCACGGACGAGGTGAAGACAGGTGATGGATGCCATGAGAGGATCAACTTTTAAAAGGGAAGCCTAAGGAAAATTTTATGCAAGTCAATTGAGAGCAATGACAGAGGGTTTCGAGGGTTTGTTTGGGGTCATTGCTACGATATTCCATTTTCCCTTTGTCTTTCTGCTCGGGGCCGGTTGTGGGGCAAAGCCCTCTGCTGAGGATGGCACAGGACGGCCGAGGGCACGGGACGGCCGAGGATAGCACAAGACAGCAAAAATAACAACGAAAACAACAAAATTTCCACAAAAACCCTAAACCTTCAACAACAAACAGCATAAAAATATCCCAAAAACCCTAAACCCTCAAAAAAATGTCATAGAAAGTTTACAAAGTATCCAAATAGAGTTGCTTGTGTTGAAAAACACAGAGATATTGCTAGTAGGATTAAAATCCTACTGGATACAGGCCATGGATGGTCCCCGACCTTCCCCACCTTCCCCGGAGCTCGCCAGACCTTCTCCACACCTGGAACGAGAAGAAAAAGCCATTAGTCAACAGAAAACCACCAAAACACCAGAACAAAACAACAAATTAACAACAAATTATTAAATTACCTCGAGCTCAGTAAAACTGCGATTGACTCCTCCCCAAACAACAAAATCACCGAATAAGACTACCATTAGAGAAACACTAAACAACCGACATTCCAGAACGACCAAGAAATCTAGGCGGAAAAGCACAAGAAAAGAAGAAGCGATGTTCCAACCACAAACCCTGAACCTCCAGCAAACATTTGCACCAGCACCTGCATACCAGGAAAAGCGCGCAGGTCCACAAACCCTGTCAATCGAACAAACGCTTGGAACAACACACGAATAAAAGACGAAGCACGCAGGTTCTGGGGCCGTCCTGCGCCATCTTCGGTGGGGGGCTTCGCCCAACAACCGGCCCCGAGCAGAAAGACAAAGGGAAAATGGAACATCGCAGCAATGACCCCAAACAAACCTCTGAAATGGCGCGAACACAAAGTTTTATGCGATGATATGATGGCCAACACATGGAGCTCCACGGTGGACAGGTGTCGTACCGGCTCCATGTGCTTTGACGCGTGGTTTTGTGACGTGGCGGGGAGGGCGCACATGTAATGGCGACCCTCCCCTATATATATATATATATATATATATATATATATATATATATATGACATTGAAGAAAATGATAACAAGTTAATATTTATTTATTTATTGAATATTGAATGATGGAAATTTTTTTATATAATGCTCATATTATGTTACACATGTCATGTCATTAGAGTATAAATTGATATAATGAGTTGTACAAATTGTACACATGTTATTTTTACATATTTTTTCAAATTTATATTTTTTAAATTATTTTTTTGTAAAATAGAAAATAAAACCCATAAAAATAGTCCATTCAATACTTTGCACCAATAAGAAAATGGAATTTTTGAGTTTAATTACAAACTATTTATGTTTATGGTACATAGTAATTAATATATAATGTTATTTTTCAAATTATTTATGTTTATTGTACATAGTAATTAGTGATATAGTACATGGTAATTAATAATAAAGTACACAAAAATCAATTATTGTTATCATTACACAATTCAACCAATCATATTTGAAATAAATAGAAATAAATTTTATTTAAAAATAACAAATTTAATTTCATAATGTTAAACTTTGGATAGATTTAAATTTTTTTTAGTCAAAGCAAAACTAATAGCAAATCAATAAAAAACTGAATAAACAGGTATAATATAATAATACAGTTAAGAACAATAAATTTCAGATCTGCTTTTGCGATTGGCCAAAATAATCGGTTCGTTACCAAGTTGTACTGGTCGAAAAAAAATCCAAAAATTTGTATTTTAGTTATGTCATAATACGATAAATTCTAATACAGTACAAATTTTTGTCGGTTTATGGATTCAATTTAAGTTGAACGTGCCCATGGTTTTCCAATTTTTAGTCGACCTTCAAACCGCCCCGCATTTTTGAATCTCCTCTTTTCAATCGCGTAGTCTAACGAGGCGGAGGAGTTGTTCGGAAAGTTATGGAAATTCCAGTCATATTTAGAGAAAATCCGGTAAGGATTTTTGTAAATCCAAGTTATAGTTATTAAACTTCAAAATTTTAGGTGTCTTAAAAGTTTTTGATTGTGCTGAATCCATTTCCACCATCAAAAACATGATTCAGACAATGCCTCTACAAGATTTTTTGAAATTTTTTGCTTGGATTCCGACCACTTTTGGTCGTTCGAGCAATTCCTCCGCTTTGTTAGATGACTCCCTTTTCAATTAGCAAGCATCCAGCGTAAATAAATACATAGAAATAGCCATCAAACCTTGGCATTGACCAGATTTTTGGGTTATCAATAAATTAAAATCTTATATCAAAAATATGAAAAAATAGTTATTTATATATTAAAAATATTATATTTAAAAAAAAAATTATTACAAAATAATAAGTATTTAAAAGTTAGAAGTGTAAGTTTTATATTTAAACAAAGATGGAATAGGGCAACAAATCTTTGGATAAGGGATGTTCCGGGGTGAAAGTTAGCCAATTGGATGATTTTTATGAATATTTAGCCACACAGAAAGGTTTACAAGATGCTACTAAACATGGAAGTAGATGAGCATTGCCATAAGAAAAAAGTGACAGATGGATATGCAGAATTGCACACCGTGAATGTAGAACAAGTTGACAACATGTTCAAAGATGACAAAGATGGAATAGGCAACAAAACTTTGGATAATGTCAAGGAATGTGATGAAGATTAAATATAGTGCATGAAAAAGAGCTATGATGATAAATCAGAACGCTTACTAGAAGATTGGTATCGACTAAGCAATGACTTTGCGGTAATCTCAGATGGGAGGTTGCTAGGGGGCACAAATTTGCAATCGGTTTCGATGCCATCAAGGGTATGAAAGACTGCCCTTTATTATCTGAGCCAATAATCCAATAATCCAGTTTTTAAATGTAAGATTCCAAATCTTAAAAATTTTGACTGATTTAGTACACTATAGTGTTTTAATTAACATAAGCTTTCAAGAAGACGAGAACACATAAGGGATCTGGAACTGCGGTCACTTTATTTAATTAATTACTACAAATAATACATGCTAGAATAATTAACATTAGAAACCCTCGCCAATGGCATTCAAGGCTGTTCATCAAACGATATTGAAGTAGAATTATAGACCTTGGATGGATCCACCAGACAAATTACTCCAACAGGGTTTTCGTCGCTGGGATCAAACTAGAACTTGCCTTGCCAAGTTCTCAACAAAGGAAAAATAGATAAATAACTCAGGATGATCTCAATGCCTAGCTCCTATCCCTTTTATAGGCTTGATGGACTCTCTAGAAGCTTTATTTTATTATTTTCCCTCGAAAAACGAAGGGGAATATTGTGGGCAGATACCATGGGTAGATTCAGTCTATTTTGACCATATCCAGAAAATGGAATATTACAAATCCTCCTGCCCAAAGGTTGCTTTCCCTCAAGCAATCCATTGTTATCAACAACAGAAGCATCTGGACATTAATACCAGGATCCCCTACAACCCAGTGTGTTATTCTATGCCTCCATGCTAAATGATCCTGAATGGATCCTCCGATACCTGGATCCCAAACAATCCTCCAATCAATCCTTCCCTCGATAGATTCACCTGGATCCCAAACAATCCTCCAGCCAATCCTGCCCCCAATGGATTCTCCTGGATCCCAATGCCACCCAAGTCCTAGGACCTGTGGGTTATGATACTAAAACCCTCCACCACTGCCCGTGCCAAAGGGCCCAAGCTGCAATATGCCCTTGGTTGTGAGTATCCTCCTAGGAATCAACCCATCAAGAGAGTACTAACTCATAATCTCTTTCCAATCCATGCCTTGGGAAGGATGAATACCTGCAAATTTACTATGTTGATGTTGCTCGATGCTCAAATCATGTTATTCCATTCAGTCACCCAAAATGATGAATTTGGAGAACTCTGCCCCCCTCTTCCATAAAGGTGGGTTGGTAGTGTTGCAAGCCTTATCTATGTACTCATGTAGAGGGCTGCTCTAGAACTCCCAACTGTACTCCTACTGCGTTGTGAGGGACTTGAGTCGTTCCTCAACATTAGACAACTTGGTCGTTGATTTAGCACGTACCCCTATGAGCTCCTCATTTTTTCTATTCTCCTGTAAGACAGTGTCTCGGACTGTCCAAACTCTTTGCTTCAACATCATAAGATCTGTCTTGAAATGCATGATCCTCTCCCGAAAGTCCTCTATTGGCAATTCTAGTGCCCTGTTGAATGTCTCTGTATTTGTCTGCACCAGATGCCCCACGACCACAGCTTCATCTTGAACCTTTGATTGACCCTCCAGAAATGGCTCATCCTGCATACTATATTTGTCATGCTTCCCCGCATGATCATGCTCATCATGTCGGTTTATTACTACTAGCTCCTCATTTGATTTTCCTTGAATGTCTTCTTCCTGGCCTTCTCCACATGTGGGGATAAGTTGTCCACCCTCTAGTTGTCAAACATGGATGTACTGGTGGACTGTTATCTACACCTGATGGCCCATACTCTTTATGGATGTTCTCCTGGATATCTATAGACTCAACTACCACATCATTAGGAGGAATTACCTCCTTCCTTTCCCCATGTACTTTGTCAAGCTGACTGATTATCATCGGCTTGTCTTGCAAGTTTCTCTAAAAAGCATGGTGTTGTTGCTCACCATCTGTACTTGACTGCTTGGATCCTTCATAGGTTCTCTTGTGAAAATCGGTGAACCCAACTATGGATGAATCCCTATGATCTGCCTTTGTTGCCTCTTTCCTATCACCTGAGCATGAATGGTTAGGTGCCCATGGTTCCTTGCAGATAAAGCATAGTCCTCTCCTTCTTAGTTTGTTTTTTCTGCAAGTTTTACTATCTTTGTTCTTGCTTCTTCCATCAATCCTTTTAAGATCCTTCTTAGTCAACACATTTCTGAGCAATTTTATGTTTTGCATGACCAACTTCTCCACTAGATCATAGACGGCTCGTGATACAATTAGTTCCTTCCTCCAAATGGTCAATAGTTTGGATCTCAATATCCTGCAGATGTTATCATCTCTTTCTAGGAACAAGGACACAATCTTTTGCATGCTTGTTTTGACACGATCTCGATGAGCTAATGTAATGATGGTGTAAAAGTTTTGGAACACCCGAAAGATTAAGTCATCACATTCTAGATTCAACATGAATGTGTCAAAGCTAAACTCTGCCATGAGTTCTAAGATTTTGCGCTGCCTCTGAAAGGTAGGACGCATGATGTTGTTCAACCCCTTAAGAGCTTCTATTATCAGTGGCAATATCTCCCTCATGATATCATTATTGTAAGGTAGTAGTGGTGATGTTAAAGCCACGACCTGCTGAGACAAGAAGCAACTGTGAGCCTGACCTCTTTACAAGCATGTTCCCAAAATTTAGGTTGTATTAATGCAAGCATAGATGGTTTGAGAGCCCAACTAAGTTTCTTACACTCTGGCTGCCTCATCCAAAACAAACATGCATCTAATTCCTCCAACTTACAAAGATCTATGACTGACTTCATTCATTGTAGCTCAGATCCAAGTGTGAAGAGATTAGCCCCTCTTCGCTGTCCTTCATTTCCGATGGGCATTTTTGCTACAGAATGACATGGACTCTTCTTTTCGAGAAAGCCCTGCTATTCTGGTCTGAAGTGGTATCGGTGTAAAAAGACCCCATGTTTCTTCTATTTTATCTAGAATTTTGTCTGATATTTTATGTGCGCTTTCTAGGGAAAGTCCCATCTCCTTACATGCCAAAGCAAGAAAACACTCTGTCAATCACGCCCTTCCAATTATTAAGTTCAGCTTCAAACAAATTTGGCCCAGTTTAGCTTCAAACAAATTTGGTCCCGAGATGCCAACAAAACCTGGTATGTTGACTCAAGTATCTCTGTTCCAGACTCAAAGAAATGCTCAGAAATTCATTTCCATGCCTAGAGCCAAACTCAGCCTCTGGGAGGATATGGAACTCGTGCTCCCTCTCACTGCTTACTTCAGCCACCATGCAGAAAGGATATATATATATATATATATATATATATACTTCTTTGCTGCCCAAAGTGGCTCAGAATGAAGGTCAAAATCTGCTCAAGAAGCCACACGACTTGGCCCGCAAGAAAGGTAGTTCATCTTCCAATGACTACAAAATTTAGGAATTAGTCTCTGCCATGTACCTACGCTATGCTGGTTACAATTGCTATTACAGCTCTGCTCCAGGTAAGGCGAAATCTGATACGCTGCAGATGACACACAGCGCTTGGCCTTTGATAACATATTAGACTCCTGAGATACATGCTCAGTTCCTTTAAAGGGTCAATCAGTTACAGTACAGAAGACACGACCCATGGAAACAACAATAATACAACCCAGTGATATATTGATTTTCTGAGATTGATCTAGCTGTATGTGGGCCTTCTGCAATAATTCGGTACTTGAGCTCACTGCTGGTATTCGTCCTTGGGACTATTGATGACTGCAAAACAATGTCCCTCTCCTTTTATAACTCGGCTCTTTGACACCCTTGCTAGACACAAATAATTCGGTTCTCTCAGATCTGGGATAATCGACCACAGTCAATACAAGAATTTGGCCTCTTATTTCATTATCTTTGACCCTTAAGTGCACTGTTGTCGCACCCAGAATTCGACCTCTTTAATTGTGGGACATGGTCCCTGGTGAAGGAATAGAAGTCGACTAGTCTTTGAAGGAAAATTAATGACATAATTCCGATCCCGATAATTTTGGCCCTTGTGACTCTGCTAAAACACAATAGATTTGACCTTGGAATCACTGTTGCATGCTCAAATTAATTCAACCCTCTCCCAGATATATACTCGGCCTCTTGTTTCTGGAAAATCCCTTGGAACTTTGGCAACTGCGACTCCAAAATGGACGTTGCACGACTTCTGGGCTCACTCTATACGAACAATCTCAAACCGCTGACGTCATGACTGATTCCTAGTGTTCTTCAGGGGCTCTGCACCCGACGGTACTTTGGTTAGCACTAGTGGGTTCAACCACGGAACGTCCCTTTGTGCTCTGTGCTAATTCTGCTTTCGATTGGGATGAAAGTGGGTCTAATCGACTTAAGGAGAATCGATGGTATGCTCTCCAATCAGACCACTGTTGTTATAATCTTTGGTGTTCCCGGTCCCCGTCTTTTCTGTCATAATTCTAAGTTTGATACTGCCGTATCTTTGACTTCTGCCAGGGGCTGTTGCAATACAAGAACCCGATTCTGTTGTTGTTAAAGAACACTTCCACGCTTCACCTGAAGAGGCCTCTCGGCCTCATTTCAAATGCAAGCCATCGTGGGGGTCCCTCTCGGCCTTTTTAAGGTCCAGGTGAAGCCTACGGCCTTAGAAGCTCTGTTATGTGAGGCCACGGTCGTACTGCTCCTGCTGTATGTGGGCAATTATAGATCGGCGGGCTCGGTTGGAATTGCGGCCTAGACCAATATATCGTTGCCCCCTCCCAAGCCACAGAGCTGAGGCGGCGGTAACCCTCGACAGTATGGTGTAAACGAGTGTCACAGTTGTGGCCTACAGCTTTTAAACAATTACGAGTGGCCACAAATATGAAATAAGCTCTACGGTTGAGAAGAATAATAAATCTTTATCTCTTGGACTAAAAATAAGCTTGATCTCTGTTAGGAGCAATAAATCTCCGCCAGTGATAAATAGATTTGTCCCGTAAGCCTGCAAAAATCTTCAATGTTTAGCTATTTGATAGATATGGCAATTTAATCTTCAATAATAAGTTATTTGATAGATATGGCAATAATAAGTTATTTGATAGATATGGCAATTTTCCTGCCGAATTCAATTAGGGTGGATGTGAATAAGCCATTTACTAGCTTGCACTCTTGCACAACTCATGCGGTTGGCGAATTTGGTTTTCATGCACCTCGCTCATGATCGATTCTCATATGTGGCGTTGCACGGCAGCAGATATGTCTCATTGTGCTTATTGTGGGTTGCGATCAGCATGATGCAACGTTTATTGTATCTACTCGCTTCGGCGAATATATGTTAATGTTGCTTCGCAGCTCCGGCTGTTGTATTTGCTCGCTTCAGCGAATATGTGTAAATGTTGCTTCTTCAGCAAGGATGCTCTTCCCCCTGGAAAAAATGATTATGGAAGATCACTGAAAAATTAGTTTCTAAATTATTTTCCAATAAATTTTCAAGTTGGTAGGGAAACTAGGTTTGATAGCTCTGATACCATTGTAAGATCTTAAATCTTAAAATTTTTGACCGATCTAACACACTATAATGTTTTAATTAATAAAAGCCTTCAACAAGAACTAGAACACATAAGGGATTTGGAATTGCAACCACTTTATTTAATTAATTACTACAAATATATGTCAGAATAATTAACTCACCAATGGCATTTAAGGTTGTTCATCAAACGATACTGAAGAATAATCATAGACCTTGGAAGGATCCACAAGACAAATTACTCCTATGGGGTTTTCGTCCCTGGGATCAAACTAGCACTGCCCTTGCCAAGTTCTCAACAAAGACAAAATAGATAAATAACCGAGGATTATCTCAATGCCTAGCTCCTATCCCCTTTTAGAGGCTTGATGGACTCTTTAGAAGCTTTATTTTATTATTTCCCTCGAAAAACAAAGGGGTATACTATGGGCAGATAGCATAGGTAAATTCCGTCTATTTTAACCATATCCAGAAAATGGAATATTACACTAAGTCATACATGTTTACAATACATGAGTCAGCTTCCCTGCTAGTGTGCTACCTTGCTCTCAATGCCTAGATGGACACATGCTAATGATTTGGGGTTGTCGATGGCCCATGAGGCAGAGTGGGAATGATTTAGGCATAAACTATCCAATGCAGGGACAAAGTTGTCTCAAGAGGAAGATGTTCTTACCTGGGGTGGGTGTGTGATAGATGGGCAAATATCAACAAAGGAAACCTATAATTACATCTCTTAGGGACGGAGGCTCCCTATTGGTGGTTCTCAGGTGATAAAAATGTGGAAATGGGAGGTTCCCCTTAAGCTTAAATTTTTCATGTGGCTAGTACTCCACAATAAGTTCTTACTTGGGAGAATCTCTCAAAAAGAGGTTTGGAGGGCCTAGTATGTGTTCATTATGTGGTGGAGGAACTAAAACAAAAATTCACCTCTTCTTTCAATGCCCATTTGTTGTATCTACTTGGCAGGAGATATTAAGTTTCTTCAAGATATAGTTTGTTCGAGACAACTCCTCATTAGATGCATGTCTTTCTCAATGGATGATGGTTCTTAAAGAATATTGTACTCTCCCTTTCAACGTTTGTCGGGGGATTTGGAGGTGTCGAAATGCACAGATATTTGACTAATCCCCTCCAGATGTGAGGCAAAATCGGCTGAAGATATTGGCCTTCTATATGGAGACAGGGCCTAGGAGACCAAAGCTACAGACTCAAGAGAAAACATATTTACAAAGAAATTAGAACATCAAAGCTGATAGGTTTCTTCGATGGAGCTTCCTTTGAAGGGGAATGTGGATGTGATGCCTACATTGTTCTGGAGCTGGGTCAATCCTATCGTTTTAGCTAGTCGGGGAGGGGGGTTGGGATTGAAACAATAGCAGAGTGGAAATTCTTGCACTGTGGAGTGTCTTACAATTTGCTAGATGGATGGAAATTGAAGAGATCATTATCGCAAGGGATTCTAAAACTATGATTGAATGGGCTCAAGGTCTCTCTAAATTTGGAGCTCCCACTCTCTTCCACTAGATGATCCAAAATCAGATTTTGATAGCTTTATTTAGTCACATTTCCTTCACCCACATTTATTGGGAACAAAACATTGAGGCCGACCTCCTCTCTATAAGAGGTCGTTTGGCACACCCGAGTTTCATAAGTTACTAGGCTCTTGTTCACGGTGTGCCCTGTTGCTTCGACAGTTTCATGCTATAGGAGCAAGGGCGGCCCTTACTTCTCCATATTGGCTTTCTTTTATTTTAGTTTTGGCTATCATTTTTCCCAGGGAGATTGAAGCATATGTTAACAGGTTTTGGTAGTTACATAGTCTATGTCTTGTGAGTAAGGTTTGTTGCTCCCCTTGTATGGTTAGTCTTGGTTTTTGTCGCAGATATCTATGCATTTTTGTGACCTCAGTTTTCTTTTTGACAAGATATGTTCAATGTTGGAGCATTGTCCTCTCTGCTGAAAATCCTTCCGAATTTAGCTACTATATATATATATATAGCTTCTTCGAACGGTTTCTATTAGTATAAAAACAAATTACATAGAGCACATAGAGTTTTCAACATTACAAAAATACAACCATCCCTAGTATCCTAATGATTTCTATTAGTATCCTCCTTTTGTTTTGAGTAATGAAAGCAAGGGTATTTTTTTCTTTTGAAAAAAAAATTGAGGTCTATCATTGTCACTTCAACATAAACACATCACTAGACTAAAATCAAAATGGTGGCTAATTACCCTGATAGGCATACCTATTTCAACCTCTGGATGTCGGCTTCCACATTTTTTTTATATGAATGAACACACAAGATTAAATGTTAGTCGAATATTCTTAGTCGTATAACTTGATTGATGACTATGGTTTAATACAGGGTTGTCAAAGGGTTGTGTCTTGCCAATTGCAATGTGTAAAAAATATAAAAAATAATTTTTAATTTGCAAGCCCATAACTGAAGCGTTACAATATGTATTTGATCCTAGCCTTATTTGATAGGTGGGATCATGTTGTAGCATTGTTTCAAGGGTTGCACGATCGTATGGGAAAGCAGACTAAACAATCTCTGAGCCATGGGTTACTACTCAATTAACGATTACTTGACTAGTTATACGCAGAAGAGGTGGAGACTTTTATATCTGTTTTCTTAGATTTTGTCCCTCTCGTTTCCAGATCTCAATGGAAATGGTCATAGTTTGCTGAAAATAATCTTCCTTCAATGGCAGGTGATGCAAAAAATTTGATCGAAGTTGAGATGTTTGTTTTGTCTTTGTCTGATTGTGTATTAGTTCTTCCTAATTTCTCGATTAAGGGCCTAACATTTTTTCTTTTCATTCATGAAATTTATGCAGATAATATACACATATGACAACTAGATTTTCTTTGGAAGTCTTAGAAGCCATTTATTCGATCCAGTGTGCATCTTGGCTAAGGTTTAGCCTTACAGTTAAGTGAAGTCTTTCCGTCCTTACTCTTTAAATGAAGTGACATTTCTGTGTTGAGAGCGTTAGCATTTTGGTCCTTACTCTTTAAATGAAGTGACTCTTCTGTGCTGAGATCCATTATGTGTTGAGACAAATAAATGTCCTACCTGCCTCAAATTGCATTTAAGTTTAATATTTAGATTTTATAATTTTACCTAAGTTTTAATATTAGGGTTTACCTTACATCTAATAATTGTCAGGTTTATATATGTCTATCCGAGTATATCAATCACATTTAATAATGTAGTTGTGTTAGTAAATAAGTTCATAGGAATCTTGAGATAAGAAAAAATCGAATAAACTTGATAAGAAATTATTGCATTGTACTCAAATTAATCATCAACATAGAGAGATTCCTACATAACGAAAAATCACCATTGCCTTTAATAAAAAAAGTTAACAACAAAGAAATGATTATATTTGAGAAATAATGTTATGCAACCAGCTCACAAAATCGAAGAAAGAGATAGATCAACGACTTCAAAGTAGTCTCTTCGAGGGGGAAAACCCCTTTACATTACATAAAATGAACAATTCTTGGATGATACAAATGACAAGACCTCCTTTCTATATAGGAGTCTAAGGGGTCACAATATAATCAAAGCTGACATAACAATAATAATGTAAGGGTACAACAATAACAATAGTGGGCTTCTATGGGGCACAATAATAACAATATGGGGACAACATGGGCACAACAATAATAATAAGGGGTACAATGACAATAATAATAAGGGAATACACTAGTATTATAGAGACCTAACATGCCCCTCTCCTTCAAAAAAGTGTTGTCCTCAACACTTGAGTAGTTCTAGATGCTTCTGTATAAAATTCTCATCCTCCCATGTGGAATCTTCAGCAGGTAAGTTCTTCCACTTTATGAGATACTCTGAAATTGATCGATTTCATAGCTATCGAGTTCTTGTTTATGTGACTGCTTCAGGTTTCAATATAATTTTTCCTTCCTCGTTAAGTTCTGGCAATATTGTTTGAACTGGGAGTTTGTCACCTATAACCTTTTTAAAGCATGAAACATGGAAAACTGGGTGCACTTGGGAAGATGCAAGAAGTTCCAATTTGTATGCCATAGTACCAATCTTTCGCAACACCTTGTACAAACCATAATACTTTGGTGATAATTTATTATCCTTCTTAGCTTGCTTGAGGGACATTTGTTTGTATGGTTATAGTCGTAGAAATACCTAGTCACCTACATCAAAACTTCTTTTGCTGCAATGTTGATCTGCCTGTTGTTTCATTCTATTCTGCATCAAAGTGAGGTTATCCTTTAAGAGTTGGAGAAATTTTTGTTGATGCTCGATGTGATCTTCCATTGCTTGAACTTTAGAATTTTCTCTTAAATATGATGTGATGGATGGTGGATGATATCCATAAAGTTCCATAAATGGGGTCATTTTTTCTCCATTATGGAAGGAAGTGTTATACCACCATTCAACCAAAGGCAACCATTTGATCCATTGTTTCTTTTTATCAGATACAAGCAACGAAGATATCCTTCCAAACATTTGTTCACTATCTCAGTTTTCCCATAACATTGAGGATGATAAGATGAGCTATGAGCTAATTGAGTATCCAGACAATAAAATAATTCCATCCAAAAATTTCCAATGAAAATGGGATCTCTTTTGCTTACAATAACCTTTGGGTTTCCATGTAGTTTTTTAATTGTTTCCATAAATGCAATAGCAATTATACTGGCTTTAAATGGATGAGATAATGCACAAAGTGTGCATACTTGGTAAGGTTATCAACTACCACCATGATGACACTCTTTCCTTCGGACTTGGGTAAACCTGTGATAAAATCCATTGAAACCTCCTCCCAACGTTGAATTGGAATGGATAAAGGTTGTAATAGACCTGGGGTCTTAATTGTCTCAACTTTATTTTGTTGGCAAACCAAACATTCCACCACAAGCTTTTGAATATCATATTTAAGGTCATCCCAAAAAAATTCCTTCTTAACCCTATGGTAAGTGTTTAAAAATAATGAATGCCCTCCTAAGGAAAAGGTGTGCAATTCCAGAAGAATCTTTTGTTTGAGTTGGGAATTCTTACAGAGGTATAAGCAATTTTTTTACCGTAAAAAATCTTTTTTCAACTAAATGTATCAGATGTACTGGGATCTTGCTGCAACTTTTGAATGAGTGCCCACACTTCTTCGTCATTCTTCCATTCATCCCTTGCTTTTTTATCCAATTTGGTTGGATAATATAAATGGCATAAAGCAATGCTTCCACATCCTTATCCTTTCTTGAGAGTGCATCTACAACAACATTTTTCTTCCCTTTTCTGTAGATGATTTCAAAGTCATAACCCAAAATCTTTGTGACCCATTGTTTCTACTCTTTTGAAGACAATCTTTGTTCTAAAAAGTATTTAAGACTATCATGATCTATTTTTACCTTGAAGTGTCTTCCCATTATGCAAGGTCACCATTTCTTAAGTGCATGTAGTACTGCCAACATTTCCTTCTCATAAATAGCTTTGTGTAAATATTTTCCTTTGATTGGACGACTTTCGAAAGCAATGGGTATTTCTTCTTGCATTAAAACAACACCAATTCCTTTTCCTGAGGCATCACATTCCACAATAAAGGTTTTTGTGAAGTCTAGCGTAGCTAAGACTGGTGCTTGGCACATTTCCTCTTTAAGATGTTCAAAGGCCTTCATTTCTTCTGGAGTCCAAGAAACTGCATCTTTCTTCAATAATGTTGTTAGAGGTGCTGCTATTCTCTCATAATTCTTAACAAACTTGCGATAATATCCTATCAACCCGAGAAATCCTTGCGGATGGTTTATGGATGTGGGGATTTTCCATTCCTTAATGGCTTTAATTTTGCTAGAGTCTACCTTAACGGCTTCATGAGATACAATATGACCCAAATATTCCACCTCTTGTACTCCAAAGAAACATTTGGAGGTTTTTGCATATAATTATTTCTCCTCCAATAGTTTGAGCACTCTATCAACATGGTGAACATGATCCTTCCAAGACTTTATGTAGATTAGTATATCATCAAAAAAACACTAACAAAAATTTTCTAAGGAAGGGTTTGAAAATGGAATTCATCAAACCTTGAAATGTAGAAGGTGCATTGATAAGGCCAAAAGGAATGACCAAAAATTCATAATGACTCTCATGAATTCTAAATGTTGTTTTCAGAATGTATTCAGTCTTCATTCTTATTTGATGATATCTTGAATGAAGGTCCAACTTGGTGAAGTAAATTTCTCCATGCAATTCATCCAATAATTCATTAATGATAGGAATGGGAAATTTATCTTTAATAGTGAGCTTGTTGAGCTCCCTATATGTAGAAATTTTGAATAATAAACACTTATTCACAGAGATTATCCTGATTATACACTATTGCGGAATACATGCATAATACATAACCTCCTATATGTTGATAATCAATTTAGATGCATTAAAAACAATGAAACATCAATCGCATGCACACATTAACACAGTATGTAACCTGGGGAAAGCATACAGCTAAAAACCCCACATAATCTGTATATTATAATGATTGAGAACATGTAACAATACATAGTACAATACTCCTCACAAGTACTCAGTACTATCTCCACCTGTTACACACAAAACTAGCTCAGATATGATCAATCACAGCTCAAATCTCCTCCATTGCGCAATCTGCAAGAGAAATCATTCACTCTATAAAAACAAATTCCCTTGGTATACTACACAAGCCTCATGGGCAATCTCCATCCATGCATGTGCAAATCTCATGCACAACTATAGTCACATCTATAGTCACAACTGATAGCAATCTCAACCTCTAACACCTGTCTCCACTGAACTGTACATGCACTGAGTTAAATGATGTATTCTTCAGTTGCTTTATGAGTTAATAATTAGTGAATTAATTAATAATTTAATTCACACAACTCATCACTAGTGTATTCTTTAGTTAAACTAAAATGCAACTAGTTCAACCAAGTCAAACTGAACACAACTCCATCAACTCCACAATCAACTCCACCAAACTCAACCACATGAGTTCTAACTGATGTCCTGCATGCAATAGCTCAACTGACCCACAAAGAAAGAGTATTTCCTTCTGATAGCTGCATGTGCCACATCTATAGCTCAAACTGAAGTGCTCCAAGAGGATAAGATAATGTTTATAGTCTAAATATTTTTTTGAGACAATAATATTCCACTTTTTTATTTTTAGCCTAGCAGTCTAAAAATAGAAACCTGCCCATATGTCTAAAAATAGAATTCCATCTATTTTTACCAACATGACCAATCATCTACAAATAGCATACTGCAACTCATAGACCATGATCCATATGTCTAAAAATAGACATAGTCTAAAAATAGACTTTGTGCCAAAAATAGCCTGCGGGCCCACTTAGCGAAGGCGACTTCTTTCTACTAAGCTTCATCATCTTGTTGCATTCTCAACACTCCCTCTCAACAAGATATGGATTATCAGCAACCCCTATCCTGCCTCGGTGGTATTCGAATTTGCTCCTGGTGAGCGCCTTCGTCAAGATATCAGCATCCTGATCCTCTGTTGGAATGTATGAAAGTAACATGACTCTCCGCTGCACACAATCTCTAATATGATGGTATTTGATATCAATATGCTTAGATCTATCATGAAATACAGGATTAGCCGAGAGTTTAATGCAACTCTGGTTATCACAGTAAATCACAGTAAGCTCCAAGTAAGAATCGAACAAACCGACCAGGATCTTCCTCATCCATATAGCCTCGCATGCAGCCAAACTTGCTGCCATATACTCGGCCTCTGTTGAACTGAGTGTCGCGGATCTCTGCTTCCTGTTGTACCAAGAAACTATTGTCGACCCGATACTGAAGACCCCTCCAGATGTGCTCTTTCTGTCCGTTGGGCTCCCTGCCCAATCTGCATCTGTGAAGCCACATAGCTTCACCTCATCCTACTGTCTGTACCAAAAACCATATCCCAATGTGCCTCTCAAACGCAATACATGCTTTCCTACCTTCCAGAAGAGCTTCGTTGGCTTAAGCATATCTTGTGAAAGTTGGTTAATAGCGTAGGATATATCGGGTTGTGTATTGACCAGATACATAAGCGACCCCACCAACTGTCGATAAATAGCGGCATCCACTTCTTCTGCTGAAGTGGCATCCTCCTTCCTCCAACCTCCAGAAGAGGATTATCAACAGGTTTGCAGCCATATATGTTGAACTTCTCCAGTATCTCCCTAGCATACTTACCCTGAGAAACAAATAGTCCATCACTGCGCTGCCAAATTTCCAATCCCAGAAATAATGAAGGAGGCCCAAGTCCTTCATCTCAAACTCCTTAGCAAGATCATCCTTGCATGAAAGTATCAAAAACTCATCACCTGTTAGAATCAAATCATCTACATAAAATACAATGATAAGCAACTTACCCTCCACCACAATCTGGTACAGGTTAGGATCCGCCTCACTCTTGGGGAATCCAAGTCTGGTGAAATAATTGTCTATCCGTGTGTACCAAGCACGTGGTGCTTGTTTCAACCCATACAACACTCTCTTGAGCCTACACACATGCGACTCGCTGCTGAAGATCTCGAAATCTTCGGGTTGCTTAATGTACACCTCCTCCTCAATGACTCCGTTGAGGAACGCAATCTTCACATCCATCTGATGAAAGTGCCACCCCATTTGCGTTGAGAGAGAAAGAATCATCTGTATGGAAGAATACCTTACGACAGGTGCAAAGGTCTCCTCATAATCAATCCCCTCTATATGTGAAAAGCCTCGGGCAACAAATCTTGCCTTGTACTTCTCCACACTTTCGTCAGCTACCTGCTTAACTTTGTAGATCCATCTCGAACACACCACTGATTTCCCTTCCGGTCTTGGGACAATCTCCCATGCACTGTTTCTGACAATCGAATCATACTCTTCCACCATGGCATCTACCCATGCGAGTTCCTCCACAACTTCCTCGAAAGAGGATGGCTCAATCACAACACATTTTCTCACAAGAGCCATGTATCCAGTGTACCGATCAAGTGACTGTCTCTGTCTACGTTGAGTTGTAGGTGGTCCTACAACCTTCTCTGCATCTTGAGCCAGTCACTCAGCTTCTGTCAAGCGCTTTCGCCCTCTGATGGTTGGCGCTGCATGAGTGGTCTCTTCCACTCCATGAACTTCGTCCTGTGGTTGATCCACGTCCTGAAGCTCATCCTTAGGAACTAATAGCTCCTCATCTGCATGCAAGTGTGGCTCCATCTCAAGTGAACACTTCATGGCTTTCTCCTCCTGAAATTTTATATCCCGTCGCACAACAGTCTTGCCACTGTCTGGCAAATACACACGATAGTTGTGGGGCGTATCAGTGTACCCCAAAAATATCCCAACCTCAGCGGTTGGCTCCAACTTCTTCCTGGCATCCTTCATCACATGCATGTAAACGTTAGCACCAAAAATCCTCAAATGAGAAAGATCAGGCTTCTTACCAGAATAAGCCTCCTCGGGTGTACTCATGCCAAGTATCCTGTGAGGACAACGGTTCTACACATATACTAATGTATTCCATGCTTCCGCCCACAAGTGAAGGGGTAGGCCCTGATCATGCAACATCGCGCGTGCAGCACCCACGATCGTTCTGTTCTTCCTCTTAGCAACCCCGTTCTGTTGTGGGTTATGGGGAGCTATGAGCTCTCTTCGAATCCCTTCTGCACTGCAAAAGTCCTTGAACTCGCCAGAGATGTATTCACCACCATTATCGCTCCTAGGAGCCTTCGCCTTCTTCCCTGACTCCTTCTCGACCAATGCTTTGAACTCACAGAACTTTGAGTATGTCTCGCTCTTCTTCTGCATGAAGAAGATCCAGCACTTACGAGAGAAATCATCAACAAAGATCACATAATACTTGTGTTTTTCTATTGAAGCTACTGAGAAAGGTCCACACACATCTGTGTGAATTCTCTCAAAGATCGTCATGGTGCGACTATCCTTCTCGTGAAAGGTGGCTTTCACAAACTTTCCCAAAGTACACCCCTTGCACTGATCTGACTGTGCAAGAGTGCCTTTAGGAAGCCCTGTAGTGATCTGCTGCAGTATCTTCAAGGCTCCATGGTGAAGGTGACCTAATCTCCTGTGCCACAGCTTGCCATCATCCCGGCTCACCAATCCTTCTGCCTTGCATGCCATTGCTGCACAGCCATATACATGCAACTGATAAAGGTTCCTCACTAAAACCCCTATCTTCTGGGTTTCTTCAGTTGTCTTGCTGCGCAGGAAAGACTTTACCTTGCTGAAAACAACATCATATCCCTTGTATTCTAACATCGCCACAGAGATAAGATTCTTCTTCAATCCTGGAACATGCATCACTTCCTTCAATACGAAGGGTTTACCAGAATCCCTTTCGAAGGAAATGGTACCGATATCGGTCGCACTGTATCTACCATCATCGCCCATCTTGATGTACACTCCAAGATCTTTCTCCTATAGATCAGAAAACAAATCTCGATCTCCTGTCATGTGAAAAGATGAACCACTATCCAAGAACCACACCGATCCCATCACACTTGAAACCAAGCATGCGATTAATGAAAAATCAAGCTCAAGTTGCGAGGCTAGAGCCTCTCCTACTGCAGATCCAACAACTTGCTTGTTCTTCTTCTTCTGCGGACAATTAGTGGCATAGTGTCCGTGTTGGTGACAGTGAAAACACTTCACCTTGGACATATCCTGCGTCTTGCCTTTCGCACCAGAATGAGAAGCTTTCTTGTTCTTCCCCTTCTTTTCTTTGGCAGCCAAAGCACAATTTTCTTCATCAGTTACCTTTGATGAAGATTCGTCCCTGGTATTCCGCCTGATCTCCTCCTGCACAAGATCTGACCAAAGTCTCTCCCATCCTGGCAATTTCTCCCGACCATTGATAGAGTCCTGATAGGAATTCCAACTCTTCGGAAGACCAAGGAGAGCCAAGCTCACTAAGTCCTCATCATCGACAGTCACCCCCACACTTCCCAGCTCATCCTTGCACTGAATGAACTTCGTGAGATACTTGGGCATATTGTCTCCCTTCTCGCATTTAATGTTTCTGAGTCTATCCTTGAGCGCCAGCTTCCTCTGATCTCTCTTGCTTTGGAATAGATCTTTCAACGCTTTCCACATCAAGTATGGAGAATCCTTTCCATGCAGGCTAGACACAATGTGATACTTCACACCCTCCAACAGAATCCTTCGACACTTTGATGTCTTCTTTTGCCAAACCTCAGCTTCGGCAGCATCAGTAGGCTTTGGGACCTCAGCCTCTCTGAACTCCTTCAGCCCATTATCATCTAACACCACCTCCATCCTTTCCTTCCATGCAATAGTTCGAGCTGCCCTCAAGAGCATACTCCAATCGCAATCCATTGAAAGACATTGCCACGTTGACACCATGAAAACACTGTTGCAAATTCGAATTCCACCAGCTCAACAACTCAACTGCCTCTGATCTAAAATTTGTGAGAACAAGGTATTTTTCGTATAGAGATTGACTGTATGGGCTTTTACCAAATATCTCACCTTCCAAAGGAAGGATGAATCCATAGGCTACCTGGCCCGATTACAGACTCTGCCTGAAGAAATAAAATGTAAACTCTTTCTGAATAGTAGATCTGATGATCAATAGCTCTGATACCATGTAGAAATTTTGAATAATAAACACTTATTCAGAGAGATTATCCTGATTATACACTATTGCGGAATACATGCATAATACATAACCTCCTCTACGTTGATCATCAATTTAGCGGCATTAAAAACAATGAAACATCAATCACATGCACACATTAACACAGTATGTAACCCAGGGAAAGCATACAGCTGAAAACCCCACACTATCTGTATATTATAATGATTGAGAACATGTAACAATACATAGTACAATACTCCTCACAAGTACTCAGTACTATCTCCACATGTTACACACAAAACTAGCTCAGATCTGATCAATCACAGCTCAAATCTCCTCCGCTGCTTTGCCTACCTCCACTGTGCAATCTGCAAGAGAAATCATTCACTATGTAAAAACGAATTCCCTTGGTATACTACACAAGCCTCATGGGAAATCTCCATCCATGCATGTTCAAATCTCATGCACAACTATAGTCACATCTATAGTCACAACTGATAGCAATCTCAACCTCTAACACATGTTTCCATTGAACTGTACATGCACTGAGTTAACTGGTGTATTCTTCAGTTGCTTTATGAGTTAATAATTAGTGAATTAATTAATAATTTAATTCACACAACTCATCACTAGTGTATTCTTTAGTTAAACTAAAATACAACTAGTTCAACCAAGTCAAACTGAACACAACTCCATCAACTCCACAATCAACTCCACCAAACTCAACCACATGAGCTCTAACTGATGTCCTGCATGCAATAGCTCAACTGACCCACAAAGAAAGTGTATTTCCTTCTGATAGCTGCATGTGCCACATCTGTAGCTCAAACTAAAGTGCTCCAAGAGGATACGATAATGTTTATAGTCTAAATATTATTATGAGACAATAATATTCCACTGTTCTATTTTTACCCTGGCAGTCTAAAAATAGAAACCTGCCCATATGTCTAAAAATATAAGTCCATCTATTTTTACCAACATGACCAATCATCCACCAATAGCATACAACAACTCATAGACCATGATCCATATATCTAAAAATAGACTTTGCGCCAAAAATAGCCTGCAGGCCCACTTAGTGAAGGCGACTTCTTTCCACTAAGCTCCATCATCTTGTTGAATTCTCAACACTATAATTCGGACACATGTGCCATGATCCATCCTTCTTATCCACCAATATTACTGGAGCAAAGAAAGAAATTTGACTAGGTTGAATTATATTAGCCTCTAGCATTTCTACAACCATATGTTCAATTTCACTATTTTGGGCATAGGGATATCTGTAAGGCCTGATGTTTGGAGGCACACTTCCTGGAATCAAATGAATAGCATGATCATGATCACGAATAGGTGTGAGGCCTTTGGGAGTCTCAAATACCATGGAATGATTTTCCAAGGCGTTTTGGAGATCTAGTAAAATAGATGATTCCAATGTGGGAACCTCTAGCAAACATAATTTTAAAATTACGCCTCATTTTTCTTTCTTTAGAAGCTTTGTCATGCTGTTAGAGCTGATTATCTTTCTCGGTTTCCCTGTGATACTCCTTGATTCAACTTCCTTTCCTTCCGAAAAAAACTTCAATAAAAGTTCTTGAAAATTAAAAGCTATCGTACCCAAATATTGTAGCCATTGGACTCCTAGTACAACATCTGCACCACCCATTGGAATGGAAAGAATTTTACCATTCAACACATATTCTCTCATGGATAACTTGATATTATGACACTTTCCAAAGCAATTTATGGCTCCTCTATTTGCAACCATCACTTGACACTCTGGTGCTAGATATACGAAGCAATTCAATTCCTTGGCTATCTTACAATGAATAAAATTATGGTTACTGCCCGAATCAATCAACACTATTACCTTTTTCTTCTTCATATGTCCTTCTATCTTCATAGTTTTAGGAGTGGTAATTCTGGCCAATCCATTACACGATATGGTCGGATTCATTTCTTCTTTCTCTAGGGTCTGTTCTTGGTGTGTATCCGCTTATTTTGATGTTTCTTGTTCCTTTTCTTCCTCCTCTTCACAATCTATGTAAAATAATTTCTTCTCAGGACACTTATGACCTTTAGTGTATTTGCTATCACAACTGTAACAAATCCCTTTTTCTCTTTTTTCTTCCAATTGTTGTGGTGTCAACCTTGTAGGTTGTAGAAGACTAGGGGTAACAACACTTCCATCTTTATAGTTGTGAGTGGTAGGCTTCCTTGTTGCCATAATTTTGCTTTCAAATTTTCTTGCCAACCTGAATGCCTTCTCCATTGAATTAGGTTCCCAAAGACGAACCTCATGTTGGATTTTATCCTTTAAGGCCCTATGATTACATCAATCATATGCTCCTCTGGAATATCTTTTACCCATATGTTCAATTTTTGGAAGTCCTCAACGTGATCCACCATTGAACCCTTTTGTTTGAGATTTATTAATTGGCTAACAAATGTGTTTCTTTTTGTAACCTCGTAATGTGCTATCATTTCTTCCGTAAAAATTGCCCAAGTGACATTTTGTTTATTAGAGCAAAACCATTGATACCATACAAACTGATTGGGTTCCAAATATAAAGTTGCAATGCGTATCTTTTCTGTGTTTTGCACATTACGGAGATCGAAATATTACTCCATCTGTAGTATCCATGTTATAGGATCATTGCGATCAAACTTCCTCATATCGATCTTTGGAACATGGTGGGTCTTCAATCCAACATTAGAGTCTATGAAATCATGACTAACATTTCTTTTGCTCTCATCATGAGTTTCCTTTACTACCCTTTTGACCATTAGTAAGCATTTCTTGTAGCAAGTTTGTCAAATTTATCTTCAAATCTTCCATGTTTCCTTTAAGTTTTGCTTCTATATCATCCATCTTAGCTTCCATGCCATCCATACTAGCTTCAATTATTTTTTGTGAGAGCGAAATTTGTTGCACTTAGTCTCGTAATTTTGATATATCATGTTCCATTTCTTCCTCTTCTTCATGTGACATAGTAGACATTCCAGGTTGCTTACTAGGTGTTTCCATTTTCTTTCTTCACGTCATCAATGAACGATAATTATGCTTCACAATTCCCTTTGAATCACTTCAAACTACTTTCTCAAATAAAACTTATGCAAATTTAAAAATAAACTACACTTTTTTTTTTTTTTTTTTTTTGCTTTGTATGAGACTGATCTTCAAACGATTGTAAATCTGTAATTTTAGATCTCCAAGTTATGAAGTTTTGGCCTATGATAATACCTTGAGTCCTATTTCCAATCCCACATGTTTGATCGCGATTAGATTCTCCAAGAAAGCATTATGTCCAATCTCCCGCGATGACCTAATTATATACTGGTTCAGTCTAGATAAATTGTACGACATGCCACGTTTCACTGTTTCAACCTTTGTCTCTGAAAATGATATCCAACAAACTATAGTTTGTCCTATTTCTTTCATTTTTTACAAAATTTGAATCTGATGCTTAGAGAGAAAGTTATAAATATTTTCCCCCAGTGACCTGTTTGAGATAAAATTGAGGGTCCTTGAAAAAACCCTAACTGCCTCAGTTCATATCTCCGAAAATATAGCGAGGCAAGAGCTGAAATTTGGTCATGAGGTTCACCACGATTTTGTATCAAATGGGTTTTAATTTCGGTTTCTGAAGCTTCGTAGAACAAAATTTATAGCGAAAATTCCACGATGTCTTATTTGAAGTAGTGAAACCCTAGAATCCAAAGCTCTGATACCAATTATTATGAAACCAGCTCACAAAATCGAAGAAAGAGATAGATCAACGACTTCAAAAGTAGCCTCCTCGAGGGTACAACCTCCTTTACATTACATAAAATGAACAATTCCTGGATAATACAAATGACAAGACCTCCTTTCTGTATATAGGAGTCTAAGGGGTCACAATATAATTAGAGCCAACATAACAATAATAATGTAAGGGCACACCAATAACAATAGTGGGCTCCTATGGGGAAAAAAATAACAATATGGGGACAACATGGGGACAAAAATAATAATAAGGGGTACAATGACAGTAATAATAAGGGAATACACTAGTATTATAGGGACCTAACAAATAAAATAACCATATAAGATGTACCCCTTTTCTGAATGCTTAAATTCCATGACAAGCATCAATATGAGTTGAAACTTGCTTCACTTGCGCAAATTATGTTCTCCTGAGACACCCCTATAATCAATGTTTCAAAAGATAAAAAAACAATATATAACAACGCCTGAAAGCAATAAATAATTGGATAAACCAAGTGCCTCCTAGATATAATTGTACCTGACATTTTCATTATAATTTCTACATGGGTGTGTTCTTCATCACTCACCTCTTTGGAGTACCTCTAAAAAAAGAGTCCCAGTGTTGTTTTAAAAACATTTTTTTAAGTGAAGCTTTCATATGGCTCTAAATTTCATTTGGAGCATGTCTACATTTTAAATGCAACTATTTTTTTAAATTTATTTGATCGATTTCTATAAATAAAAAAATATGTTACAGTGAAATCCTTTCATACATCCAAAAGAGTGGCCTAGGAGATCATAACTGCCACCAGGGATAACTGAAGATACAAAAAAACTAATAGTAGATAAAAATTAGCAAGATGGGACTACCCTGCGTAAATATAGGAGAAATAAAAACTACAACAAAGACAACTACAATCCTCTAGTTCCCCTAAGGCTCTCACTGAGCCATGCAACATGCTAAAAGATAACTCTATTAGTACATATCAACAACCCAATGGAAATACTGGAAAAACATCATAAGATTTCTTACAAAAAACAAGTTCTAACCCACAGTAAACACTAATACGGTGTGCATGGTGGACTTATTAGTCCAAAATGATAATTGGCGAAATAAGAGAAGACTTTTCATGAGAATAGATTTGAGCCAGAGCGTTAATGACCACAGGCACCTCATGCCGCTCATTGGAGTCAGTCTCTAAATCATAGACTACAAAACCCTCCACTCGATTTAATATGACCACAATATCATCCAAGTCATACTTGATGTCTCTCAAGATTCTCTTGATCTCCTCCACACCTCCAAATAACGTGTAGTTGTCTACCTTCTTATCCTGAATTATCATGCTTAGTAGAGTTTCCAACTGACGATGCAAACTAATAGAATGGAGGAAGTGAAGTCTTCTCTTATGAAACTTCCCTGGATTAGGAACCCACTTGACGTTACTTCCTCCAATCTCTGAATTAGAGAAATATTCATGTTCACCAAACTCGTTTGCCTCCAAGTGGAGAATTTCCTTTCTGACCTCTAAAGGAGTAGGATTGAAAAAATTGGCCACAGATTCCCATCCGAACAAACACCGATGTTGTGAAGTGGTTGACCTAGGTGTGCCACCCTTGAGACTAGGAAGTCTTTTCCAAGGAGCCATATAGGCATATGACCTGCAAATAGAACAAGAAGAGACAACTCTATAAAATTGAACGACGAATATGGAAAAAGAAAAGAGAGGGTAGGACCCAGGACAATATGAACCAAAAACCCTGTAATAGAGGAAGATATAAATTTATGTGGGCAGAAGAAGAAAATTAGGAGCCGACGACACTTCCAAGCTGATACCTACCCAAACTTCCTAAAACCCTAACTTTGTGTGAACTAAGAACTTAATGAATTATAGATGTTTGAAATATTGAAGTTCGAGCAAGGCCATATCCATTGTCAAAACCAAATGGAGAAGATACTAGGGTACCACACTCCACAAACCAACACTAGGCAACTGAACGAAATCTCGGCTGGGTCTGATTTCTGAGGTACCGCAAAGGGTAATATTTCCACTAATTTGATTGACAGACCATACCCTGAGTTGTGTAAAAATATAAAAAATAACATTGACACCTATGGACAAAAACAAATGACCCAAATGAAAGCTGACTACCTTACAATTAATGACAATACGACCAAGTAATAACCAGACATTTGAGAGACTAAAATGCAACCATAGAATGACTGTATGAGGAGAGTACAATGAAAACAAACATTTGTTTAGTCCAACATAAATCTCTCTTGTCCACCATGAACAAATTAACGATTGTGGATTTATACCAGCAGCAACCAAAACACAATGTTTTTTCCACCCTGGGTGTAGGACCATGCATATATAACATGGCACAAACATGAGAGATCGAGATTATTGAGTGAGATGAGCAGCAAGAGCACTCAACATGGTGAGCCAAGTGTAAAATCCAAACCAATACCCTGCCATCCCAAAACACTTCATCATGATAAGCTCATAAATGGACTTTCCCCATCTATCAGGGAATTCTCCATCTGCAACCAATCCACCATGAGAGGTGTCATACCTCTCAGAACAGATAGGATGATTTTTTTTGCCAAAAAAATTATCGTATACATAACCACATCCTCCCACCTGATCACAGTTAAGTCGATCGGACTTGGGTAGGTGTAGCTTGTTTTGGGAATTGTGAGATTGCCACATAAGGGGCATGCAAAGCCAAGTGTAGAGAAAGGATCTAACACCGAGGGTCGCCACCCTATAAACCATACATAATAATCACATGTCAAGTATAACTTATGTCGGTAAACTAACATTGGGAAAGATCATCATTCTGATTATGCCTCTTATTGGGAATCGATGACCGTGAGATCACCCCCATCAGGGAACTATACCTTCATATGAAATACAACCTGAATTAAACTTCGGATGCACTTATATTGAATGCAACTTTATTTAAACTTTCATATTTCTTATATATTTATGTATATATTTTTCTTATATATTTATTTATGAGTGGTTTATTTCAAAAAATAGGGATTTTAAATTTTTTTTTTAAACAAATGGCCTAGATTTAATAGTTTCAAAATATTTTTCATAGTATACAAGATCTATTTTTTTTTCTAAATAATAAAAAAATATGGATGGTTTAGAATTAATGGTTTCAAAATATTTTTGGTTAATGGATAAAATGAATGGTTCTCAAATAGTTTTTTAGTTTTTGACCTCATCTCGTGTCATGTTGTTATAAATTCTCCATGTTACAAATAACACATAAGTATTTTGATGGCTACCTGTGTTTATCAATGATTTAATTTATATGGCTATGCTAGTATATACGAGAAGTAGTGCCTTCCTCCAGGTGATGTTGGATGGAGTGGCTGGTCATTATTATAATATTACAGTTATATAAACCTCTTTCACTTATTTTTCAAGCCATTTAATTTTTATTGGTGTGATAGTATATAAGAGAAGCAGTGCCTTCGTTCAGGTGATGCTCTTCAAAGTAGCTAGCCATTGTTATAGTATTATAGTTAAAATACAAATCTCTTTTACTCTTTTTTTTTCATTATTTTATTTTATATAAAAATTATATATAGAAAATGATTATATACTACAAAATTTTTAAAACTATACAAAAGTTACTCCTTAATAAAACAAAATTTTAAGGGGTGTCAAGAGGGGGAGGTGTCCTTTATGTTCTTGATGGACATTGGTAGTAGAATACTTATAGGGACTTGGAAAAGTGACCAACAATCTCACAAAAGTTCATGATTTCCTTCAAGGAATCTTGTTATCCAAAGCAAATCATATATCAACCCCCACTTGATAGGAGACTCTCTCCTCTTGGTAGAACATTTTGTGAAGAATTATGATCCAAGAGACAATGTAATGGGTCACCTTTTGAAAAGAATCAAGGTAACAATAAAAGGAGTGGTCGAAGTCGCCTTTTTTCATGTGCTCTGAGAACTCAATAAAATGGCAAACAAATGTGCCAATGAAGGTTGTCAACTAGAGATGGGAACCCTGGTGGTCAATGAGTAGTCTAGGTAATATGCACAAATCCCTTGAAGAGGATTTTATATCTCATATAAGTCAAAATAAATCAAAAGTATTTGCAGGAAGATGAATTGGATGCTTTGTGACAAAGAGATGAGGACTTGAAGAAGAACATTGAGGATTTCAAGATTCGACTGAGGAATACGGGAGACTGCCACTTAGCCTTTACAAGCTCGAACCCTCCAATGTCAGTTAAGTCCTTTGACTTAAACGAGTATGTTGTAACAACTCTTGGTTGATTTTCTATGTAAATAAAATAAGACCAAGGTCATGGGACACATACTCCAAAATGAATGTTGGGCAAAAACATAACGATGTGTATCACTCATGATTAATTAATGGATATGGAAATTGGCAAAGGAAAAGTGGAATTAGTTGGTATTTTATTTATGAAATAAAGGAAAATAGGAGAAAAGGAAGGTGAAGAGACACATATTTTCATGAGAGAGAAACTGAAGGAAAAATGAAGGAAAATGAAGAAAATAGAGGCCAAAATGATAAAAAGGCTTATGAGGATCAGTTGCTAGCTTTTGGTAGTTCAGTTTTAGAGCTCTCTTTTATTCTCGCATTCTCTCATACTCTTGCGCACTTAAAGTATTCTTGGAGAATTCTTGGAGAACTTCAATATATTGGAATTGGAGAAATAAATCAAGGGAAATAAGGAAAGTGCAAGGGAAAAAGTGGATCAATAGCTAAAATTCGATATATTTGCAGGTAACAGGTTGCATGTGTGATTTCCTTGCCGATTTATGGATGCAATGTATATGCATGTGTTTTTCTGGTTATGTGTTGTCATTGGCATGGATATTTTCCTAGATTGACAATGATTTTCGCCTTGCTTTTCCATTTCCTAGATAGCCATGATGTTGTGGTACTTGATTATTGTCTGATTGGTGCTCATAATTCCTTATGGCTGTGGGCTGGAACAAACACTCTAGAAGCCCCGAAACATCTTAGGTTAAGATACTAGTCCTGGAGCCTAAGTTGGGATAAACGTTTTAATCCCTTGGTGGGTTGAGTTACTAGTCCTTGGAGCCAGGTTGGAAAAACGTTTTGGAGCCCTGGAAGGTTGTGGATTGAGTTACTAGTTCTTGGATCCCTAGACAACTTGGGTAGAGACCAATCTAGTCGATGTTAGTGATGTCCGACCGTGGAGGTGGAATCACTGTGGTTGAGGGTTGAGGTGGTTGGCCTTTGGAAGCCTTGGTTTGGTTTTATTTTGTTTATTCCATTAGATCCCACATTCATACTTGGAATATGGTGTGGAAGTGATTGGATGAAAGAGAGATTTGCTTCAACCCAATCTATGGTCAAGTGGTATGTGGAAGTCCATGGCTTGGTTACTATTTTCATATATTAATAAGAGTTATTCTTCTAATGTGATTCATGTATCCTTGTAGTGATTATATCGGTGATATTATGGTTGAGTTTCCATGGTTTCTATGTTTCTCATTTACTAGTTATATGTTGGTTATATGATGTGTACCTTCTATGGATCTTGTTATGACCTGCTTAGTTATTGATTGATTGATGAATGTATGTAATAATAAGTGTTTTTGCAGCTATGTGGAGAGGGCATAGATTCTTCTTGGTGATTCTCATATGAATCTCAGACTCTTATGTTCAAATATTCATTCATGACCTGTAGCTTACATGTTTTCCATGTGTTTGATGAAATGCTTAGTATGTCATGGGCAGTCTAGGTCAAGTTTATGACTCAAGTTTCTATGTTTAGCATTTTCATTATGTCCTTTTGGATTTTGAGAAGTCTCATGCAGTGGTCTGGAGGTTGACCTAGATATGTGGCTCAGATCTCGGGACCACATCCTCTGAACTGGGCAACTTGGGTCACAATTGTACTCAGGTAGTGTTGTGTGTGCGGTTGGAGACAATCAACTACACCCAGTCTTATCATGCATGAGGTTGGGTGTTAAGCTTTGAGAAAAGCAACCCCATCCAAGGGTTTGGTTACCTGGGGTTTTGGCCCTTGAGTGTCCTATATCCCTGAGGAATGTTGTGAGTTGTCAGTTTGTGATCAATATGCAAACCCCACTTCTTTTCGTCTCATGTTTTCCCTGTTAAGCAGGTTAAATTAGGTAAATGTGGGAGGGGGTGGTTACATCTTCCCAATGCATGGGTAGCCTTATTACCATCAAATATTAAAGGATATATGGCATGTAAATTTTGTATGTTGGGAGGTCAGTTTTATAAGGTTTTTACCTACAAGCCACCATTTTTTAGAATAGTATATGAAGATATAGTGTAAAATAGTCAGGAATGAACAATAATCAACACTGAAAGCATAAGCATTATATCTCCAAATAATTATACTATCCCTTATGCATATTTTAACACAAAATTTTCAAAAAATATTAAAACAACTATAGAATCTAATTAATAATAATAATTAAAAATTAAACTTAATAAAATTGATATAAATAAAAATACATTAAAAAAAGTAATCATAGTAGTAGAGAAATAATATTGCGCATAACAATTTCGAAATATTTAAAAAATAAACATTAAACAAAGGAATAATATCATAATCAAGTAATGCATCACATAATGCTCCCTTTGCAAATATTGGCAAACCCAATTTTTAGAGAGCATGGTAAACATATGAGCTGTCATATTCTACAAACGACTATTCTACGGTCAGTCGACTATTCTATGTACGAGGAGTGCGAGAAGAGGGAGAAGGTGTTGTATTTCCGCAGTCTGTTTCCCCCCCTTTGTGTTCTGCTCTACTTGGTAAGAGGTAAGTAACTGGTGGAATCTGAATGCTATATTTATATATATTTGATTAAGCCCAGAAGGAGGAGAAAACAGAAACCAACACAAATAATGTACTCTATACAGTCACCATTTTCATCTCTAACTCATCCTTCCATTTCATCTTAGTCATTTCATTTCATTGCATCCTTCCATTTCATGTTGTAACTGTTAGTTTGCTTCAGTTTTGAGTCGGTTCGATTCTAGGTTTGGGTTTGGCCCTTTCAATTATGGGTTCATATTTTCAGGTTTGGAGAGTGGCAGTGGAATTCGGGTTTAGGGTTTTATAAGTAACCTCATCCCAAAATGGAAAACATTGGCAAGGAAATCTCAGATTTTGTGGAAACAAATCACTTAGGCCAAGTAAAAATTGCTTCAGAAAGAAAAACAGGGAAGTGGATTTGGGTAAATGCAAAACAATATTGGGGCATTTTAAAGTGAAAACTTGCTCACTTTAAATGGGAACATAAGAGAAGAAGAAAATAGTCCTAGAAAAAGAAAACAAATAAGAGCAGCAAAAATAAAGAAGAGACAACCATTTACAGTCCCACATCTACACCTCTTACTTGGTCATCGAATTTCTATGTCCAGGAACTGATGAAGGCTAGGGAAAGGCTGGAAATTTTGGAAGCCAAAGAATAGGAAAGGGATCACAAAATTTTAGAGATTACACTTGCAAATCAACCTTTAATGGAAGGTAATAGTATCTTAAAAGAGAAAGTAACAATGCTACAAGAGGCTTTAGAGACACGAAAACAAGAATGGGAAAACATGAAGACAACATGGCAGGCCATGAAAGAAACAATGACAACAAACAAGGAAGTGATAATCTCTAAAGCAACTAAGGTGGATACACAAATATCTCAGCAGCAGGTAGTCATTTCCGGAAAAAAGGCAAAAGAGATCAAGAGGACAAACATTCCAAAAGAAATCAAAACCAGAGCTGAGGACACTAATGGTTACATAAGGATGGAAGAAAAATAACATGTAAGTTCTTGTAGAGCACAGGGAAAAGAACACAAAGACATAAAAGATAGGGAAACAAACTTTATTATAAGAGGAATAAGTGACTATGGAAAGAATGAAAGCACTCTCTATTTGACAAGAGACTTTTTGAAAGAGGAATTACATTGGAGAGGGAAAATTTGTCAAGAAAGAAGGGTGGGAAAAATATGTGAAGAGAGGCCTCGACCCATAAAATTCATGATGGCAAGTGTACAAGACAAACGCTATCTCTTAAGCAAAAAGAAACTCTTGAAAGGGTCACACTTCTTCTCAGATGAAGATCTAACTAGCAATCAACAAGAGGAGAGAAGAGAAGAAGTGGAGAAAATTAGAGCAACAAAAACGAAGGGAAAAGAGCATGGTTGTACAATGGTAAAGCGATTATTGCAATGTTTGGGCCTGATGACAAAGAAGAGCAACAATTTGGCAGTAAAGAAAAAATAGTTAATTCTATAATAGGGAGGAAAACAACAAGACCAATATGGATGAAAAGGGGTGAAGACTCAAATTTGAGTCTTATGTGCCAAGCTGCATAGCAATCAAATCCTATCCAGGTCTACCTAAGTCTAGTTTGTTGGAATTGTAGAGGTTACCCTTGGAGGAGGGGACCTGGGAAAGGGCCTATTGTAGAAGGTAGAGACATAATTTGTCTCACAGAAACTCATGAACATGATGGTTGTAAAACGCCTATGTTTGATGGTTATTTGACATTAGCAGTTTGGAACGAGGCAACAGAATATGGAAAAGGGTATGGAGGAATAATGGTTTTAGTGAAAAAAAAAAGGTCGTCACATATTTTTTTTTAAGAAGATAATAAACAATATTTATGGTTCAACATAACAGAGAATGAGAACCACATAAGAATTGCAACATGTTATTTTGTACCTCAAGTCTCAAAAACTTACAAAAATAAGGGGCTAGATAGAAAAGACCCATATGCATCTTTAAAGCAAGATATTGTTGTATATTCTCAAGAGGGATAAGTTATTTTAGTGGGAGATTTCAATGCTAGAAAAATAAGCTAGTATTTTTTGTTGCAAAAAGGATCACAATCCTATCTGGTTCATTGAAGAGGAGAATCCCCTATGGTTGAGATGCTTAGAAGATGACAAAGTTAGCAATCATTTTGGAGAGGAGTTTCTCACACTGTGTGGTGCTTTCAAATTACTTATCTGCAATGGTCTAGATAAATGGAAAAGGTATGGGAAGTTCACTTGCAACATATACAATGGGGCAAGTGTTGTTGACTACATTATTTGTTCACAAAGCTTGATAGAAAGGATAGATGAAGTTAAGATTGGAGAGCATATGTGGGACCTAAAATCAGACCATAACCCAATTTATATAAACATACCTTGGTTATAAGAAAGTCAACATAGGAAGAAAACCAAATGATCTCAACAATCGATGTCAAGGGGAAAAAATCTTCTAACACAAGAAAATTACACTATCTTCAAAACAATGTTGGAGAGATCAATTCAGAAAGGGAAGAGTGGCTCCCAAAGACTCAATAGTCATGAGTTAACAAGTATAATTCAAAGTTCACTTGAGAAGTGCAAAAGAGAAAAAATAGGAAATATGAATCAAATTGTTTTCCTGAAAATACTTGGTTTGATGAGGAATGCAAAATGGCAAGGAAAACCTTGAAAAAGGTAGGCGAGGAGAAGATGAATGTAAAGTTATATAAGAATATTTTAAAAAAGAAAAAATATGAGTTCATGAAAACAAGGCGAGGAGAGTAAATATATCTAGGCAAGAATCACCCAAAGCGTTTTTTGCAGGAACCTCAACCAAGGAAGAAGAAAATTGAAAATAATATTACATCCAATTAATGGTTTGACTATGTAAGACAACTCTATGAGAAAGAATTAGAGGAGGAGCCTCCTCCTATGATTAACACAACCAATTTTTTTTTCACATTACAAGAAGTAGAGACAGGAATTCAGAAGTTGAAAATAGGAAAGGCAAAGGACTTGGTTGAAATTCAAGTAGAATATCTAAAGTGGGGAATGAACATTTATGCACTACACATCACGGAAATATTCAACAACGCCATTCAACAAGGATTCCCAAGGGATTGGAAAACTAGTCTAGCAATACCCCTTTTTAAAATTGGATACATTAATAATCCTTCCAACTATAGAACTATTACGATCAATCATTTGTTTGCAAATCTCTTTAGCAACATGGTGGAAAATAGAATCACTAAGTGGGCAGAAATCAAAGAAAATAAGGCAAAAGGGAAAGCGAGTTTTAAGCCGAAACATTCTATAGTAGATCATGGTATCACGTTGAGACACATTATTGAAAAGGTTTGGGAGGGAAAAGAATAAGTATTTTTCCACTTTGTTGAAAAAGGCATTTGATACGGTCCCTAGAGATAAGTTTAGAGTAGAATGGAAGAACTTGAAATTCCTTTGCATTATAGAGTTGTTGTCCATAGGCTTTATGAAGAGGTGAAAGTCAAAATTAGAACTTCAACAGGCATTTCAGAAAGCTTTAGAGGTGACATCGGAGTCAAGGAAGGTTTCCCTTTATCCCTTACTCTTTTTGGTTTATATATTGATAATTTGGAATAGTTGCTAAATCTGCAAGGTGGGGATGGTGTTCGATTGGGCGAGTTTGTGATAAAGCTTCTTTTATATGTTGATGACCTTGTATTGATTGCTAAATCGGCCCAGGGATTGCAGATGCACCTATATGCCCTTGAGTATTTTTGTAAAGCAGTGGGGATGCAAGTCAATACCAACAAGACCAAAATAATGATTTTCTCAAATAAAAAGAAATAGAGCTAACATACGTTCTTCTTTGAAAGAAACATTCTTGAAGAAGCAAACGATACAAGTACCTTGGGATTGATTTCAATAACAAGCTTAATTGGGAGCATTGCAGAATGAAGAGAATTTTAGGAGGGTGAAAAGCATTATCTGCTCTTCAAAACAGATGTACAGGGGCATATTTATGGGATTGGAAAACAATTAGAGTTCTTTTTGGGCTCCTAGTTTGTCCAGTGATATTATATGGGTGTGAATTGTGGGATAGCAACATCCCTGTCTCAAAATGGAAGCAAATTGAGAAAATCCAAAAATGCTTGATCATGAGCAAGTTTAAAATAAAAAGTTTGGTTTCTTATGAGATAATGTTGAGTGAAAAAGGAGAAACTTCTGTCGAAGAAATTGCTATGGTGCGTCTTATAAGGTATCTTTAGAGAATTGAGCAAATGGGAGAAGGTAGATGACCTAAAGTTATATTCAATGAAGGAATGAGTGAAAGAAAGAAATCATGGGTGAGACAAAACAACAAATGGATGCAAAAATGGAATATTTACATCAATGCATGTCCCACAAATAGTAAGGATTTGAAGAGTTATGTTATGGAGAAGTTTTGTAATCATATATGGGGAAAAGAGTTGGGTAGAAAGAAGAAGTATTATATTCAAGAATTCAACTCCACGTGTGATCTCCAACAAAAAGAGTACATCGGAGCTAGCTTTCCATGGAGAGAAAAAATTCTTATTGCTTAATTAAGAACTAACTCGCATCAATTATGGTGTGAAACAGGTAGGTGGAAAAGACCTACAGAAGCTTGGGAAGAGCAGGTGTGTACTTTTTTCACTTCTGGGGCAGTGGAATCAGCAAAAACGTTTCATTTTGGAATGTGATGCTTTCGGAGACAGTTACAGCAATATGTTAACATCAGTTCCTTGGCATTTTCTTTTTAGTGAGAGGACTGTTAGAAGGTTGGGTCAGCTCATCATTAATTTGAATAATAAGAGGAATAAATTGCAAAAGGCAAAAAGCAGGGAAGCTAGTGGTCCCATAGACTATAGCTGGTCTCGTGAATGTTAAAATTTCATTCATTCATTCATACCTTGGACATTGCATGTTACTTTTTACCAATACCTTCTTTAAAAAGTAGGTAGAATCATAGAACAACAATAAAGAGTGACATACACGAGATAATTGATTTGTTTAGTGAAAGCGACTTTGCAAGCATCTTTGAACCTATGGTGTGCAAAAAATCGAGTAGAATTTCTTAAAACTTGAATAAGTTCATTTTGTATTTCACTTAGAGGCTCAAAGACTACACTTGTTTAAGACTTAGTCTTCATCTCTTCATTTATACCATGAAGATTGGATAAATCTTTTCTCATTTGGTTTTTAATATAGGGAATTATTTCTTACCATAAAACACCCGGTTACTTTGTAGATGATATGGTACCAAAAAAAGTTGAGTTTTTAAATAACATTTTGCTTTAACTTAACCTTTTAAATCATAAATCAAACACCATTCCAATAAATGTGGAGCTAAATAATAAAATTATTTCATTATTTAATAAACAAAAATAAAATTAAATGACTTAAATATTCACTAGAAAAGCAACCATACAAAATTCCCAAAATATGTTAAGTTTGTGAACAAAATAAAATACCAAGATAAGTATTTCACAACCTATTACTAACCATATTAACTAAAACTAATATTTTCTATTGACGCGTTATTATTATTTTTTATTTTTAAGAATTCCAATGTATTTAGATTTAATAGAAAAGATACAACAAAAAAGCATTATAAACTTTCAATTTCATTATTACAATTGTTATAATACATATCTATATCGGTTGGTTAGTTCAAATAATGACTAGTTGAAGTTAATAGAATTACAACCTGACTAAAAGCAATATGATAAAGTGCTTGAAGCGAGGCCTAGTTTTACAAAAACATAATTGGACAATTCATTATGGATATGTAAGCATGCAAGCACCTATAAATTTTAATACATAAAACAATTCCAAATGCAACGATGCATTGGAAACCATAAATAATAGAACATGCTACTAGAAGTTGAAATAACAATATAAACCAAAAATGGAACAAGAGATCGATCTAGAGGGTTTCAAGGATTAAGAATCAATAATTGATCTAGATACATATGGATTCGAATTCAACATACATTCTCAATATTAGGCCTAAATGACAAGGAAAAAATGATTTGCTTAGAAAATAGCAATACCTAAAAATACTCAAATACACCAAAAACAACATACAAAAAAATAAATAGAGAAAACATCAAAAACTTTTTACACACAAAAACTTAAAAGCCAAAAGTCATCCTTACAATAATTTGTTTAGAACAAGGCCTTCAAAATTTACAACATGCATCCTAAGTTGCATGCCAAATGGATTCTACATAAGATCAGGAAACATTTTATAATTTGCTATATAATCTTCATAGCTATCTATACATGTTCTTACTTCAGGTTACATTGAGACGTGTGCAAATTTTCCTTCTTACTAAATGTATAGAGTGGTTTGTATGTTCAAACATGAGTGATAAGTTTCCTGGAATCTTAGAGTGCTTACTTTTAAGCTAAAGTATCAATGATATTGAGCTAAAAATCATGTTATGGTTGCAGTAAGACCATAAAATACATCAATCAGTAATCACATAATTCAATACAAACATTGCAAGATTTATGGACTGTGAAACAATTGGGTATATAGCATTAGGGTTTGAACTCATGGTTAGTTTTCATATGAGAAAGGTCAATTTAAATCTAATTTAAGGAAATTTATCAATACATAAATCTGTGTCTATCTAAAATAGAAAATGTTAATGAGATCTAAGTATTTGAAAAACCAATGTTTTTTTGGTTTGTTGCAAAGACACAATGGAAATTTTCCTTTTCATGACGGATATTAAATTGGAAGGTAATAGTTTTTGAAAAATTGGTGAAAGATCTTGAGCAACTAATGGATTATGTTTTCTATCTAGATTATCCATCCCATCCCACTAAAGATAATTGATTATATTCTCCAATAATCAATGGACAATCGTCATGTATCTATCATATCACCCCTTTTGTTTGTTGAAGGTAGGATATTATGTAGTGATTATACTAAGAAGCCATTAGATTGAACAATAATTATCCATTGGCACATATGACACTTGATTTGATATTAATCCACTTTGTGCTAAAAGAAATAATCTTACCATCTGAAATGTTGCTTTAGGGTATGACTAAACATTCCCTAAAGAACATATAGGGATTCTTTGGACATTAGTTTTCCTTGTTTTTCTTTAAATCTAAACCAATATTTTGCAAAGAAACAAGAAATAAACTTTTTATTCTTGTTATGGTCAATTTATCCAACCCACTCCAAACAATATAGAGCTTTGGATTCTTAAGGTCATTTACATTAGTATCAACATTTCCATTGTTGTGATGAAGCTATTGTAGCCATGGTTGATGTGCTCCATATTCCCATTATAACATGACACAACTCCATTTATTATTCTCTATCTTCGTCAAGGTGTTGCACATAAAATTATGATTATTCATAATTCCCTTAATCAAAATATCACCAAATATAGAGTTATCCTATTTCTTTTGCAATCCATCTCATACCTTTGTTGAATAAATTTGATTTTGATAAGATTGAATGCAATACCAAAGGGATTTTCTTTGTTCTATAGAAAATATGCTCAATGGCCATAGAGAGATATATCCATTTCAATAACCCTGTTAAAATTGGCAACTAGGGCCAAACTTCATGTGGGTCATCTTATTAATGGACGCTGATATTTTTCTTGGATCCCTCTCATCGAGAGGTGTAGGATTGATCTAAAGATCCTTTGATTCAGATAAGTATTCACGGAGATATGAATTTATTTGTGTTATGGTACAATTCATCAAGGTTAGCCAACTACCAAATAAACCCCACTTGTGCTCAACATTTTAGTATAAATAGAGGTGGCCTTCAAGTCATTTCAACACACTTGGGATCTCTTCCTCTCTACTTGTCTTTGGGTTTTAGTAGGAGGAGAGATCCTAAGGGATAACGCTGCCCTAATCCAAAGGGCAGAAGCCGAAACTACCGAGAATAGCTAGAATTTCCGGAACTACCAGGAACTACAGGGAATAGCCAGAATTGTCGGAACTGTCAGGAAAAGCAAGAACTGCTAGAATTGTCGGGAAAAGCCAAAACTATCGGGAACTACTGGGAAAAGTTGGAACTGCCAAAACTGTCGGGAATAGCCAGAATTGTTGGAACTGTCGAAACTGTCGGGAATTGCTGGAACTGTCGGGAATAAACGGAATTGCCGGAGCTGTCGGAACTGCCGGGAATAGCCGGAACTGCCGGAAAAGCCAGGAAAGCTGACACAGAGGGCAGAATTCGGAACTGCCAGGAACTGCTGGGAAAAGCCAAAACTACTGGAACTGTCGGGAATAGTCGGAATTGCCAGAACTGTCGAGAAAAACCGAAATTTCTGAAACAGTCGGAACAGCCTGAGCATCTATCTCCAAAAAAGAGAAGCATGCAAGGGACAACTAACTAACATTGGGAGAGTTATATGGTACTTAGCAGCAAATACACCATGCATGCAAAATTACATCTAGCATGCAAGGGATAAGTAGCATGCAATAGCAAGCATGCAAAGGACAACAAGCATGTCAGGGAAAACAAGCAAGTAAGATGTAGCCAGCACATAGGTCAGTATGGCAACATCGTGCAACAATGGCACATAATGCAGTACAATGATGGGTACAATCATGATTAATGAAGCATGATGAGATGCAACATAGTGATGATGGGTGCAACATGGTGTAGCACGGTGAGGTGCAGCATGATGACGAAATGCAGCACAACGATAGGTGAAGGAGTCACCTTGGAGAATCAGTTGAAGTAACATGTCTTCAACTAATCTCATGTATCATCTTCTTAGAGATGATCTATGCTCTTATCTAGATAAGTCAAAGTGTTGACTTCCATTGTAAACATACTATCTCTCTCTCTCTTTGCTGAACTATTGAAGAATTGATCAAGGGTTTCCCCACATTGGGGTTTGTCCTTGGCTAGCGCCACATCTTATGTCCTCTTGTCTTGGCTTGTATTCTGCGATTTATGTTTATGTTCTATCTGCAGTTTACTTTAATGCTGATGTTATTGCTAATTTGGAAATGATATTGAGCTAACTGTGAAAATTGAAATAAATTGCTCTAAGCATAGAACATACCTAAAATTAACATGGTATCAGAGTTGAGGTGAAGACAATGCCTAAGCAAGAGTGAAAGAGCAATCACCGAAGACAATTGGGAAATGACAAAAGAATCAGTGGATTCTTCATCCCTCTTCAAATTCACCGAGGGTGAAGTTAAAGCAGAGAATATTTCAGAATAGTGCAGCAGAAGTTTCTGATGGCCTACCTAAAGATCACTTCATTGGGAAGTCTGGATCTAAGGGTGGAAGGAAAGGCAGATGCCTTGGTTGCAATAAGTTCAGCCATTATGCGAAGGAGTGCCCGAATGGCAGAGACACATCTCTTGATGAAGATAACAATCATTCCAGGGACATCTTCAATGATCAAAGGAATGACAGGTAATGTAGGTCATCAATGAAATGGTCGACTCTTCAAAGAAAGCAAGGAACCCCATGCATGAAGAATCAAATGTTGTTTTTGATAAGATAAAGAAGCGTTAACTTGTATTGGCCCTCTCCTTCAAATTCTTTGGGAATATAGCTTATTGATTGTAGTGCTTCAAGGCACTTCATCGAATATAAGGGTGCACTCTCTAATTTGGTAGAGATGGAAACAATCGTGGGATTATACTTGGAGCCGATGCCACCTATCCCGGAAATGGTGTAGGGAATGTTACCCATCAATTGAATGAGGGTAACTCGATTCATTTACAGAATCTATTTTATGTACCTGATTGCAAGAAGAACCTGGTGTCCATTTCAACAATGGAAGTCGAAGGTTATGAGGTGGCACTCATCGATGGAAAGGTACGTGTTTGAAAATAGAATTTTCAAAGATGTTTTTGAGTTCAGGGTTGTATCAAGTTGCAGGAAGTCCACTGGGGACCATGTCCATTGACACATAGTACCAGAGGTCTGTGAGTCAGATGGTGACAGGAATGCCTGAATTCAAAAAGATTATGAAAGTACATGTCTGAGATGTACCGAAGGAAAATCTTACAAGGGGACCATTCCCCTCATGTAGCATGTTCACAGGTTTGGAACAACCCGAGGGGTTTGAGATTGATGATCAGGAATCTCACGTATGCAGGTGGAAGAAATCCCTCTATGGCTTTAAGAAAAACTCCCTGGGCATAGTATGAGAGGATTGATAGTTGTCAGATGAAGCTGAGATTCACTAAGAGTGAAGCTGATCCAAACCATTGTTTGAAGTTTGTGGATGATAGACCTCTCATACCAGCACCTTATGAGGATGACCTATTTCTGACAGGTGCAGACCCTCTCATTTGCAGAATTAAGAGGGAGTTGGATTCTGGATGTGGAATGATAAACTGCAAGCCTGTGACTACCTCGAGGATCTTAACTTTCAGAAGTTATATGTTAGTTATGTCGGATCAGGTTTGGGAAATGCCTTTGAGTTTCATAAACTCATTCGCGTTGATGTTCTTGTTGAACTTCCGTCTGGATATATGTTTTGCAGTTAGCATGGTGAGCTCATATTTGGTTGAGCCTCACTCGATTGGTGCCAAGAATCTTCTAAAATATCTTAGAGGCACAATCTCTCATGGATTGAGATACACTGCCAAAAATACAAAACTGCATGATTATTCGAATGTTGACTAGGCAGGCAACGTGGAGGATCACTAGAGCACTTCTTAGTGCTGGTTCTCTTTGGATTCTTCTTTGATATCATGGATGAGTAGGAAGCAGAAGTCGGTTGCTATAAGCACCGCTGAGACCAAATACATAGCTACAAGTATGATCTCGTATGAAGCTGCCTAGTTGTGGAAGCTCTTCAGTGAGTTGTTTGTACACATGATGAATACCATTGTGATTATATGTGGCAACCAGAGGGGAGATTCGATTATTGAGGAATCCCATATTCAATGATTGCTCCAGCAGATAGACATCAGATACTGCCTTATCTGGGATATGGTAAGTCGATGAGCAAGGAGGCTCCATCGCATTGAGATTGATGTACAGGTCGTAGACATTTTGTCAAAGCCTCAGGAAAGGTCAAATCTGTGACTTTCCCGAACGACTTGGAGTCGTTGAGAGACCTTCTTATAAGAGTTCTGCATGTTACATGCTTTAAGCTCTGGGAGCTTTGGGGGGCTTGGGGTACTTACTGGAGCAACATACGACCACAGGGAGACTCACCCTCCCCTGGTGGTGTGGTATGTACAAGATGATAGGTTCAAACTTCCCCTGCAATACCCCGTGGCGACTGTGGAACAAGGTGATTAGTTCTTCTGTGGGTCAGGATGATTAGTTCTCCCATGGCAACTGTGGAACAGGATTATTAGTTCTCTTGTGGTTTGGGATGATTAGTTCTCCTGTGGAAACTTTGAAATAGGATGATTAGTTCTCTCGTGGAAACTGTGGAACGGGATGATTAGTTCTCCTGTGGGCCAGGATGGTTAGTTCTCCCGTGGAAACTGTGGAACAAGATGATTAGTTCTCTTGTGGGACAGTGTGATTAGTTCTCCCATGGCAACTGTTAAATAGGATGATTAGTTCTCCTATGGGCCGGGATGATTAGTTCTCCCGTGGCGACTGTGGGATAGGATGATTCGTTCTTCTATGGACAGGATGATTAGTTCTCCTGACGATGCATCCTACCCATGCTGTCTGGGACTCATGGGAAGTACCTCTCACCTGATCAATGAGAAGGGAAATGGGGTTAGGAACCATAGTAGTACTATCGATGGACGCATCAATTTATATATCGTACTCCCTATGCTAAGATGACCTCCATTGATCTGGGATCAATGAAATTGATCTGGGATCAGTATGAGTGGTTTGAGACACTCTCTTGTGATATTGATCTGGGATCAACAAAAATGACCTCGAGCCAGTAAGAGTGATGTGACACACTCTCTTCAGATGAAATTGACTTCGGGTCAGTAGAGAATGGTATGAGACATTCTCGATCAATTCTTCTTCTTCATGGTTCAGCAGAGTAGTGCAGGGCATTGATGGCAGAGATAGTACAGTCGGACACATGGATCAGTGGATGGAGTTCTCCCTAGTTGAGAGGGAGTGTTAAAATTGGCAACTAGGGCCAAACTCCATGTGGGTCATCTTATTAATGGAAGATGATATTTTTCTTGGATCCTTCTCATCAAGAGGTGTAGGATTGATCTAAATATCATCCCATTCAGATAAGTATTCATGGAGATATGAATTTATTTGTGTTATGGGACAATTCGTCAAGGTCGGCCAACAACCAAATAAACCCCACTTGTGTTCAACGTTTTAGTATAAATAGAGGTGGCCTTCAAGTCATTTCAACACACTTGGGATCTCTTCCTCTCTACTTATCTTTGGGTTTTAGTAGTAGGAAAGATCCTAATGGATAACGCTGCCCTAATCCAGAGGGCAAAAGCCGTAACTACTGAGAATAGCTGGAATTGCCGGAACTATCGGGAACTGCCAGGAACTGCCGAAATTGCTGGGAATATCCAGAATTTCCAGAACTACCGGAACTACCAGGAACTGTCGGGAACTGCCGAACTACCAAGAATAGCCGGAATTGCTGGAACAGTCGGAACTGCTGGGAACTGTTAGGAATAGCCGGAATTGCCTGAACTATTGGAACTGTCACGAATAGCCAGAACTATCGGGAAAAGCCGAAACAACTGAAACAACCGGGAAATCTGACGCAGAGGGCAGAAGCTAGAACTGCCGAGAAAAGCCAGAACTGCTGGAATTGCCAGAACTGCCAGAACTACCGGGAATAGTTGGAATTGCCGGAACTGTCGAAACTGCCGGGAACAGCCGAAATTGCCGAAATTTCCGGAACGGCCTGAGCATCTGTCTCTAAAGGACAGAAGCATGCAAGGGACAACTAGCATGCAACAACAAGCATGCAAAGGACAACAAGCATGCTAGGGACAACAAGCAAGCAAGATGCAGCCAACACATAGGTTAGTATGGCAACATGGTGCAGCAATGGCACATAATGCAGTACAATGATGGGTACAGTCATGATTAATGAAGCATGATGACGAAATGCAACACAACGATAGCTGAAGGAGTCACCTTGGAGAATCAATTGAAGCAGCATGTCTTCAACTGATCTCACGTATCATCTTCTTAGAGATGATCTATGCTCTTATCTATATAAGTCAAAGTGTTGACTTCTGTTGTAAACATACTATCTCTCTCTCTCTCTGCTGAACTATTGAAGAACATATAAGAAGAATTGATCAAGGGTTTCCCCACATTGGGGTTTGTCCCTTACTAGCACCACATCTTGTGTCCTCTTGTCTTAGCTTGTCTTATGTGATTTATGTTTATGTTCTATCTGCAATTTACTTTAATGTTGATGTGATTGCTAAGCTGGAAATGATATTGAGCTAACTGTGAAAATTGAAATAAATTGCTCTAAGCATAAAACATACCTAAAATTAACAAACCCGCCCTCCATTCTATAGGAAATCCATTTAAACATTTCAAAGAGATATATATGCTTTGATAAATTTTGAATATAATATGTTCTGTAACATTTTTTTAATGTTCATGGAGAGGTATCTTCAACAAAGAAAGTCCACCAAAACCATTTTTAGTGCTTTTTGAAGAATAGTAAAGAGGCACTTGAGAGCCAACAAGGAGGTAGAGGATCCTTATTCAAGCTTAGGAGGAAGGGGAGAAAAAGAATTTAAACATATTTTATAGTTAAGCCCCATATTGATTGCACCTCAAATTTCGATGTTCTAGATGGATGTTGGAATTTTGATGTATCTCATTGTTTAAAATGAAAAAAATGTAACTTTCAATAATTTCTATGAAGTTGTGATCCCACATTGAATTTTTTCCATCATCATCAAAAGACATTGTTGGATTTTGCACCAAAATGTAGTAGTGAGCCTAGCTAGCCTATTCGATAAATGACCCTTTTTCCACGAGGTAAAGTTCAATGACCTCATTTTGTAGTGTATGTGTTTGAACCCATGGAGAGTGATGACATCCAAGGCTCCCGAAAGGTGCATCATGAAGGTACACCATGAGGTAATGATGGATTTAATGCTTATCCAAATACTAAAAATTATGATGCTACATATGAAGTCCTTAGTGAATTTTTTCAAGTGGGATCCATACTTGGGTACTTTGTGGGTTGAGTGCCTCCCAAGGAAATTATTAGAAGTTGCATTTTTATGACTAGGAACCCTTTAGTTGGAAATGCATTTACATGTAGAACCTAACCAAAGGATTTTTCCCATTCCAATTAAATAATTCCACCTATGTCTAAGAATTACTTATGTGTAACCCGTGGGTTTGTAAGAATACCTTAGCAGTCATGAATTGGTGGTCCATTGATTATTGATTAATTGAGAGGCCAAGCTAGATTTCCTTGTAAGTATACCTCCTTGACCTTCCCATGTAATTTTGTTCAACCATTTGGAAAATTATTTCCCTTTTAGTGGAAGTTATTTGTGAATAGTTGAGATGTTTTTAAGCCCTATGCTTTAGCAACGTATTTGTTTTTGAATTAACTAGGGAAAGGAAATCAAAGAATTTCTAAACATTTGAGCTGGTAACTATGTACATTACCAACCAATCCGCTATGTCAACTTGCCAAAGACCTACTTCTATTGCCAAAACTTGGGGCTTTGATCATCAAATTAGAGAGTGCTTGGTTATTATCTATTTTAACTCTGAAACAACCCCACTTACTTAGATCACCCTTGCTATCCAAGCCCCTAGGCTCTCAAAATAGCTAAAGATACATGGAATGAAGTTGTGAAAAATGGAAAAGAGGCTATCATAGCCAAGAACCAACGTGTGAATGCCACAAACATAATTCGTTTGCTATGAAGGCCTCACTTATTTTTGTTCCAAGAAAGAAGCTCAAATAACATGCTCACCATATAACGAAATAATGAAACTAATGTTTTTGATACCATTCTAAACAACCGAAGTAAACCACCCTAAGAGAGGGAGTATTTTGGTGCATAATGTATGTTGATCTTTGATTTCTCAAGGATAATGACATGGATATTCTTGATGCTATTAGTTTTATAAGGCCTCATGGATAATGGTATCAATGATCGCATAAAAAAACCCATTATTTGTCCATTTCTCACTTCTTTGGGTGGGATAGTTTTTTTTTTTGCTTCCAATGATTCAAAATGACGGAGCTCTTGTTTTGTATTGCTTTATCAATGCTAATTCCAAGAAGTAAGGTTTTTTATTTTTATCACACTAAAGGTAACGAGGGGCTTACAATCCTTGTTTCTCCCTAGAGAACTACAAATATCATGGGGTAGGGTATGAACCAATCCATCTACTTATGTTGGTGCTCCTCTAGCTAGAAAAATTATTTATTGACTTAGCTAATACATTTGCCTCAAATAATGTAAGAGAGTGTGTATCCTTTGACATTGGGTGATCTATGATATTTTGGTTTTGTAGATATTTTAACATGGTGGAATCTCAAAAAGATAAAGAGGGGTCCTTCCTATGCATTTGTCAGTTGATAAATATATAGTGTGGTTAGTCTTGAAGGTCTACCATGGAATTTTTGACCCTAACCAAAATCAATGAATTTTTTATTATCTAAATTATGATTTACAGGGACCAACTTTTATAAAGGCACCAAGTGAATGTAATAGAGGCTAGATAGGGCTTTACTCTTTCAGTATAATACTTTTTCTTTTACTCATATTGTGGGCACTCAATTCATGTGGAAGGCACGAATCAAAGGGAGTTCAAAGTAATCAAATGATATGAACCCACTAAATCCTCAATGTCTCCTATCTCAAAAGCTTTGGTTGTTCAACTTTCATTCACATGGTTTGGAACCTCATCCCTTGGCCACATGGGATTTGGGATACATCATATGGTAGGATGATGCTATCTTTATAATTATGGCCTTCTTGAGAGGCTATGGTTGATGAATTGCCAAAATTTTCCATGATTGCAACTATGCAATGAGTAAGGATACATAAGTGCTTATGGAATATTTGCAATGGTCCCTAGTGATGAAGATATGCAAATGGGATACAAACTTTAACATGCTGTATGTGTAGAAGATGCTTTTCAGGTGACAAGCACTCAATTGTACACCTAGTTGCATTGGATTAAATATAATGATAGGCCCACCAAACCCCATTACCAAGCACTAGCCACTAAGGAGGTGTACAAAGCCATATTTTCCCTTAAAAATGTTGTGAGCTAGACAAGTAACCTAGTAGAGATTAAGCATGAATTTTCTAGATTGATATCAAATAGTTTTTTAGTCTTAGGGCCTCTCCCATGAAAGCCATGAGGCTACTCAAAAGTTTCTTGATGTTGTGCCCTCCAAGCTTTTAATAGAGAAATAACAAGGCTATGACCTAATAGTGACCTCAAATGAGCTAACTACAATGCTTCATGTAATAATAAATGACATCATCCTTAGTTTTTTTTAAATAAATTTGATATGATAAAAATGTTGTCATTTGAATTATACTTAAAGATATAAATTTTAAAAGGAACTACAATACTTATAACAAATATTATAATAATAATATTATTACTATATGTTTACTGAATATGTTATACTTTTTTTAGAAGAAAAAAAAAAAAATATCTTCATTAATTGAGGACATGTTTTGCATTGGCATGGATCAATTTCATAGCAGCTTTCTAAACTGCTACCCAACAACAAATCCTGTTATACAAAAACTTACCAGAAATAACAACATAAAATCCCCAACAGGATTTGAAAAATGAACATAAGAAACCAACACAGGGGCATAGCCATACAAAAGAAGATGTCTCTAGCATGCTTGGAGGCAGATAGAGAGGAATAGGAAACAAAATTCATAGGGTGGAGACAAAAAGGAAGCCAGAGAAGCCAGTGATTAGATCTCAAAATTTCCCTGAACACAGATCCTACCTTCTACTAGAAATTCGAAAAACATACGTCCACGAAGGAGGGACAGACCTCACTTGGAGAGAGTATCAAATTCGATATGTTGTTCTCGGTAAACATGCTAAAATGAGAAATATGAGATGGATGCCTTTAAGTCCCAAATTTGTTGCATCCAATTACAAAGTGTAGGCACCTCCAACGCATTCCTCCCCTGAATCCATTGAATCATAGATAGCGAATCTTGTATTATTATGATCCTCTCGATGCCGAGCCATGATGAACATTGAAGATCTCCCAATTGTAATGTTCCAAAAAGGAAATAACAATGATAAAGAAAGAAAAATACCATACACATTGAAATATTTAAACAACAATCAAACGCCCATAATTTAAACTGGAACTGCGCCAAAATTCAACCATTTTATTATATATGGAGAAGAGTACATTGCATGAAATATGTGCGCCTGGGCTTGCCTAAGCAAGCTAAAGAATACCAAGTGAGGAATATGCTACCTAGATGCAGAGGAAAGGCTTCTCCTCAATGTTTTGCGCTGGCCTTGGAAATTCTTCAATTGCTAGCTGGAAGAAAACCACGTTTGAGCCTCCAAAAGTGCTAAACAAAATTCTTCAAATTAATCTTGAGCTCTCCACCAAAATCCCAGAAAGGGTTTGGCCAAATTTTACTGACCACCTGAGACCCAAAATTTAAGCTCACTTCTCCTTACTAGCTGCCAAATAATTATGTTGTTTTGGGGTGCCAAAACGCCTCCAAAAATTTTGTAAAATTTGGAGCAAACTCCCTAACCAAGAAAACCCAAAAAGGATTTGGACTAATTCTGACCTGCTAGAATTACCCAATTTTTGGTGTTATGCCCTTCCTGGCAGAATTGTGTCCCCTCACATTAGTTTCTAGAGTTGGCATTTAGTTCTCCTCAATTTGCTATAGAAATTCCCTAGAAATTACCTCCTGAAAGGTGAGTGGATTTTCCTTCCCAAAAGCCCACATAAGCGCGAAGTATTCAGCCCCATGAATTTTACCTAGTGTCACTATTGCGCAAGCCCTATATTGGCATATTTGGATCTCACAAAAGATACAAATTCCAGCCTTGAAAATATTCATAAATGCTAGTCCAACTTGAGGGAAATTTTTGCTAAATTCTCAGGCCAAAATACCACTTTCCTATGCCCCAATGCAATGGTACAATTTTAATCCTTGCGTCCTCCATGGAAATCGAACTAGTTGAGAAATGGGTTGAAAGGTACCACAATCTCCAACAAATTTACCTCCTACCGAGTTCAAAAATTCCTCCTTAGGGTGGCACTCGAAGTCCACCGAAAGAGAGGCTGGAATCCCACTTGGGAATTCCTTATGTTAAGCAGCTCAAGCGAACTAGAGTTGATTTGTAAAATGATCAAAGATACCAAATGGAGGCCCCCAAGCTCTATTTATAATTTTTGGCCCTCTCTCCCTTGGTGGTCCCCACCTTCCACTAATTCACACCCCTTGCTTTTTCTCTCTCTTCTCACTTGTGAGAATTGCCACTTGGGTCGAATTTCTCTCCTTGTGGTCCCCACTCTCCACTAAAGCTGCAATTTACTTTTTCCATCCTAAGTTCCAATGCTAAAATTGCCTCCTCTTCCAAATATCCTCTCTAATGTGGAAAATCAAAATTGGGGATATTACATTCCTCCCCACCAAAAATTTCTTTTCCTCAAGCAATGCCTGAACAAGTTCCCCTCTGACTGTTGATCATTAATATCATCATCAATAATACCTGGGCCCCAAATGTGCCACTGAGTAATCCCTGATCTCTGCACTATCTAGTCATGAAGGAATCCCTTGATACCTGGATCCCAAGCCATCCTAATCAATGTGAAGCACCCCTTGCTCCACTCACTTTCCAACTAGGTATAGGCTGCATAATCCGTCTATATACTATCAATAAGTAGAGCATCATGATAATGTCGGACTTTGTCCAACTCTCCATGAAGCTTATAAGTAGTCCACATCATGCACACCAAGAGTAAATTCCTAAAGATACAACCCAATCCCTATGGGGATGAAGTTTTTCTCGCATGATCTCCTCCTAATATCCTCTTGTTGATCAACTTGCCATGCTGATGAAGTCCCCTACACCATCAGCAAGTCATTGGAGCCCAATGGAAAATATGAGTGATCTCCCCCTATAACAACTAGCTCATCTGTAAAGGTCGTTGAGTTGTATAGTACTACGATGCCCAAGTCCCATGCTCATCTCATAAAAGTGCCAACATGTTGTCGCTGCACCACTCTAACTCGAATATGTTGTCCATCATGTGCACTACAACCTCCTCCCCTAAAACTTGGAGGTGAAATATCGATGAAGGCCAAGCTCTTCCTCCCCAAATGTCTCGATGATGTCAATATCTACCCACCCATCACTAATATTGATCTTGAGCTGCAACTGACGAATCTCGCCTCGCCAATTAATGGAGGCCTCAGTGATCCGCCATGTGTCAACCCCAAATTGAGCTAGATCACCCTCTGCTATGGTCCTGCTCCTCATGAGATGGGATGGCCTGTCAACCAATTGAATCCATGGATCCCCTAGCCAAATTTGCTACTACATAACTCTAACAACTGTTGGAGTCCATCCATCACTTGTCCCTAGTCCCTGCATGCAACTAACATATAGTCTCTAGATATTATGAACTAATCTAATGCATGCTAAATTGGCCTGTGCCTGCCACTACGTAGTACTAATGACTGTTGGAAGCCACATGTGCCAAATAACTACCCCGTGAATGTAAGCAATAGATGGGTATACAATGCTCACAATTAACTCAGTGTATGTGGACCTGTCCTACTCCTGCGAACCATCACTAGTGAGTCTTCCATCCGCCCTCTCGATAATGTGCCAATACAATGTCTAGAGCCTAGACACATACTGGAAAGTTTCCTCAGCCGTACATGGTACCCTCTGCTCATGCATGGTCCTCCCTGGACTCTCAAGATATAACCATAATGTCTAGTTTTGTTTTTTGAGTCTAAATGTAATGAGATGGTAAGTAAAATCCCTCCTCTCCTTTAAAACAAAGTAAAAACACCTAAGAAATATTAAAAATAAAAAGTGCATGGCTGAGTATTATACTATATTTATGAAAACAGTATGAGGCAATACATTTTTTTATTAAAAAAACAAATAACAATAATATTCTATATTAATCAAATATATATGATTTTTTTTACATATTTATACTTAAAATAAGAATGATTATGTAAAAATTAAAGATTTCAAATTTATTATAAAGTGAAAATACCATAATGTAAACAATACCTATAGATACTTTAAAAATAATAAAAGATATATTCTACTTATTTTTTAAAATAATAAAAATTATAAATTATAAATAAAAATAATAAACAAATATATTCTACCTATTTTTTTAAATAATAAAAATTACAAATTATAAAAAAATTGCAATTTTAAAAAGGAATAAATTCAACATTAAAATAAAAAATTATCATCACTAGTTTCTTCATACTTTAGACTTGATAGAATTATGATGCTGTCAAAGCAATGCTTTTACATAATTCCAGCCTACACGATTCTATATTTGCTTTTCAATAATGTTATAACGTCATCAATCACTGTGTCTATTGGTTAGTAGTTTCCCTTCCCCTGGTTCTCCCCAGTTTCTTCAACAGATTGGCCATTTATTGGTTCTCCCCATTTTTTTCCACATGGTCTTCATCCATATTTCTCTGTGACTCAACGTCCTCGACTTTGATCCAGCGGTCCATCAAGTCCACACAGCACCTGAGTGATTTTCTTTCACTTTGTAAAGGAATGCTTCGGATGCTCACAAATTTCTCATGACAGCTTCTGCTCAGTCGTCCAATTCGACTGTGGATAAGTGAATCGTGTAGGTTCTGACATAAAAAAAAAAATCGTTGAGCAGTCCTTTGTGTGCAGCGAAGTTCACTCTTCCTTTGAGTTTTACCACTGTTGGGAGAGTGATGCGCTCTTTTTCTTACTTATTCCATTGCGCTTAACACTATCTGTGGAATGGGCAGAGCTGATAATATTTTCATACACAAATCCTAAAAGATGTGAATTCAACCTTAATACACCCTCGGCTAACACATACGAATCCTGACTGTTATGTGTGGACCGAAAAGGAGACAGAGTCTGCCTAGTTTGGCTTAAATTCAGTTGAGGTCTGGATCTGTGCCTGCCTCTGTCTCATCAACACCCGATCCGTCAACGGGTTTTGGTCCGATCTTGATCAAGATCCGAAGAGATCCTATCACTCACGAAAGAAGATGCTGCCTCTGCCTCTGCTTCCCCCTGTCAAGCATCAGGTTTGGATATGTAGCTGCTTTCCAGTCACTGATTATCAGTAAGGCAAACACAGGTATCAGATTTTTTAACTCAATAATATCTTTCTGACCTGCAAATGGCTGTAGGATTGGTCGAGATCTTGGGGTCGCCCGAGCTGCAGCAGCGTTGTGTTCCTTCTTGATGCTACCAGGGAAACTAAAGAGAATATGATCGAAAATCTAGAGTTCCAATGCGTGGGAGAGCACAGAAGAGGAACAGGCACGGGAGGGGTCAAACCCTTTCCTTCAAGATCGGATCCGTCAATTTGTATGCTTGACAAGTCAGGATCCGATCCCTCAATCTGAGAAAAGGCAGGTAAAGATCGAGATCTCAACTCAATTTCAATAATGGCAGGTAAAGATCGAGGCCTCAACTCAATTTCAATAAAGGCAAGTAAAGATCGAGACCTCAACTCAATTTCATGTATGCTTGGGATACCCTGTCTCCTTTACAGAACATATTTAACAGTTAGGGTTCGCAATTATTAGCCGAGGCCGCATTGAGATTGAATTCGCATCTTTTAGGGTTTGTGTATGAAAATACTTTCAGCTCTTTCCATTCCACAGATCATGTTAAGCTCAATAGATTGAGTAAGAAAGAGAGGGATTCACATCACTCTTCAACAGCGGAAGAACTCAAAAGAAGAGGAGTGAAGTTCGCGGCACACAAAGGGCTGCTCAACGAAATTCGTTTCGATGGCAGAACCTGCACGAGACATTTATCCACAGTCAAATTGGAGGATAGAGCAGATGCAGAAATTTGTTGGCGTTTGAGTCATTCGTTTAAAAAGGGAAAGAGAGACGGCTAAGGTTTTATGTGGACTTAATAGATGGCTTCATCAACAATGCCGGGGACGTTGAGTTGCTGAGAAGACTATAAATCCAGTCACACCGGCACCGACGAAGAAGTCTCTGGAACGGAATGGGGAAAGAGTATTGTCAGTGTTTTGAAAGGCATGGCTGGCAATGGCTTTCAAAGGCATGGCTGGTAATGACTTTTATACTTTTTATTGTACTGCAAATTTCTCTTGTGGGAGCAAGTCCGCCTTCGTGTAGAAACCATGAAATGAGTATACTTGGCTGTGTTGCGCAACCTGCTCCATTACATGGAAACCGAAAAACACACGAATGGTAAGCTGCTCCATTTCATGAAAACGCCAAGAAACATGAATTTGTCATCGCTTCTGCGAGAAGATTTTGCTTAGCATTGTTGGATCAGGTGCACAGCTAAATTAATTAAACACACAGCAGAATAAATCAACAAGCACATAAGACACAGCTTTTAACGAGGTTCACCCAACCAATCTGGGCTACGTCCACCAAACATAGGCATCAGGAGTTTATTAATAAAATCAGGAGATTACATCATGAAATCCTCACACTCTCTTAGCAAATCATCCGAATGACTGCCTGTTATATAGCATAGAGAATCTAACAGCCTCATAACTCCCTCACATCAAATATAGGAGGCATTAACTCCCTCCCAACAACCTGGAGCTAATCTAGGAACTGGAATTCCTATTGTTGTCATCCTTCAGAGATTTTTGCCTATTTGACTAAAACAGAAAATCTCAACAATCTCCACCTTGACAACAATTCGCCCGATGCCCTGTTATTATTATTTTATCTTTTCTGCAAGCCAAGAGAAGCCAAACACCAGCGTAGCTTCTCCAACAAAACTGGTTTCGTGAACATGTCTGCACAGTTCTCCTTTGTATGCACCTTTTCAAGAGAAACTCCCCTTTCAGTGATAACCTGTCTTACAAAATGATATTTGATTGGAATATGCTTTGACTTACTATGATAGGCCGGATTCTTAGCCAAATGTATTGCACTTTGACTATCACAAAGTAACCTGATGTTGTTCTGTAACCTACCAAACTCACCAAGCAAACCTTTCAACCAAACCGCCTCTTTGCAAGCATGAGAAGCAACAATGTATTCTGCTTCAGTAGTGGACAAAGCAACAATATTCTGTAGCTTTGACATCCAGCTGATAGCTCCACCTGCAAGAGTAAAGACGTACCCTGAAGTTGACCTTCTCTTATCCAAATCACCTGCAAAATCGGAATCAACATATCCGCAAACAAATTCACTACTCTTATTGTAAGAAATACAATAACTACTTGTGCCTCTCAAGTACCGAAGCACCCATTTTACTGCTGACCAGTGTTCTTTACCCGGATTTACCATGTACCTGCTGAAAGCACCCAACTGCATGAGAAATATCTGGTCGCGTACACACCATCGCATACATCAAACATCCTACTACATTGGCATAAGGAATTCGAGACATATAATCCTTTTCTTCATCTGTATTAGGACATAAACTCGAAGAAAGCTTAAAATGAGAAGCTAAAGGGACTGACACAGGCTTCACATTATTCATACCAAACCTCAAAAGTATTTTCTCAACATACTTTTGTTGTGATAGCCACAGCTTACCATTGCTCCTGTCTCTGAAAATCTCCATGCCCAAAATCTGTCTTGCGGCTCCTATATCTTTCATATCAAACGTCCTTGCCATCTGAGTCTTCAACCTGTTGATTTCTTCAATGCTTTTGTTTGCTAAAAGCATATCATCAACATATAACACTAAGATAATGAACATGCCATTATTTAACTGCTTAAAATACACACAATGATCATATTCACTTCTTACATATTTCTGACTCAACATGAAAGAATCAAACTTCTTATACCACTGCCGAGGCGACTGCTTCAGGCCATATAATGACTTCTTGAGCCTGCAGACAAATTTCGCATTGCGATGCTGAACAAACCCTTCCGGTTGTTCCATATATATTTCCTCATCTAAATCACCATGTAGAAATGCAGTCTTAACATCTAACTGTTGCAACTCCAAATCAAACAAAGCCACTAATGCTAACACAACTCTAATTGAAACAATTTTAACCACTGGTGAAAATATCTCATGAAAGTCTATGCCAGCTTTTTGAGAAAACCCTTTTGCAACCAGTCTCGCTTTGTACCTGTCTTTTGTATCATTCACACCCCGTTTCAGCTTGAAGACCCATTTGCATCCCACAATTTTCCTGCCTTTGGGAAGTTCAACCAGATCCCACGTACCATTCTTACCTAAAGCCATCATTTCTTCCTTCATGGCTGCTTTCCATTTGTCACTATTTGAACCTTCTACAGTTTCCTGATAACACAAAGGTTCATCATCATTAGCGATCAAAGCAACTGAAGTAACATGATCATCATACCTTCTCGGACGACGTTTGATCCTTGTAGATCTTCTTAAGAATGTTTCTGGTGCTTCCCCAACTGGTTGTCTATCAACTGTAGGAATTTCTTCATGATCGCCATCTGGGACCTGTTCATGTCCTCCATCTGAACCCTGTTCATAATCTGATTCTGAAACCTGTTCATGATTATAATCTGAACTATGGTCGTTATGACTATCATTAGAAATGTTGTCAAACTGAATATGCTGGAAATCAGATACATCATCATGTTTCAATCTTCTATCTACATCTAATTGTACAAGAGAGGATTCATTAAACTTTACATCTCTGTTGATGATGATTTTGCGGGTAGTAGGATCCCACAATCTATATCCCTTTGTTCCATCACCATATCCAACAAAGACATACCTTTTTTATTTCGGATCTAATTTAGTTCGCTGATGTTTAGGCACTAGAGCATATGCATCACAACCAAACACTCTGAGTTTAGAATAGTCACAAGGGTGTCCTGTCCATACCTCTTGCGGAACCTTGCAGTCTATTGCCGTTGATGGAGATCGGTTTATCACATAACAAGCACTTGCCACTGCTTCCGTCCACAACTCCTTCGGCAACCCGGCGTTACTCAGCATACACCTTGCTCTCTCTAGAAGAGTCTTGTTCATGCGTTCAGCAACTCCATTCTGCTAAGGAGTATAAACCGTGGTCTTATGTCTTTCGATCCCTGCATCCTTGCAATAGCTGTCAAACTCCTTGGAGGAAAACTCACCACCATTGTCAGTTCTTAAACATTTTATAGTTCTACCAGTGCTGTTTTCTACCAATGCTCTAAACTGCTTGAAAACTGTAAAAACATCAGACTTCTTTTTCAACATGTAGACCCAAACTTTCCGAGAAAAGTCATCAATGAATGATACAAAATAAGATGAACCACCATATGAAGCTGTAGGAGCTGGACCCCACACATCTGAATGGATATAATCAAGTATGTCTTTACTAGTATGTTTGTCTGTTTTAAACTTTTGTTTACTTTGTTTACCAAACAGACAATGTTTACAGAAATCCAATTTTCTAGATCTTAGATTAGGAAGTAACTTTTGGTCAGCCAAAATTTTCAATCCTCTTTCACTCATATGTCCCAGTCTTTGATGCCATAAGTGAATGGAACTACTGTCATGTTCAGACACAGACACATGATCTGACCCAGTTCTACCTTCTAACTGAAATAGATTTCCTACTTTCTTAGCTTTCATAACTAGTAAGATGCCTTTGTAAATTTTCATTACTCCACCTTGAATTACAGTTTGATATCCATTTGAATCAAGTGCTCCTAATGAAATCAAATTTTTCCTCAAATCTGGTACATGCCTCACATCAGTTAATATTTTGGTTGTGCCATCAAACATTTGTAGTTGTATGCTTCCAATCCCAACAATATTACTTGTTACATCATTACCCATGTACACAACACCATCATCAATTGATCTATATGTTTTAAACCAATCTCTATGTATACACATGTGGTTAGATGCCCCGGAATCTAACAACCAATGTTGATCATGTTTTGAAATATTAACTGACAATACCTCATCACTCATACCTGAACCAGATACTGAATCTGTATCTGTGGTGTTGGCTTCCTTCTTCTCTGTCGAAGAGCCTTCTTTAGCAGCCTGCTTTCGCTTCCAGCAATCCTTTTTCAGATGTCCAGCCTTGCCACAATGCCAGCACTTCACCTTGGGCTTCTTTCCTTTGGACTTTGAACGAGAGTCGCTATGCTTTCCCCCGGAGTGTCTCTCTTGTGAGCGAACTCTGGCCATCATTACCTCTGATGTCGAGGTGTCTGCATTCGACCTCTTCCTTGTCTCCTCAGCCAACAAGGCTCCAACAACATCATCAAACTCAAGAATTTCTGATGTACTAAAACTTATGGAAGTAACAAAGTGATCCCAGGATTCAGGCAAAGAACATAATAAAGTTATCGCCTTATCCTCTGAATCAAATTTCACATCTAGACTGTTTAATTGCACCAACAAGGCATTAAAAACATTCAGGTGATCAGCAATTGAGGTACCTTCTTTCATCCGCAAACTGTAAAGCTGCCGCTTCAGGAGAATGCGATTTGTCAAAGACTTCGTCATATAGAGCTTCTCAAGCTTCGACCACAAGCCTGCGGCGGTTTTCTCTGACACAATGTTGAATAGAACATCGTCCGCCAGACATAACCGAATTGCACTCAGAGCTCTATCGTCCATCTCATCCCATTCATCCTCCGTCATGGAAGCAGGCCTTTTGTTTTTCCCCAACAGTGCTTTTGCCACACCTTGTTGAACCAGCAGATCGTGCATCTTCACCTTCCAGATCTCAAAATTATTCTTCCCATTAAATTTCTCAATTTCAAATCGGGCACTTTGAGTTTTCGCCATTTGTATCAAAAAACACAGTAATCTCCAATATCCAACCAGAAATAAAAAAAAATTGCCAATGCCTTTGTTTTTACACAACAAAAAAAAACTGACTTATTTCTGTGCAGAATTACAGTTCACAAAATACCTCCGTGCCAGCATAATACCTCAGGGCAGATAAACAACCTCAGCAGTATGAAACATAGCGCATTGATCCGCAGTGTTTAAAACATATAACTACGCCTGTGAGTTTTAAAAAATATATATATTTCCACGCTGTTGTTTCAATACACATCAAGGCTGTTGTTTTATATCACTGTTTGTTTCAATACACATCCACCGTGTTTTAATATATATATATACACATCCACCGTGTTTTAATATATATATATTACAGCAGGTGCTAATAATTACATATATGCACGCTGTACACCGTTGTAACACCAGCAATCACGCAGAAAAAACAATGAAATCCCCACGCATAAACCACGCCGTTTTATGTTATATCTTCATTGCTGGTTTGTCAAATATATATCAATGCTATTTACAAATCCATACCCACGCAGCACCAAAAAACAAACAAAAAACCACGCTGTTCATAAAACATGTCCACGCCCGTTTTCCTTAATACTTTTTGAACCTTTTGTATTTAAAAAAAAAGTTCACACCGTTTTTCTTAATGCTGTTCTTAAATTGGAGACATATGCTGCGTGTAATATATGCTGTTTTATATATATTCAATATATACATGCTGGTTTTCAAATTTATGTATCAGCGTTTGTTTTTTATATATATGACGGTGCATACCTTAATTCTACCAGCAACAGCGATTTAATACGCACCAACAGCTCCAGCAATGTTATAGAATACGCATCCGCTTCTGAACGCATTCACACAGAGTCACGCACCAACAGCTTCAGCAACACCTGCGCTCTACCTCCAAACAGTGCAGCTCCAGCACAGCCAGCGCTCCAGGCAACACCTCCAACATGCTCTGATACCAATTGTTGGATCAGGTGCACAACTAAATTAATTAAACACACAGCAGAATAAATCAACAAGCACATAAGACACAGCTTTTAACGTGGTTCACCCAACCAATCTGGGCTACGTCCACCAAACATAGGCATCAGGAGTTTATTAATAAAATCAAGAGATTACATCATGAAATCCTCACACTCTCTTAGCAAATCATCCGAATGATTGCCTGTTATATAGCATAGAGAATCTAACAGCCTCATAACTCCCTCACATCAAATAGGAGGCATTAACTCCCTCCCAACAACCTGGAGCTAATCTAGGAACTGAAATTCCTATTGTTGTCATCCTTCAGAGATTTTTGCCTATTTGACTAAAACAGAAAATCTCAACAAGCATCTCTTTGCTCTTTTGCGATATGTATAATGAAACATGAATTTGTCATTACTTCTGCCCTTAGTTTTTGCTTGGCATCTTTTTTCTCTTTTTGTTGAACGCATAAAAAAGTTTTATGCAGATAAGTATAAATAATAAAATTAACAGTTGAGAATGTTATGTTAGTAATTTCTTCTCTGTGCTAAATGTATAAAGAATAAAGCAATAAAATAATCAGTTTAATATGTTATGATTTTTTTTTGCCTAAATTTGTTTTTTTAATATTGGTATTTAAATTTTGGTTTAAGTTTATTCTGAGGGTTAGTTTTTGTTGTTTTAACATTGGTGTTTAAATTTTGGTTTAAGTTTATTTTAAGGGTTAGTTTTTGTTGTTTTAATATTGGTGTTTAAATTTTGGTTTAAGTTTATTCTAAGGGTTATTTCAGGTGGTTTAAAGTCACACTGAAAGGTTTTTGAGATCATTGTTATTTGTTATTGATTTTTTTTTGGGCAAGGTCTATTTCATTCGAAGTAAAAAAATGTTTATGTTTATTTTTTTTAATATATTGCGTTAACTATCACCTTGATGCTAACATGGAACTAGTCACCACCTTGGTGGTAACATGGAACTAGCCACCACTCAAAATGATATTGTTGGATTTGAAAGTTTATTAATATTTACCAATTTTGGTGTAACAACAAATACATTTTTTGTACATTGAATTGTATATTTTTGTTTCAAGTTTTAGAATTGGTGTCATATGATTGAATGGTCTAATTTTGTTTCAAGTTTTAGGATTGGTGCCACATATATGGCAGAAAAATACTAAAATGAAAATAATGGTTGAAATCTATTTATGTTGAGTACTTCTACATAGATTATAATATTTACATAGTGAGCTATTAAAATGATTAAGTATTTATAAATTTTTCATTTTCTACAAGTATTTTCTTTAGCTTTTAAAAAAATAAGTGATCTTTTAATAAATGAACATATAATAAAAAATCATTTTTAATAAAACTCCATACTAAAAACAAGCAAGGAAACTTTCTTCACTAAAACTTTGTTTGTATAGATAAAAAAGACCAATAATAAGAGATCAAGGTTTCAAGTGATACCCAAAAACCAACATTAAGAAAATAGTTAACCAACATTAAGAGAATAGTTAAAAACAATACATTTTGAAGTAATAAATATTATTTATCTTAATTTTGCATTTTAAGTAAGATATACTTAAATGACATTTAAGTGAGTGTAAAGTTGATGTTATATCTGTTTTTTATATTAAAAATAATTATTTTAATAATTGTATTTAGAGCGATTAAAAATTTAGCTAAATATATTTATTATTAAAGTAAATATATTATGTAAATAAATTAAATTAAAATAAATAAAAATTTAAAAATTTAAAACTTAAAAATAACATATATATAATAATAATAATAATAGAAATTATCAAAAATTCCTTTTAATCTAAATATTTTAGCATCTATATTTTTGTGTTTTATTTTCTTTTCTATTTTATCTATGCTTAATAGATTGAAGGTTCAAAATGAATCTATATTTATAATAACAATAGTGAGGATTCATTTTATTTACATTTGTCAAATTTATACTTTTAAGATTTAATCCAATGTGACAAACCTTGAATAAAGGTGAATCTAAAATTATTGTATACTACTAATAATAATTATGTAGATCCATCGTAGTAGTAACTATCAAGTTCATATTTCCAAGGATTTAATCTGAATTTAATAAATTTTGAGTAAAAATGAATTTAAGATGATGGGATGCACAATGTGGTGACTACGTTTACATGGGGAATCATGATAAGTGCAAAAATAAGGGTTTACTGACATAAAATTCATTTGGGATTTCTCACTCTTGAGGTCAAGTAAGGGTATAAATGGATTAATTGTTTGTTTTTGTTGATTTATTGTCTATTTTGCAGTTTCATTAAGCATGTGTGTTTTTCTTCACATATAAGTGAATCTATTGATAGATATACACAAAAATTTAATGTGCTAGATGTTGTAGTTTAAGTCTTGTGCATTTGTACTATTCCTTGCTTAGAATATGCATATCAAGTTAAGTAGGGTAGTTCAACTCTGTGTTTGAGCAATGTTTGAATCCATAACATTCAAAACATAAACGAGAATGATTTAAAGGCAAATTTATCATTATGGAAAGAGATTGGGTTGAGAGGCGTCTTTGACAACTTAGTGTGAAGGAGATGTAACTTCATGTTATATGTAGAGTTCATATGACATTTCAAAAAATATCAATAACAAAAATATTATTTCAATGTCCATCGTTTGTAAAATATCTTAGTGTTAGTTTTAATTAAAAAGCACACACACACACACATACATACATATAAGAAGTCAAAAACAACCTCCAAATTCACCATTCAGGTAGGAAGGATGTAAGTGCATTGAACAAAAACTACTTGTTATAATTCGTAAGCAAGCCTATGAGCATAATGCATTAATCCTCTAGGGGAATCTTGACATATTGTTGTCTTGATGTAATATTATTGCACATATGTTATAGACCTATAATAGAGTTGACTTTTCCAAGGTGCAAATTTGTATTTTGTAATATTGTACCATGCTAAGTCATATTGTACCACCATTTTTCTAGGGGTAACTGTTAAACCCATTGCAATTATTTCCTAAATTAAAGCACCTAAAATATACTTCTAAACACTTTTTGAAAGCTTATATTTGGCCATCAATTTTGGGTTGATAAGTAGTGCTAATTTGCAATTGAGTGCCCTAGAGCTAAACAAACCTTGATATAAATTGCTGGTGAAAGTGGGGTCACATTCCATCATAATAAATGATGGCATACATTTGAAGTTAAATATATTATCCATGAAGACTTCAACAACCATGGAGGATTTAAATGGGTGTTGTGGAATACAAAAATGAGAATATCTAGGAAGTCGGCTGACTATAACTATGATGACACAATTTATTTGTATATTTGGGTAACTCCACAATTAACCCCATAGAAATGCATTCGAGAAATTTTAAGGTCTACAATGGGTCTTTTGAGAAATATTATAAAATAATAGTGGAAATAATAAAATAAGATTATATTACATCATTAAATTTTAGAGGGAAAAAGAAAAAAACTAGTTTTTTGAACTCTTATTTTCAACTTATCTCCCTACGATTTTACTCAAATTTCGAGTGGGATCACTTCTTGGATGCATAAGTTAATTACTCATCTAAGGAGTACCCATGTTGGATACTTTTGATGAACCCCATTACACGAAAAATGAGAAATACATGAAAAAACGTGATTGTGATCACATTTTTCATGTATTTTTCAATTTTCTTGTAGTAAGGTCCATCAAAAGTATGCAACATGGGTGCTTCTTGGATGAGAAATTCAAAATTATGCATCCAACATGTTCTTTTGCTCGAAATTTGAGTAAAACCGTAGGGAGATAAGTGGAAAATATGAGTTGAAAAAAAAGTTTTTTGCTTTTAATCTTTTTACTTTTTTACTCCAAAAATGGTGAATCATCCCCCATGGTTAACATCATCATATTGAATCTTATTGGTTCTTATAAATTTGGTTTTGGTTGTAATTTTTGTTTTGAGACCCATTTTAGACCTCAAAATTTCTCTAATGGTCAGTCCATATTGTTGAAATTGTAACTAGGTTTGGTCTTCATAATGTATATTTATCATTGATATATTTATTATGATTTGTCGAACATGTTCTTCATGCTAGAGTCAAAAGAAAAAATATTTGTCTCATGTCCCATTTGTACATTTAAAAGAAAGAGAATTTGAATTTTTATTATGAGTCATAAGCCCACAAGTTGACCAAGTTGGCCCTCCTTGGACAAGTCAACCTAGCCCTCTAAGTGGCACTTATTTGACTCTCCTAGATAACTATATATTGGAGATCCATTCGACCCATTTGAAGATCATTCATTAAACACACAAGAAGTGTCATCTACACCTAGCAAAGGAGGAAAAAGGATGAGTCAAAGGAGAGAGAGTAGCAAGTAAAAGCAAGAACTTAGCATCTTTGACCGAATTTTTGACTTTTACTAGCTCACACGTGTGAAGAACAAAGCTCTATGAATAGGTCGAGTTTCTTTTGGGTTGATTACAAGCCGAATTTTAGCCCTACTTTCAGGACTAGTTTTTTCTGAGTTTGACCATATTGGAGCAATTTGACCAGCATTGACTTTGACTTTTGGGGTTGACTTGGAGGAGGGTTTGAATTTATCTTGGTGGCAGTTTAACATTGGTTCTTAGCTTGGATATATCTCATTTTGATCCAATTTTATTAGGAAAGGATTGTTGGGTTTTTCCCCATTGTGGATTTTGTTAATTTTTCTTAGGGCTATATTGTTCTTTGTTTTGATAATTGCATTTCATTGTTTCCATATTAAGTTCACCCCATAACATCATTACATTATTCATATCTACACCATTATCCAACAACATATGCAACTATGTAAAAAGAACAATATCATCTCTATGTAGTGGAACATAAAGGAACAAGAGAAGAGAAGATTTCACACATGGAGACATCATGATTGGTCGAAGACCAAGGAAGAAAACACTACGGGGAAAACCATTTAAAATTCTTTTTCTTATCAATTTGTCATTGAATGATTTAGAAAAAGAGAGTATAATGACTCATATATTCAACCATAAACCTATCTAGCAAAATCAAATGAACCCAACAATGTTCATACTCAAAATCCTGATTCAGAAGCTTGTGATGAACTGTCATTGTTTGCTGTCAATGAGTGAAAACTTCGGGCAACAGAAAAATGCAAGTTTATGTTCTAGTCACAGGGAGGAATAGGTGTGCAAGCGACTGAGGTCTTCTAGTCTCTCCCTTAAGCCTGTAACCAAGTGACTACAGTCAAAATTTTCCTTTGGTAAGGCAGTGACTATGACCCAAAACCCTAGAAACGTGTGCGAGCTTTAGACACTGTAATTTTAGATCTATACCAATCAATCTCCACGAACTTGCCTTAGACCTGTGCGAGCCAAACCAAAGAAGAGAATAAAAGAATTCTCCATTATTATTGTCCAAATGAGGTTGAGGTCACTTATATTTATATCTTTTTAAGGGTTTCCAATTTGATTTAGGGTCGAATTAATCAAATATCCACATGTGGGCTTATAATTCAAAAATACACTTTCTCTTGTCCAATTTGAGCACTCCAATAGTCAAAATTGGTCCTCTTGAAAAGAGGATTTTCATCCCATGGTTGGAATTTGTAACTGAGCTACCAAATTAACATTCCCTCTCAGCTAGGGAGAAATTCCAACTGCATCACGTAACCATCATAAATATCCTATCATCAAATCATATCCAATCTTAAGTATCATCATCAAATGTCATCATTGCTCATCTCTTGCTTATTCTTGCTTATCTCTTGATTTTCCTTGCTCATATTTTGAACATTCTCGAATCTAAAAAAAAAATTGATATCAGGGGGGAGCGCAATCTACCACCCTCTATCTATCACAGAGCAACTGCTACCACCCATAATCACTGCTAGTGGGGAACCTAATGCTACTACCTGAGAAACATCAGCGAGGAGCCAATTCTACAACTCACATCAACATTGGAGAGCCTGGCTCAATCCAAAACAACATTAGGGAACTCATCTCAACCTGAAACCATGTCAAGGAGCTTAGTCTCAACCCAGAACCTAATGGGGGAGCAAAAACATCTTCAACCCCATATCGAGCAATAGGTGATATAGATGAACACATCTAAACCCATTCTATTGCTTGCCAATATTCCCAACAATGACCCTCGAGAGTCGTGGTGGAACACCTGCAACATAATTTGAGCTTAGGTGAGATACTCAACGTACCAAAAGGTAAGGATTACATACTCCCAAGCCTCATCAACCTATTGGCCAGACGGGGAGGGACAATCCCAAGAAGCCCAACTTGTGGGTATGATGCCAACTGGGGTATACTCTGCAAAGACCAAGATAGGGGAGCTAAATTCTCCAATCCTATGGGTGATATATAGGGGAGAAACATCTACGACCCTATTGTCTAGATATCCCTCAACCCTAGGAGCCTTCCCTCTCAATTCCTTACCCTGGGAGCTCAAATAGGGAGGAAGAGTTCGCTCAGTGTCCTTGATCAACAATGCTCTATGTAGATCAGAAACATATTATCGTGCTCATATATGGTAATCATCATGTCTCAATAGAAATAGTCTCTTGTTCATATAGTACATCAAATCAAATATTATTATTAAATAAATAAATATATATATATATATATATATATATATATATATATATATATATATATATATATATATATATATATATATATATATCACAAAAAGGAGACCTTGTTCAACCTCCCTCTCATGGAGGTAGCAACCACAAGCCTAAGCTTTTCTCGTACAATAGCATTGACCCAATATATGAAGGTATTTCATTCCCAACAATATACGAAATTCTTTGCTAATTGGATCCCACTCATTAATATCGCAATGTATTCTTGTCATATCCAAAACCTGCTCAAACAACTCTTGAAAGATATTCTTCAGTTTGTCTCACAACTAGTCATGTTAGCAATATCGTACTCAACTTTTTTCATGCTTAAAGCTACGAACTTCTAATCCAAAATATCATAGCAGATCTCATACTAAGACATCACCCAAATGTGCTCATCAATAACAACCCCAAACATCATCAATACATCCATGCAGTCACATATCATAGAAAGAATATCTCAGATAAAAATTTGATCATCCCATGCAAATATCTCGAAGGGTGCTTGGAGGAAACTCAATGTGTATGAAGTGGCTCAATCATGAAGTCACTCAAGTTATATGCACAACATATATATATATATATATATATATATATATACAAATGGGTGTTCAAATAGAACATCAATGCTTCAATCAGTTGTCGGTTGCCAAGTCAAGTTCAACAATATCTTTTTAAAACTTCTTGAAATTTGATCAGAGTGTCCAAGGATTTGAATTTCCACTTTCTTTAATAGCTTCACTATATATATTTTCTTTTTCCAATTTTAGGATGTAATACATCTTGCGATGATTCTTTATTTCAAACTTGAGAGGCCATCTCCCTCTTACTTTGATCATTAGAGACTCATTTCATTTTTTTGGCTTCACTAGATGTCTGTCAATGTGAACATATCGGGCTTGGGGAGCTTGCTTCATACAATGCTTTTTGCAAACATAACACTTTACCAAACCAATATTCTCAACCTTACATACATCATATATATATATATATATATATATATATATATATATATATATATATATATATATATATATATTCAGAAACTAGCCGTTTAATATAGTCGTTACTTAATAATATTTGTTTTTAATAAATTAATATAACCGTTACTTGAAATTATGGTCTCTACATTGCTCTTTATTTAAGTCTTTTCCATGGTCTGCCTCTTCATCCGGTCCTGATGATAAACCACACTTGCTGGTTCGAAACGCGTCAGCCAAAACTTTCTCTTATGTGATTTCTACTGAAAGACTTTTCTTAATTCATTATGGATCACAGAAGTGTGAATTTAGAAATAAATCAATATTGTGTAATAAAATCAACTAATTCATCTTATCAACCCTTAGATACCAAATCAAAACTAATATCAAAATCATTAATATCACTGTAACAAATTCTTTGGACCAGGTGATAAGTAGAGCTCAAATCAAGTTATGACTTCATCTATTATCATGCCAACAAATTGTCATTTACCAAGCAATATCAAACCAAACATCATCAAGTCATTCTCATGATCACAATATAAATAATTTTTGTCACTAAATGCATACACCAAGGATAAGTCATGCAAGTTCCATTTATTTATTGTGAGATTACTTCATACCGAATCACAATTGTTTATACTTCAACTATTGTGCTAAGAATAATGAGTCCAAAGCCATTATTGAATACCAATATTAGTCACTGAAAGTTACTATGCTCACATAACACTGGCGTCAAGGAAACACATCAGATATCAAGTCAAAACCCTAACTTGTTATCACAATAAGTTCAATTAGTCCATAACCAAGAAACATATGATGCTTCATGTCAACGTTCTAAAGCATATTTATGAACTATCAAGCATCATGTCATAGCTCATCTATATTAATCAGCCAGATCTTGTCAAACCCTTGAAATTGTTATACACTAGATTCAATGGTTAAATAAATAATAACATACTAATATGCATATTTCAGTCACCTGCAAACACAAGTTTAGTCAATACATTCACATTCTCTATAATAAGTCAAACATTCAAACTTCCCTGCTCATGGAACTTTATGATGCCTGCTCTGTTATAATGTTGGTGCATTCATGATTTTATGCATAAGGCTTTAACTTTGTGACCTACAGGCATAACCACACCCATAGGCTTTCTTCTGTGCGGTTGAGAGGCTACAACCACACCATCAAACTTTCTTTCATGTGGTTGAGGCTTAGATTTATGAAAAGTCTCTCTTATTAGACCATAACTTGCTGTAGACCAACAATATCAGATATTTGTTTATTCATGGCCATAAATCATACTTCAATAAAAAAGAATCTTTTATACATATAATTCAAAAGATAATAGGTGAAGAGATCTTATGGAGAGTTTCTCCCTCTTAATGATCATCCCCTTTAGCCATTATTATTCAAGTCATCAACCTGTCTATAATACTTTCATGCATCAACAAAATTGTTAGATCATAAATTCAAGCTATATTATGTTCTAAAACATATATTCATCATGGTCATAACATGTTAGCATCAACTACTTCATTATTACATCATGACATCAATATTTCATCAAAGGTTAGTGTCAAATAGCTAATATGAGTATACTTCAAGAATCATGATCACAAAATCACTTCTTTATCACATAACTCAATCCATTAAGTTTGGGCATTCAAATTTACCATGTCATAATTACTAAGCTCATCAAAACTTAATCAAAATATCCTGAAGATCAATACTTATATCATCATGGTTATCATTCTTATCACAAACATTATCAATAGTATTAAGCTACCATATATAAGAATAATTGTGCAAGCCTTCTTTATGGGATCAAGATATCCAACAATAGTAGATGTTAGCCAAACATTAAGTATACCAATGTTTCAAAAACCAATATTTTTAAGTAGCTTCATAGAATCAAGAAATTAGTTATATCTAAGAAGTAAGATACTTGTTCAATACCAAGTGCACCATTTCATCCTAAGTACCATGAATCAAACTTTCATATGCATGAGCCATTTGTGAAGGTGACATTCCCATCATACCTTATGGCTTACCTTGCCATCCTATATTGCAGCTATAACATTGGAATAAAGCACCATGCATACCTTGAGCGTTCAAATACTTGTGCACCTTCTTATTTTACATAGGTAGTTGTAGCATTTTGTCAACTTTTCATCAAGTGCATCTTTCCCTTTTCCAACGCTAGTTATTCTCTTCCTGCACTAGCCATGATCCTTAAGAAAGATCCACTTATCACAACTCATCAGGAGGTTAGAAGAATCCAAATACTCAAATATACATGCAAGAAGTATAAGTAATAATCAAAACAATAATCAAAACAAAATTAAAGACATAAAGTAGAACCTAAATCGAAAAATACTTATTTTTAATGAGAGGTGATCATCTCCCTCTTGAACCAACCTTCAAGAGCCATCACTGTCCATTGTCCATATAACAATGTTGCTTCAATATTTCAATCAACTTTATTAGCAACTAGGCCTAATTGAGACTATCCCATCTAGGGCTTCATCAAATATGACACAAGTTCTTGAACATCTTCACATTAGTCATGCTAGGGTTTCTAAATTTCATATCTCAAATATTTGTCGTAAACCAGGGTTTCTTCCAAACCCTAACCTCATAATATCCATCAAACCCTAATAACCAAATTGCTTAGGGTTTCCTTTAAACCCTAGTATTCTTTTAGGTCTCCTCCAATCTTCTCTTTCTTCCATCAATGGCATCATCATACGGGTGATCTCTATGAATTTTCTGCAACCCACCTCTGATACCATATTAAATTCACCCCATAACATCATTACATTATTCAGATTTACACCATTATTCAACATATGCAACTATGTAGAACATAAAATATCATCATCTATGCAATAGAACATAAAGGAATAATAAAAGAAAATAATTCACACATAGAGACACCAGGATTGGTCGGAGACTAGGGAAAAACTCGCTATGGGGAAAACCCTTTCAAATTATTCTTCTTATTAAATTGTCATTAAATGATTCAACAGAAGAGAGTACAATGATCCATATATTCAACCATAAACCTATCCAGTAAAATCACATAAACAACATCCATGAAATGAACCCAATAATGATCATACTCAAAATCCTGATTCAGAACCCTGTGATGAACTGTCACTATCTGCGGTAAACTGCCGAACACTGCAGTCAACGAGCGAGAACTTTGGTCAACTGAAAAATGCAATTTTAGGTTCCTGTCATAGGGAGGAAGAGGTGTGTAAGCGACTGAGAGATTCCAGACGCTCTTTTGAGCCTGCAAGCCAACTACTATAATCATAATTTTCCTTTGCTAAGCCAACGACTGTGACCCAAAACCCTAGAAACACGCGTGAGTTTTGGACCATGTAATATCAAACCTGTACCAATAAATCTCCTCGAACTTGCCTCAAACCTATGCTTGCCAAACCAAAGATGAGAATAGAAGAATACTTCATTATTATTGTCCAAATGAAGTTGACGTCACTTATATTTATAGCATTCCAAGGGCGTTCAATTTTCTTTAGGGCTGACCTGATCAAATATGCACACGTGGGATTATAATTCAAAAATATACTTTCCCTTGTCCAAATTGAGCGCTCCAATAGTCAAAATTGGTCCTCTTGAAAAGAGGAATCTCATCCCATGGTTGGAATTTTTCACTAAGCTACCAGATTAACATATTTTCTGAGGATAAGTTGTGTCTTGTCTCTTGTGCATTGTGATCTCTATTTTGAATGGTTGAACAAAAGTGTAATTGCTTGATGAAGAATAAGTAAAGACTAAAAGAAGAATATTTTTAACAAGAAATTATCAAGAAAGAGAAATTAAGTGCTTGCCTATATTACACTTGGTTTCTCAACAATTTTTTGGTAATCTTGATTGAAAACATCTTTGTAGTAGCTCTCTCTCTCTTCCTATGGTGAAATACATAAAATGAGCTTTCAAGACTAAGGATTCTCTTTGAATACATCGTCACCTTTGTTTCAAAATTGTCTACATCCAAGAGAGTCTTTGATACCTTGATGAAGATTGGAAGAAATCAAATATTACTAGGTGAAGATGAATGAGCCCTTAAGAAAGTCAAGGCTGAAAGTCATTATTCTTCTCTTATAGGTTCAATTGAAGATGAAAACATGTGGGTAATTGATAGTGGAGCTTTAAGGCATATTGCGGGTGAACGTAAACATCTCACCAATATATCAAGAGGAAGTTCTACTCACAAGGTAAAACTTGGAGATATTAATAGCTATCTAGTTGAAGGCATTGGATCTACATCTATCAAGTTGGAATATGATGGGAAATTTCATCTCAATGACATCCTCTATGCTCCATGTTTGAAAAAGAATTTACTTTCTATTTCATGTTTAGAAGATAAAGGAGACAGGATAACATTTATTGATGGAAAGGTGGTTGTTTTGGCTAAGGGATCTAGTATAGAAAATGCTATGACTATTGGGATTCATGAGGGGAGGTTGTATAGACTTCTAACTCCTCCTCCTCAATATTTAGAACACATTAACATCCAGATTAGAGAAATTTTGAGGTCTGTTGTCGTTCAAATTGTACAAGCACCACGACAACCGCTCAGGGTGGGGGCTGTCAATTTGATCCCCACCCATTCTGGTCTAGATGTCTAATAACAACATGCTATGGGGGGTAGTCTCTATGGAAATGAGGTGGAGGAAAACAAGTTGGGAACAAAATTGTTCGAGAGACACAATTTAGTGGCCTAGCTACTTAGTATAACTTAACAAGATTAAGGATTAGATTAGATTTAATATTGAGACCGATGCTTGATGGAGTCAAAAATTCTTGCTTATTAGAATTTATAGCCAAGTAACTAGATGGAAAATTGTTGCTTATATGATGAACTAACCACCTAGTGCCTCTGGCGTTGTAGAGACCGTGGCTCTGACGACTACAAGGTCACTGTGTTAACCACTAAGAAGGGATGATCCGTGAAGCTAAATGAGAGAGGGATGTCTTAGGAGTCTATCAACCAATATTATGTTTGGAGGTAAGTTATTAAACACAAAACTAAGACTAGAATGCTTATGCAATGATTATGAGTGAAGTTACTTGAGTTAATATTGTTTAAGTGTTTAAGTACTTAAGTTATGATTACCCTTTATGACAATAATACTTAACAAATCTTAAAACAAGAAAAGTGCTTAAGATAAAAGTTCCAATGAATCAATCCACAAGATACTTCAATAAATTACCCAATTTATCAATTAGTCGATGATCAATAAACATGTTCTCATCACAATGCCAATTAAATTTCAAATGCCAAAGCAACTTATACCATCAACAAAATCAGAAATTTAAAGCTTAAGTGTATAAGTGATTTAAGTGTAAAATTCAGAAATTCTTGTAAATTAAAACAAGACAAGAAAATGTTAGATCTCCAATATCCCAAATCAGCAATACACTTCAAAAAATTCAGCACTTATTAGTCTTATGACAACAGTAAGAAAATCACTTTAGATCACTTTAGATCATGTAAATTTATGAATTTAACCCACTTTAGGATGCAGTGTTCAATGACATATAAGATATGAAGTAACTTATTACAACAATGATTGGATAATAAAACTAGTGAGCTAGTGATGCTACAACAAGAGTCAAATATGCCCAAAACTAGGAAAATTTTGCCAAAACTAAAAAAAATAGTTTCAGAGCCTTTTTAGGTGAATTATTTAGAAAAATTCAGATCCGATTTAGTAATTTATGCAGAAAATTCCAGCAAGAAAATTTTTAGATTTGGTATGCACCTTTGATGCCCAAGTAACCAAATTTTGAGAAAATTAAATTTTGCATTTTTTGAGTTATTTTGACCAAATTAGTATGATTTTAGGGCTCTTATATCATTGTTATAAGATAAAATTTACAACAGTAGCAAAATAGTGAAAATATAGAATTTAGAGAGCCAAACCTAGGCCCAAGGCCTTGAAGATCCCTTGGTCCAAATTTGCTGAAAATTTAGGATGAACTTGTCACCTGGAAGGAAGAAAAAAAACAGATTTTTTGAGGCCAAAAACCTACAAAATCACCAAGTATTCAATCCACATAAATTTAGAGATGGATTTAGGGAGAACTAGGCCCAAATATGGCATTTTCTAGGCCCATTAGGGAGAGTGTTGAGGGCTAAGGAGGATAGGATGTCAAAGAGAGGTCAAAGGTGGAAGATGGAGGTTAAAAAAAGCCAACACTGGAGGGAGAGATGCCTATAGCACTGGATGGCTAGGGTTATAGGGCCAAAAAGAGCCCTAAAGGCCACAACTAACCTTTGAGGTAGTGGTTTGTGGAGAAAGAGGGAAGTCAAGGCGTCCTAGGCCTACGACTAGGCCTTCTAAGGCCTAAAGGCCTCAACACTGGCCCTAGAAAGGGAGGCCAAGGCCCCTAGAGGGTACAACCTACCCTAAAAAGCGTAGAAGAGATGACACAAAGGGAAAAAAGGATAACACAGGCCAAGATAAGGAAGATGTTGGCACTAGGAGGGCTTGATCTGGGCCTAGAAGGCCTAAAAAATGAAACCCTTTAGAATTTTTTTCTCTTCCCGATTTGAATTTTGCCACAAATTTTTCAATGGCTGACCCTAAAAAAACTTATAGAGATTGGATCTTACCATCAATGACCTAGATCTATCTCTATTCCAACTTCTTCTCTTGATTTCACCTGCAAAAAAATGGAGATAAAATACCCAAAAATCCAAATATGTACAAAATCTCAAAACCCCAAAACCCAAATTAGCAAAATAATTAACAAATCTATTTACAAATATACACATACAAGGGTTTTGAAAAATAAATTTTTGAGAAATATTTTTTATGGATATTTTCTTTAATAAAGGGCTAAAATATACTTTTTAAACACAATGCACACTATAACCTTATTGAAGATCAAACCCACCACACAAATATTTGGGATCCGAAGCAAAGTTGGTCACTGCCCAGAATTTGGGAACTTGAAGACCAAGGACTAAAGTACCACAAACACTATGTATTTATCTCAAGAAAACCTGTTAATCATACGATGAATCAAATCATCTAAGATTAGCTGAAAACTATCAATTGAATGACTTTATCTCCATCTAATGAAAAACATATCTTGTCATTTACTAGCATGACATAGGAAAGCCCATAGTCAGTACCTACCACAAATCAACAAATATCGAACACATTGAATTACACCCCAAAGTCTTTATTATGATGGAAATAAAAGTTCCTAGCAGGACAATAGTGTTACATCAATGCTTTAGCAACAATTTTTTAGCAAAAAATCAGATGGCTAGATACTCAAATGACTCTCTAATTTATAGATGAATCCTCCAAGTGGAAAAGTAATGGCTAGTTTGCTTGCTCTAATGGAGAAATTTTCGAATTTATCATTTAATTCCATTTTTATTAGCTCAAAATTAATTATTTTGAACTAATTTCCTCAAAAAATTGACTTTGACTTAACCACCAAGGTCCAAGGGTCCAATTCTTCTTGAAATATCCAATATTCCCTTGGTGGAGGACCTTCAAAAATTAATTTTTTTAAAACCCACAATTTTTTCCACTTGGAGAATTTAATTTTTAATCTAATTAATTTTTGGCTTGGGATTTTAATTTAGTTTTGCTAGAAAATTTAATTAATTGACACTTGAGGGGATTAATTATTTTTTCCACCCTCTAATATTTTAACCATGTTGTTTAAGTATGAGGAACCATGCATTAAAATATTTTTTACATAATATTTTTTACAATTCAACCCTAAAAGGGGGAATAACCATTCGGCTTAGACCCTCAAATTACATACTCAATTTGCGACACAATATGACCTAGTAGACCAAGTGATTTTTAATAAAATAATTTAGCCAATTAGCTTAAATTATTCCCAAATAACTTTTGCATAATACTCGACTAGAATGCTAGGACTCATCTAAGACTTTGATGAACAATTCCACCCTAACTTTGGGGTGAGGCTGGAGCGAAAAACTCTGCCGACCATCTGTGTTTAGAAACACAAATAAATCAGTGAGATGAAAAACCTTCTAGGATAAAGATCTCGCAAAAATAATAGGCTTACCTAGGTTATTACATACATTCACAGACTTACTAGCATCATTTACATTACATAACTTGCATAATGGATTTACAATGACACATAAACTGTTGGTAGATGATCTGATCCTGTTGAAAAAATTGGTACTTCTGCTTCCTTGGAACTTTGACAAAAACTGTGCAACATCTGGCTTCATATGGGGATACATTGTTTCCAAGAAGTAATGTGAGAATCCCAGAATACTGCATCCAAGAAAACATAAGTCCATGAGATAGATATCCATTCAAAATCGAAATCATCATGTATACAAAATAAATGTCGTTGGAATAGAAAATTCTACTCTAATGAACCTAAACATAAAAGACATAATAAAAATGTGTGAAATAAAACTATCTAATGACATGAAATAAGAGAGTAGGGTTAGAGATACTATACAAAACGATGACCTGTGGCATCAAATTTCGTCAATGAGGCAAAATATCGAGCATATTCTTTTTGATTGGTAGATCAATGGGCTGCTTTTCAGATGTCCCTTGTTGAAATTTCACCCTCTTCGATTGGTGTAGCTGCTCATCATTGTGCTGCGTATTTCTGTCAAACTAAATTTTGCTTCTCTTTACACTTGGAGGAGGGGATGGGTGGTGGAATGAAGAAAAGTGACAGAATGGCAGAACAAGTTCTGACTCAAAGTGCAGTGGATGACCCTGTGGCATGAATTCTTCACCCTTTTCCAATCTCTTCTGAACTTCCACATGACGCCTTCTCTCTAGTTCTCTGTAAAATCTGACCATACCACCTGCTGTTGCGGGAATAGTGGTGTAAGATAGATCCATTTAAATATAACCACTAAGATCAGATGCAAACTTCCTAGAAAGAAGCATTCCTTCTATGTCCATGGTGATGATCCTATATGGGTAATCAGCTAATGCGATCTGTAGATATTTAACCACACCAAGGACTTCAACTTTCTTAGAATCCATTGAACAAATTTTATGATAAGGTTTAGATATTCTTAAGTTTAATTGTTCCATAACTTCCTTAGTCATAACATTTGTAGATTCACCAGAGTCAAGCATGAAATTATGGAGCAAACGATCATTTATGTCCAATGACAAGAAAAAACGCTGATGGTCTTCATTAGTCATACAGTAGTTTAAGTCCTTTAACTTGATTTATTCGTCTTTAGACTGAGTATCAAATATTTCTTGTTGAACAATGCGTAAGGATTGAAAGAATGGAGCTATTTGTGATGGAATATTTTGTAATTCTAAGACTGGAACTAACATCTTAATGTTATTTATCCATGCTGCCCAATCTACGTTAATCTCGACTAATACCTTTCAGCTAGAACTTGTATATTTTGGCTCCGATCCTTACCTCTCTTGGTATAAACTTATTTTTTTCAAGCTCTATAATCTTCTCCTAAGATGGATTCTCACCATATGATTGAGTAATGGTGATGCAGGTGCATTAAGCTGTGCACATAAACATGATAAGTTATTTAAGGCAGACCAAGAGCCTAGCAATGTGATGGGTTGATCACATACCAAGGCTAGAACATTTTAAAGTTAATTTGTGAAAAGTTTTTGCATATTTAGTTAAGAGTAGTTAGGAGCATCTATAGTTAAAATAAATTTTAAATAGCTATGGATAGGATTTTGATAGCTCCTAGGGGGTTACAACTAATTATATTAAATATAGATCTTGTTTCCTAATTTTGTGGAGTGAGGAAATTGGTTCACATCAGTGAACTCATTCCTTGGAAATTTTTTAGTTTTAGGGGGAATGAACATTTTCTTGAAGCTTTTTGTGTGGGTGAAGGGTACGTTGTTTTTGTTCTTTGTGTGAGACAAAAGTTAATTGATAGAAATTAATACATCCGTAAGATCAATCTATGGGAATTGATCCTAAATCTTTGTGAACTAAAGGTGGCATGTGGAGTTAATAGTTAACTGAACAACACTCTTGGACAAGTGTTTATTAATTAGCAAGTCGAATTTGTAAGTGTGTATGAGATAGTTTATTGTATGTGCATTTGTGAGGTTTTTTAACAGTCATATTAATATATAGAGATTGAAATTGATTTGGTCTTTATTCTTTAATATATTTCCAATATAAATTATTGTATTGAATGAGGAATTTTGTGCACTGTATTCTCTTTGTTCTTTACATTTGAATGAGACTAAAATATAGACTTGTAGGACCATATTATAGTTAATATTTTAATCACAGTGCTTTTGCATCAAATATTTTGTATTGGCAAGAGTCATTTACATTACAGATTTGAGAATACAGAGCACTCTGTATCAAGCCAAGAGAAGAAGGGAGTTTTGCAGGAGGAAAACTGTCATCGACCTTATAATTTAATTTCTAGTCAAAGGAAGATGAAATTCAAAATTTCGCGATCTGGTTTTTGTACAGAGCATGGTCTTTTTGATGACTCGCAAGGGGTTTTCCAAGAAATTCCTTGATTGAGGAGTTTCGAGCTGGTTTATAAACTGTGTTTTTCTTTGTGTGTGAGTGGTAAAAAAATGATTTGTTGTTGAAGTCCATACCTTTAACCAACACCTATGTATAAGTCCATTTGGCTCTTGCTCTTTCAGCCTACTAATTAAAGCCATCAATTTGTGGTATCAGAGCTTTACTTTTGTTGTTCTCTATAGTATAGAGAGATGAATAGGTGAGCCAGAAGGGCACAAGGTCGAGGAGGCAGACCCAGGGGTAATACAAAACCATGAGAAGAGATAAGGAGATTGCAAGTTTGGTTAGAAGACATGGAAGTGGGGAGACAATGGGATCCTAAGGGTGGAGATGTAAGTGAGGCTGAAGAGGAACCGGAAGAAGAAGGAGCAACACTTGTTGAAGAAGTTGTTGAGTTTAGGTTGTTGAGAGTAGTATTGGGCTCAAGTTCAAGGCCAAAGCCTAAAATCTCTTTTTACGATGCCAATTTGAAAGTTGAGAATCTAGTAGACTGTATCAATGGGATGGACAAGTATTTTGAGTATGAGGAAATTGACGAGGATAAGAAAGAAAAGTTTACAGTGACAAGGTTGAAAGTTCATGCTGCACTATGGTAGGATAATGTACATGTTGAAAGGAGGAAGAAGGAAAAACCATTGATCAAGAGCTGGGATAGAATGGTGGAAAAGATGAAGAGTAATTTCTTGCCAAAGGATTACTAGCTAACTCTTTACAGACATATGAAAAATATTAAGAAAAATATAATGACAGTGAGGAAGTAGACCGAAGAGTTTTACGAGGTGAACTCGAGAGCAGGCTATGTGGAAGATACCCCAGAGAAGACAACAAGGTATATCAATGGTTTGAGGCTGGATATCCAAGATGAAATTAGTATACTTTCTCCAAGGAAAATAGAGGAAGCATACGAGTGATCCATGAAGGCAAAATAAAAGATAGCTAGGAAGAAAAGCTCTAGTAGAGGACGTGATTTTTCCAGAGGGAAAGGAAAGTCAAATGGAAGAGGAAAGCTTCCAATGCATACTAATTATGAAGGAAACTCAAATCAACAAGGGTAGTCCCAGAAAGGAGGTGGCGACAGAGGAGGAAGACCTTACCAGAGAGGTAGAGGTAGAGGAAGAGGCAGAGAGACTATCTACCCGTGTTACAAATGTAACAATTTTGGTCACCGATATGTTGAATGTCCTGAGAATGAAAATGCGGGACCGCGAGTTGCATACATAGCTCAAACCAAAGCAGCAGAGGCATAAGTAACTAAGGCAGAGAATGTGCCAAATATTGGAGAGGTGTTGACGATGCACAAAGTCCTATTAAAACCAACAAAGGAGATTTCTAAACTATTGTAAGGAAATCCTTATTCAAGAAAATGTGTAAGGAAAAAGGAAAATGTTGCAAATTGGTGATTGACAATGGAAGTACAAGCAATCTAGTCTCCCAAGAAATGGTGGCCAGATTGGGACTGAAAAAAATTAATCATCCCACACCTTATAAGGTATCATGGTTGCAAAAAGGACACCAAATGTTGGTGCATGAGCAAAGTGAAGTTGAGTTTCAGATAGGCAGGTATAAGGACAAGGTGCTCTGTGACATAATGCTAATGGATGCTTGTCACATTCTTTTGGGTCACCCATGGCAGTTTGATAGGAAGGTGACACATGATGGAGAGAGAGATCATTATAAGTTTGAAAAGGTTGGCATCACACACACTGTTGTACCATTGAAAGAGGAAGGTACAACTGAAACAAGCAGCCCAAAAACATTGTTTCTTGGTGGAAATGAATTTCTACAATAGATGGAAGAAGAAGATGTAAGCTATGCAGTGGTTTGCAAGCCAAAGGTAGTACTTCTACACACTGAAATTGTAGATTTACCTATTAAAGTTCAGGAGTTGTTGCATGAGTTTCATGTTATTGTAGTTGATGAATTTCTGAGTGAGTTACCACCCAAAAGAAGCATTAGTCATAACATAGACTTGATACAGGGAGCAAGCCTTCCAAAGAAGGCTGCATATCGAATGACACCCAAGGAGAATCAAGAAGTGAGAAAGCAAGTCGAAGAACTGTTGGACAAAGGACTAATAAGAGAAAGTTAGAGTCTGTGTGTTGTACTTACATTAATAAGTCCAAAGAAGGGTGGAGAATGGAGAATGTGCACTGACTCCAAAGTAATCAACAAAATCACCATTCGTTACAAGTTTCCATTACCATGGATGGATGATATCATGGACCGCTTGTGTGTGGAAAATTAATTCTCAAAGATTGACCTAAAAAGTGGTTATCATCAAATTCGGATAAGAGAAGGAGACGAGTGGAAGACAACTTTCAAGGCCAATTATGGCTTCTACCAGTGTATGGTCATGCCATTTGGCCTGTCAAATTCACCTAGTATCTTTATGCGGCTGATGAACGAAGTCTTGAAGGAGTTCAGTGGTAAGTTCGTCATTGTTTATTTGGATGACATTTTAATTTTCAGTCAAACTAAAGAAGAGCACTTGAGACATTTGAGGTATGTTTTAGAAAGATTACAACAAGAAAAATTATTGGTTAACATGAAGAAGTGTTATTTTATGAAGAGTGAGCTTGTATACCTAGGTTTTGTCATTTCTAAGGATGGCTTGAAAATGGATCCGGAGAAGATAGAGGAAATTTTAAATTTTCCCTCACCTAAGAACATTTTTGAGGTGAGAAGTTTTCATGGCTTGGTTAGCGTCTACAAGAATTTTATCAGGAATTTTAGTGGCATTTGTGCACCTATCATTGACACCATCAAGAAGCATAGGAAACCATTTTATTGGACATCAACAACATAATTTTTTTATTCAATTATTGAAGAAGAAGATTACTAAGAAGCCAGTGTTGAAGTTGCCATAATTCAATCAACCATTTCAAGTAAGATGTGATGCTAGTGGGACAACCATTGGAGTTGTAATTAGCCATGAAGATAAGCCCATTGCATATTTCAATCAGAAGTTAAATGAGTTAAAATAGAAATACTCTTCCTACGACAAAGAATTTTATGTGATGGTTCAAGATTTGAAGCATTGGAGGCTTTACTTGATGCCTAAGGAGTTTATTTTGTACACGGATAATTCTGCCTTACAATACATTATGCAACCACATAAATTGAATCATAAACATGCAAAGTGGGTGGAGTTCCTTCAAAATTTCACTTTTGTTTTGAAGCACATTAGTGGGAAGGAAAATTAGGTTGCTGATGCCTTGAGTAGGAGATGTTTAATCATGTAGGAAAGTCAAATAATTTTTTTTGGATTTGATTATTTGAAGGACTTGTATGACATTGGTGCTGATTTTAAAGAAGCTTTTGCAGTGTGTAATAATCCATTTGATAGGGACAATAGTCCATGGAAAGAGTTTATGTTGCAGGATGGACTATTTTTCAAGAACAATCAACTATGCATTCCCAATTTCTCAATGAGGGAAAACTTGGTCCAAGAAATTCACAATGGCGGGTTGGTTGGACACTTTGGTGTTGAGAAAACAATTGGGAAACAGAGCCACTTCTATTTTTGGCCTAAGATGAAGGCATATGTACAAAGGTACATGAATAAGTGTGGGGTATGTCAACATGCGAAAGGGAGGAGTCAGAATGCTGGACTGTACATGCCTTTACCCATTCCCAATAGACCTTGGGATTCGGTGAGTATGGACTTTGTTCTGGGTTTACCGAGAACTCAACAAGGTAATGATTCAATCCTTGTAGTTGTGGATAGATTTACTAAGATGGATCATTTCATTCTGTGTTCCAAAACTAGCGATGCTACCCATGTGGCTAATTTTTTTTGATGAGATTGTTCGATTGCATGGTTTGCCAAAGAGTATAATCTTTGACAGGGACACAAGATTCACATGAAATTTCTGGAGGACCTCATGGAAGAAACTTGGAACTAAGCTAAATTTTAGCTCAGCCTATCATCCACAGTGTGATGGGAAAATAGAGGTTTTTAAAAGGAGTTTGGGTAACTTGTTGAGGATTTTAGTAGGTGAATGAACCAAGCAATTGGATCATGTGCTAGCCTAGGCTAAGTTTGCCTATAATGACTCACCAAATAGGAGCATGGGAAAGAGTCCATTTTAGATCTTGTACGACATGCATCCAAGGGTGATTTGTGAGCTAAGAGACTCAAGGGGAAGGTGAGCATAGAAGTGATGATGGAGAGGATTTTTCAACAGCCATGAGTGAGTTGCACGAGCAAGTAAAACAAATATTACACGATACACGATACAACTACAAGAAACGAGCAAATTTACACAGGATAGAGGTAAACTTTGAAGTGGGAGACATGGTCCTAGACCACCCAATAAAGGAGAGGTTTCCAAGGGGAGAATACAACAAATTGAAAATTAAGAAGATTGGACCTTGTAAGATCCCCTGCAAGTTTTCAACGAATGATTATGAGCTGGAGTTACCTTTAGGCATTGGAATTTCACCCATTTTTAATGTAGCAAATCTGTATGCCTACACAGCTCATGATGCAAATAAAGCTTCTGGGAATCTTGACCATGATGAAGGAAAGGAACACTAGTGGTTGAAACAAATACCTATGGCAAAGAGTTTAGAGGTTGAACAAATTTTGGATACATGTGTTTCCAAGAAGACCAGAAGTAAATAATACTTAGAGTATCTCATGAAGTGGAAGACCGTCCGATGGAGGATTCTACTTGTATAGATGGAACAACACTACATAAAGCAGGTAATTCTATAGAAGATATTATGAGAAAGAGCTCATAATTTTTTCTTTCTTGGGGAGTTTGATGCAGGTGCGTTAGGTCGTGCACATAAACATGATAAGTTATTTAAGTCAGAACAAGAACCTAGCAATGTGATGGGTTGATCACATGCGAAGGCTAGAACATTTTAAAGTTTATTTGTGAATTTTTTTGGATATTTAGTTAAGAGTAGTTAGGAGCATCTAGTTAAAAGAAATTTTAAATAGTTAAGGATAGGATCTTGATAGCTCGTAGGGGGTTAGAGCTAATTAGATTAAAAATAGATCTTGTTTCCTGATTTTGTGGAGTGAGGAAATTGTTTCACATTGATGAACTCATTTCTTAGAAAAAAAAATTTAGTTTGGGGGGAATGAACATTTTCCCGAAGCTTTTTGTGTGGAAGAAGGGTATGATGTTTTTTTTCTCTGTGTGAGATTGAAGTTAATTGGTAGAAATTAATACATCTGTGAGATCAATTTGTGGGAATTGATCCTCAATCTATGTGAACTGGATGTGGCATGTGGAGCTAATAGTTAACTGAACAACACTCTTGGACAAGTGTTTATTAATCAGAAAGTCGAATTTGTAAGTGTGTATGAGATAGTTAATTGTATGTGAATTCATGAGGTTTGTTAACAACCATATTAATATCTAGAGATTGAAATTGATTTTGTCTTTATTCTTTAATATATTTCCAAGAGAAACTACTATATTGAATCAGGAATTTGCACACTGTATTTTCTCTGTTCTTTATATTTGAATGAGACTAAAATATAGACATGGGGGACCATATTACAATTAATCTTTTAGTAATAATGCTTTTACATCAAATATTATGTATTGGCAAGAGTCATTTATGTTACACCTTTAAGAATACAAAGCACTTTGTATCAAGCCAAGAGAAGAAGGAATTTCATAGGAGGAAAACCATCATTGAACTTACGGTTCAATTTATAGTCAAAGGAGGATGAAATTCAAAATTCCACGATGTGGGTTTTGTACATAGCATGGTCTTTTTGGTGACTTGTAAGAGGTTTTCCAAGAAAATCCTTGATTGTGGATTTTCAAGATGATTTCTAAACTGTGTTTTTCTGAGTGCATGAGTGGTAAAAAATGATTTGTTGTTGAATACCACACCTTTAACCAACACCTGTGTATAATTCCATTGGATCTTTCTCTTTTAGCCTATTAAAGCCTTCAAATGGGGTGTTTCTCTTTATTGAAGGTATTGATGGTGAAAGATGAAGATATCTTGTTGGCACATCTACCTTCCTTGGAGTTATCTTGAACTGCTTATGACCTTGTTGGTTTCTACTTTCCTCCAAGATTCTTCTATCAAAGGAACATTTACTCTCTATTAGTTTTTGTAGCATCGAATGTGCTCTAGCCACGAAATTTGGTGGATAGGTGTTGTAGTGGCTACAACCACCTTCCAAAATTTTGCGTGTGCTTCTTTTTGGAGCTTCCCTTCTAATTCACAACAACTCATCTTGCACTGATCCAGGTACTTGTGCTTTGATTGAGCCTCATCCTTTGCATCTTGGCCTGTGTTTTCTTACTTGGTTTACTGTCTAACCCATAAGACGTCTTTTGACTTGGTTTTCATCCAATTCTGGGCTTGCCATAGAGAACTGCAAAATCCTTGAGGGAAACTAGCCTTGCTCTTGGGAATTGCACAGTCCAAGCTATAAGTGAGACTTGAGTTGAAGAATTTCATAGTTCTAGTTAATAACCAGCCTTCAGCTAGGAAATTGTACAGAGCATGAGAGGCATCTCAGAGCCACTCAACCCATAGATTGCGCAGAAGCCTTTCTGCTCAAAAGTTGCCTATTGCATGAACCATAGAGTTGCTCGGTTCCTCCCAGACTTGCACAATCTCTCCGGGTAATGCATGGTAGCCTTTCTTGAAAAAGAAAAAAGAAAAAAGTGAAAAATTATCCCTAAAATATAACAATTTATTTTTAGCAACCTGAAGGAGGCACTTGAGTTATTTTGGAAACTACTGCCAAGTGTCGCTTTTTCCTTGATTTTTGGCCTCGCGTCATAAACCCGAAATGGAAAATATATTTAACCAATGCTACCAGATCTCATTTTCACATTCAATCTTGGAGCTTTGGCATTCCAGAGGAGATCAAGTAACCTTCGATGTGATCAACGTCACTTTTCTGGGTAAGTTTTTCTTTTCTAGCCTTTTGCTGCGTTTTATGTCACTTTTGCTTGTTTAGCTTGTGAGAGTGTTGTTTCACTTGTTTTCTTGAATGAATGCTGGCATTTTAACATCCATCCTCCAGTGGTGATTACTTTATTATATAATATATCAAGTAATCTTCGATGTGATCAACGTCACTTTTCCGGGTAAGTTTTGCTTTTCTAGTCTTTTGCTGCGTTTTCTGTCACCTTTTCTTGTTTAGCTTGTGAGGGTGTTGTTTCACTTGTTTTCTTCAACGAATGTTGGCATTTTAACTTTTTTTATCTTGTAGAAGTGTTTTTCCAAGTTTTTCACTGCATTTCCCAAGTGTTGCATGCATTACCTCTTTTTTTCACTAACAGTCGTCGTTGCGGCGACTCTATTCACATGCTTCGTTTTCCTTTAGTTTTATTGATTCCTGCACTCATTTCACTTGCATGCATCATCACTCAGTTAGATATGCACTCAAAATCACACCATCCTTTAGATCTTATCGATTTCACACTCCCCTTGGGTAGATCTGGGCTTCCCTCACCCAAACCTCTCTTTCCCTTACATGCATTGTGCATTCTGGGAGATCAAATCCTCTGCCTTGGCTTCTGGAATTACGTAGAGGTTGCCCTAGCCTGGCTCCAACTGTGAATTGTACAGTTCCAGGAGCCAACCTCCCAGCTTGGCCACTAAGAATGTGCAATGTGTAGTCTCTCTCGACCTTGGCCCAAGACTAAACTGTGCATTCCGCGGTTCCAATTAGCAAGCCTCCTCACTGACTGTTGGGACTACGCAATGCACAGTTCCAGCATGCATCCAGTGACCTCTGTGGACCAGAATTGCATAGTCTACCCCAAAATTAGCCCAATTTTTTGCTTGGTATATTGAAGTTTCTTTTGGTTTTGAGCTAACATTTGCATGACATGAGTGTCCTCTCTGTCTCCAGGTACAACAGTTGTTGAGCATCTCTCCAACAGTTATAATTAAAATGGCCTCCAAGAGAGCTACATCAAAGGTAAATGTCGAGAGAAGTACTGGGGAAGAAATTGAGCAGATGTCAGTTAATCTAGTAGTTTATGCAAACACTTAGTTGTTCATTGAGAATGGTACCACATTAATATGGCAACAAATCAAGGATACTTTTGTAGAGGAATTCAAGAAAGGCTTAGAGGATCGACAAGTTTACCTTAAAATCCACCAGCCAGGATTATACAAGGTTGCATGTAGGTACCCCGTCTTCCCATGTGCAGACATTATTAGCTAGATGGTTTCACACACAGATCCAGAGACTTTGGACATTGAGCAATGCGAGCGGGATAAAGTTTTCCACTTTCAGGGAAGAGGACTTTTAGCATATGTATCATTTACCTCAACTGGTAAAGCACATGGACACACTTTTATATGCTACCCACAACTTTTTGAACACTAGAGACATCGTCAAGCGTTGGGTGAAAGAGCTGTCAAAGTTCACATCGACACCGAATCATGTTTGCAAGAAAAAGTCTCTCAGGAAGGCTTATCAGTTCTTGATAATATTTGCATGCAGAATATATGGTCAAGAGAACATAGAAACCTTTCTCGAAGGTTGGTAGTCATGATGGACAAGTTGGTGAATGATGGGAAGACATTCAACTGTTCGGAGTTTATGGCTCATCAGTTGAATATCAATGTGACTAATGCTTGAAATACACCTAATAATGAGAAAGCTAGATTCTACATGTCTGCATACTTACTTGATGCAATTTGTTCCTGGAAGTAGTTTCCTAACATGAGCTGGACATGGACACCTAAGGAGACTGTCATCAATGTTTATTGCAAGTTTCTTTTTGACTGCAACTATCGAGGAGTGTTGACAAAGCTAACTGACCATTTCATCATCCCATTGTACAAGATTATCTTTGAGCACAATCCAACTTGCATGTCCCAAGAAGCAATGGAGGCGATAGTGAACATCACAGATTGGTATGCCTCACCAGGTGGCACCTTCATTAGAGTGCATGATAGAGAGAAGCCTTTGCATGTTCTACCAAGGTATTCTATTGATAATTTGGTCATGCAAAAGGTCTCTTATCACCTCTCCATAGGGTTGTTAGCAAAACTGCTTAGGAAGAATAAGGCACCATGGCCTGCTCTTCCTTTACTGATTAGATTGTACGAGATTAAGATCTTGAAGGATGCAGATGCCGAAGCTAAGGAGATATTAGGATTCAATTTTGGAACCAAAGACTTCAATCCATATGATCCTCATGGTATTTTCAAGGACCACTATGCAAGTGTACTTTCCATGGATCCACGACACATTTCACTAGCACAAGGAGGACCCTTGGAGGTACTGCTACAATGCCTGCAAAATCCACAAGTCGGTTAGTATAGCAACAGGTTGGAAAGCTGCTTTACAGACAACAATAGGACAGGAAGAAACAAAAATAGAAGAAATAGGCAACAATCCAATGCAGGATAAGGGCAGGAAGAATATTTCCGAGAACCCAGAGGAAGAGAAAAGCTTCAAGATGAGAGCAAATTCTATCATGGAGAAAGCAGCTTTGGTAGTGGAGGAAAAGAGGGAGAAACATAAAAGGAGAGCAGAGCGAAGGAAGATAAAAAAAGCAGAGGTTGTAAGAAGTAGAAATGAAGCTACAGGAGATGGAGAAGAAGTTGAAGGAAGAGCAGGAGCTGAGGAGGACAGAAAGAGAAGAGAAGCAGAAACATGAGGAAGAAGAAAGGTAAGGCATGATGACAAAGCAGACATCGCCTATACAGGTTAAGGAGTCAGAACAACCAACATCTGAAGAAGAGGGTGAACAGATTCAGGATAGGGAGCTTGCTCAGTAGATTAAGCAACTGATTGAAGTGACAAACATGGAGTTGGAGCAGGAGCCATAGAACGAAGACACTGACATTATAATATGAGCACCATAGGTCACCTCTCAGTTTCCACCACCTCTGTTGTCAGAACCAGTCCCGAGCGAGCAAGGATAATTTTTTCTCCTTGATGATGATCTAGTCATGGATGTGTACAATCCATCATTTGATGAGTTTCATAAGAGGATTGTATAGTTGTGGAGGAAGCACTTCCTAAATAATCACACATCCCCTGCATTCATGAAGGAAAGGGTGATACTTTCAATATCAGAAAGCATCCAGATGCCCTTGTCGATTCAAGTTCCTGTTGGACGAGAATGAACAAATGGCAAAGAACTTGTAGGTTTCCAAGCAAGAGGCAAAACAACTTCAGCAGCAGAGTAGTTTTCGTAATGACAGAGATGAGGAAAGTGAAACTTGCTAAAGTAGCAACACTTGAAACTACCATGCAAAATCGCTATGAAGCATTTGTCACTATGCATAAAGCAGTTGTCCGTGTATATGGCTTACAAAAATGGAGCAAAGAGTTTGTTCAAACTATCAGGAACATACATGCTACCATCGCCCATGTGGAAGAGTGGATAATGTGGTACAAAGGGGCTTCACTTCACCTACCAAAGAATATGAAGCCATAGGTAGATCTGGAGAAAGCAAAGGTTGGGATGTTGATCCAGAACTAAGAGCAGCTCGCCCCGTTTGTCAGCAACATACAGGCCTCATATGCACAGTTGTACAAGAGTTTGGATTTCATGGTGAGAACACATAGGATCTCGTCAATCGATTCCCCCACCGAGGCTAGACCCAAGAACCCAAGTCTAGTTGGAGATCAATGGGTACATGGAGCAGCCAAGGCTAGAGGCTACTAGAGATGACTTGGAGATGAGCGCACATAACATGCAGAAGTACATTGGTGGTCCTATCATGGTCAACACCATGCTGAACATGCTTCAGGATGAGTTGGATGCTAGTTACAAGACCATATAACCGGATGTTATGGAGGCAAGAGTCCGCTATCAGAAAGACACCATCAAGTAGTTTGGGGACATCATCACAGAATACCAAGCTTGGCATTAGTATGTGACTGAGAAGCACCAAGTGGAGGTTTTTGAGTTGGTCTTTCCCCAAACTTCGGAGTCATAGTGTTTTGTCTTGTTAGGCTGTCTCTAGCCTATTTTGTCTCACATGGGTACATGTGGAAAATGTAATATTATTTGTAAATATGTTGTAAGTGAAATTCCAAGTGTCATTAGTGGAATGTTAAAGGTCATCATGTTATGTAATGAGTTATTTGTAAATAAGTTGTAGAGTCATGAAGGTATTCAAGAGTCACAAAGGGAATGTCAAGGGTCACCCCGCCCTTTATTATAAATATAACCTCATAACTCATTGAAGAGGTTTTTGGGAGCCAAAATTTTGGCTAGGCTTAGGCTTAGAAAAGGCTTGGGAGTATTGTGATGAGACCTGGCCTCTCCATAACATAGAGAAAGTATACTTCTTTGGAGGAACATGTGTTATTGATTGTAATGTTCCACTATTGGGGCTAGTGGTCGTCAATGGTGTATGTAAGGATGGAACTTTCACTTATAATAATAATAACAGAGCCAACACACTTTCATGCATATGTTGTTATTGTAGTTGGACTATTATGGTTGATTTAGCAATGTATGTTGTTTAACTTACACATTTTATTATGAACTACATTTTATGCAATTGTACGAATCTTGTTGAATGCATGTTGTTGGATTAACCCGTCATTTTAATTTATGGACTATTCCACATTTTATCTTGTGATGTCGTTCCACTCATGTGTTCCTTTCAAGGGGAACATTTCCTTTTCCCCTCCATGTGTTATAACCTTGACGCATTTCACTTGACTCTTCGTAGGGTCACACACTTGTTCTCAACCAAATTTATATTACTTACCTCTTCATGCTACCGCAGTCAAGGAATTACACTACCACCCACTGTTAGGACTCCTACTCCAAACGGTTTGAGGTCCAGTTGGGAATTCTTATCAGGGAAATCCTCTAAATGTTGGTGGGTCCACATTAGGGGAATTTGAGGTCTAAAATGGGCCTCCCAAGGAAATTATAAAATAATAGTGGAAATAATAAAATAAGATTAGATTACATCATCAAATTTTAGAGGGAAAAAAGAAAAAAACTATTTTTTCAACTTGTATTTTCAACTTATCTCCCTATGGGTTTACTCGAATTTTAAGCGGGAAAACTCGTTGGATGCATAATTTTATTCCTCATCCAAGGATTACCCATGTTGCATACATTTGATGGACCCTGATACATGAAAATTTAGAAATACATGCAAAACGTTTTCCAAGTATTTCTCATTTTTCGTGTACCGGGGTCCATCGAAAGTGTGCAACATGGGTACTCCTTCGATGAGGGATTAAATTTTGCATCCAACGAGTACTCTCGCTTGAATTTTGAGTAAAACCTTAGGGAGATAAGTTGAAAAAGTAGTTTTATTATTTTATTATTTTTTATTCTTTTTAACCCAAAAAATGGTGAATCATCCCCCATGGTTGACATCATAACTTGAATCCTATTGGTTCTTATAAATTTTATGTTGATGGTGTTGGACCCATCAACATGTCAAGGGGATCTCCCTAGTAAGAAGTCCCAATTAGAGCTCAGACCATTTGGTGTAGGAGTCCTGGCAGTGGGTCGTAAGGTAATGCCTTGACCGCAATGTCGCACAGAGGTGAGTAAAATAACTCTGTCTGTAGCAAGGGTTTGACTGATGTAGTGAGTCAAAGAAGGTGTATGAGAGGATTTAACACATCAAGGGGAGGTGAGGGTGAAGGTGAGTTCTAGGTTGAAAGGGATCAGTCCCAACTCGGCTAGGAACACACAACACAAAATGACATGCACAACTTTCAACGGAGCAATCCACTTGGATGCGGCAGTCACATCATACAAGGTAAGATAACACGTACAACACTCACAGATCAGTCTGATATGAGTGTGATGGTTCTTATAGAAAGGTTCATATGAAAGGTCTGTCTGATTTCCGACAGAGTAGTCGACACAAACGGTGACAACATTAACAACATATACAACACATTAACAACAATATTCATATAATTGCATACAAATTAGTTCTTACACAAATACGTAAGTTAAACAACATATATCATTAAGGAAATCGAAGCAATCCAACCACAATAAAAACATATGCATGAAAATGTGTTGGCTCTTATTATATAAAGAAATGTAAGTCACAATCATACAATACATCCATGTAAACCTGCTAGCCCCAATAGTGGAATGTTATAGCCACACCGGCCTGCTCCTCCAAATAGATGAACTAGCTATGTGCAGTGGAAAGCCAAGGCGCATTACAATACTATCCAAGCTCTTTCCGAGATAGTCTTATCAGAAGCTTAGCTGACCAAAAGCCTATACAATGAGTTATGAGAGACTATTTATAGCAAAGGGTGGGGTGACCCTTGACATTCCCCTTTGTGACAGTTCAACTACCCTCATGACTCTTCACCTACTCTATGATTGTTACGTCCAACTATTGGCACTTGACTTACACTTGAGATGACTCAATGTTACAATGCACATGTACTCATGTGAGACAAAATGGCTTGAACAAGCCAAGAAAGACATCACTGACACTCGGTTCGCTGTGGTGAGACCAACTCTTTAACATGATTGTGATGGTGAAGGTGGTGAGCTGATGCCAAGCTTGGTCGTCTGTGATGGTGTGCATGCACCTCATGGTGACATCTTGTTGAAGAGAACTCTTGCCTCCGTTGCAATCGGTGCATTGGTTCGGCCCCTTCATCCAACTCGTCTTCTATCATGCGCATGTCTTCTTAGGTGCGGCTGAACCGACAACACACTGATGCATAGTGTCCATGTTGATCTTCAAGTGCATGCTGGTGGTCATGCACATCAACGTTTTGAAGTACATGTTCATCTCTAGTTGGACTTGCTTCTTATCTTCGCCTTGGTGAGTGTGTTGAATGGGTTGGATTGCATGCATGCGCACAGTAGCATGCGTGCGCACAATAGCATGCATGCTTCTGAATCCCTTGCATGCGATCAACAACATTGCCCACCATTTCTGCTCCATTTCAGTTGCTGGGATGGATCTCTAACTTGTACGGGTGCAGTTTCATCTGTGAGTTCACGTTGCACCCACTACTGTTCTTGATACTGCTGCAACTCATTCGTCTGTCTGTGAAGCTTCATGTTCTTCTTTGAGTTGTTGCTTCGACACATGCAACTCCTTCTTCATTCCATTCTCTACCTTCACACGACCTTCATGTTGCGCCATCACCTCATAGCCTGAGTCTCCAAAGTTGCTTTCATTATCAGTGGATCTGCTTGATCTTGCAACTTTGTTCCGCCTATGTGTTGTCAACAACCTTCTTCTTGCATTCGTTGCATTCAGTATGCTGCCTTCAACTATTGTTCATGATACTGCTCGCTGTGATGCTGCTGCTTGATGTCCTTGTATACGAACAACTTGATGTCTTTGTGAGTGGGCAAGATCATAGACACTTGATCGATTGCATCTCCTGGTGTGCTCTAAATGGTGTCTTCGACTCTTCTCTCTTGGAAACCATTGTACCTGCACTGCTGAGAGGCAGATGAGCACCTGTAATACCTGGGGACATGACAAAACTCATGGCAAGCAATTTTTCATTCGAAAACCAAAATGAACTTTGAGAACTGATTTGCAACATACCTTTGTGACTGATCATGAAGGTTGCACAATTTTGGCCGAGATCGGGAGACCAACTGCCAAGACTGCACAAGGCACAATCTAGGCCGCTGGGAGACTGACTGACTGCTGGAACTGTGCAATGCACAGTCTAGTCTGGCTGCTAACTACTGGGATTATGTAATGTACAATTCTAGGTGGGGAGGACTACTAGCCTAGGGACATATTTGTGAAATTTCTTGGGCCAAGTAGCCACTGTCCTCTAGAAGTGCGCAAAACAGTCCTGGAGGCCAGTGATGGGCATGAATGCGCAAATCTGGAGAGGAAGGTGAGCCTTCCTTCCCCAGATTGCGCAATGCTGCCTTGGTGAAAGCAGAGTCCTGGCCAAGGTTGGCCCGACTCGCCAATGGGAAATTGAAAGAAACTAAGACAGTAAATGCATGGCGACACTAAGTAATAGCAGAAGTGATTGACAATGCATAAAAAACATGAATGAAAGATTCAACAAACAGATCAACATGCATGTGGGTGAGGCAGTTAGCTAGTTGGGCGAACGTCCATGCAAAACAGTTTCATGCATGCGACAACAATGAGATAGCAACGAAAATTGGAATAGAGCTAGGACAATCTAGTATACATGTAAATGATTGCAAGCACTCAATTAAATCAAGAAAACAATACTCCCACAAGCGAAAACACAAAAATCAACAAAATTATAGCACAAGGAATGGAAAGCTGGCTTATCGCAAAACAGTTGAGATAAATGTGCCGACTACTCCTAGATGTGATGTGGGATATCAGAGCTACAAGGTTGATGTGAGGAATGAGCTCTGTAGCGTCCGGTTGATGAGTTTTGATAGCATCGAGGTTGTGACACGCATGCCACAAATCTAGGGGAAGCGACACTTGGTGGGAGGCTTCTGAATGGATCCTTGCATGTAACCTCCAATTGCTAAACATAGATCCCTAAGACAAGGGATGTCTTTGCATGCTGCCTTAGGAGAAGAAGCCTATGCATGCAAGTTTTCTTTTATCAGTCTCAGAGGGAACCAGTCAACTCAGCTACACATGCAAGAGGTTGTTCAACTGCTTGAAGGAAATGCACATTTATGGGTAGAGAAGTTGAGTGCTGCCAAGATTTGTGCAAATTCTGGGTTGAGCAGCCTTGCTGGGAAAATTTGTGCAAATTCTACTGGGAGTGTTGGCGGGCAGGATTTCACAATCCTGGAGCCCAGCAGGCTGCTAGAGATGATTGCGCAATTTATTGAGGGAAGGTTGATTGCCCTCCAGAAATGCACAATTTTCAAAGGGAATTTGCTCAACCTGCAGCTAGACCAAGTCCAAGTGAAAAACTTGTAAGGGGAATGGATCAGGTTGTGACTGACAGGATGCATTTGTGCAAGAAAGACACTGAAGCTTGTGAACTTGACGAAGCAAGGCAAGCTGCTTTGAAGGTTGGAAGGCAGGCTCCAAAACGAGGCTAAGGTAAAATTTTGGAGGGTGGTTGTAGCTGCTACAAAACTTGGCGATACACTGGTAGAACTCCAGCTCTCTGAATGGACCTTGTTCGCGAAAAGCAAGTCTAACACCTCCAGAAGTATTGTTCAACTTTTAGCTCATCTTGGTTTCACACTACCTTGATTTTAAGATGTAGTGTCTGCCAAACCCTTGGTTGATTGACACACATTCCAAGGCAAGGCAACACATTTGTTTCGATTGGGGTTGAGGGGTATATAGGTTCACAAGCAGTATAATCATCAGAGTCTTAGTTTCATCTATGGTGTTGCTCCACTACGAGTATACCTGGAGAGTACCCCGGTGGAGTCACATAGGAACACAAGCATGGCTTTGCTTCCAGCGAGCCTGGTCAGTACCCTGACGAAGTTACTTGCATCAACTCCTTGCACAGGAAGCCTTTCTCTTCTTTCGCCTTATTCATTTTTCATTTTTGACTTTTCATTTTTTCATTTTTCACTGTGCATAGCACTTATTCATTTTAGAGGCGGAAGAGGAATCCTGACTTATTGAGAGAAAAGAGGTTGTTCTAGCAGAGAATTAGTTTATTGTATCTCTGGCATGCCTATTAAGGTTTCCCCCCTTACCTTACTCTACTTGACTAAGCTGACAAGGGTTAACCCAAAAACAATCGACTAAAGAAAGTGACACTAGTTAGCTTGTAAGTGTTGTGTTTACACCAAGATTCACTTCGAATAATACGTATTTTCCTTCGATGTATTATGGACTAAAAGTAACAAGCTCATCATATAGAGGCAAGATGACAGATAACCAAGTAGTGATAGCTGTACAAACCCTCTTGTACTTTACCCAGCTCGCTTCAAGAGTCATACATGGTTTCATGCAAAACTAACCTATGAACGAAACAAGCGAACAAACTAACAATCAACAAAGCAAAGCAAGAGCAGAAGAAAAAACGAAAGCAAATCAAGTAAACAAACAAGCAAACAAAGCACGTAAGAAAACAAGCATGCAAGAAAACAACTGAAAGTAAACACTACTCCTACTCCTACACTAATGGTACATGGTCCTGATCACGTAAAGTGATACTTCCAATGCAACCACCAACACATTGTTAGACCCATGTTGGTGAAGGCTTGGTCTGCGAGCAACCAAATTGTTTGAACTAGCAAGCAAGAAAGATATAAAAATGAAGACAATCACACTTTGTGATTCAAAGTGCCCATGGGACATAAGTGAGTGCATGTGCATGACGAGTAGTCTGTGGACTTATCATGATGCTGTGTGACACTACGTGCAACTTTGAAGCATAAGCAAACTCTTGACTGTGACATGCAAGAAAACAAAAGAAACAAAGATAACTTGTGTCACGCTCGATTTCTTTCAATGTAAGACTCCCCCAATGCATGAGCAATGGGATCGTGTAGTTCGAGTGGAGGAAGTAAAATTTGAGTGTTAGATTGATCTTGAGTGAATAAAAATGAATGATGAGGAGCCTTGAGTGTTTGAACAATTTCCTGATCGGAAGTGAAACCAACCTCAGAATAGCGAGGGCCTGACATAACCATCAGCTCGGGCTGAAAAGCCTCGACGGTCTGTGGAGTTTTGACTTCGTTGACAAATGGATCTCCGTAGACAAGTGGCTTAGACATATTAATAATGAGTGAATCAACATCGTGATCAGATGATGAGGTGAAGAGATCATGACAACCAAGATCAGAAAATTCAGGATGTTGGTTGGAATCCTCATGGTCTGATGAATCACATAGAGAGGTAGATGAGGAGGAAGGATGTTCACCCTCTGTGTTTCCAGAAAAAGAAGATGAAAGATCAAGTGGATTTCCAATGAATGATTGGTCTTCTCTGTTGTTGGATGATGGGTTAACATACTGTGTGTCCTGCAAAAGATCAACAATGGGTGCGTTCGTGGATGAAGACACACATGCGAAATCATGGATGGAAGGTTCACCAACGATGTTAGGAAAGAACGAAGCGGTCTCGGACCGAAGGGAGTCATCCTTCGCCAAGTGTTGATGCTCAAGCTCCCACTCATACTCTTCATGGATGACAACACATGTTGGTTGTGCAACACCAACTCCGTCAGTGGGTTGTTCCTCGTTCACAAGAAGTAAAGAGTCCAGAATGGACGAACGTAAGACAACATCATCCGAAGGAACACCGAAGTGCAAAGACGGAGGTCATAGAAAAGAATGCATATGAGGACTTGAAGGACTCACAACCAAATCTACGTGAAAATTGAGTGAAGTGATGTTGGGAGGGTGTGAAGGATGAACATGGGTGTGAGCATGATCCTCAACATCAATGGGTAGTGGTGGAGGTGTTGAATAAGAGGAAGATAGACAGTTAGTTGAGAAAGTGCCCGCTTCCACATGATATTGCTCAGCTCCATCAACGAAGAATGTTGAGTGAGGCTTGATATCAAACTTTCTCTTGAGACAAGCAGATTTCTTAAAGCAGTACTCGAACCGGTCCCAAAGATAAGCAAATTTCATCTAGCTCCTCGGAGCTTGAAACTGCAAGTCACGGAAGCGTTGCCAAAAATCAATAATAGATTCATGCGGATCCCTCCATTGCTGTAATAGTTTCTGGTCAAGATGGTCTAGATCAAAATGATAGAACATGTCTTCAATAAGATCACAAAAGTGCTCAAATGAGTGCACGGTGTCAGCTAGTAGGCTGAGCATCCAACGAAATGGAGATTCGCGAAGTGTGTATGCAAGCAGCAAACCGGCTTGTTTGTCAGAAAACTCCTCTTCCTCATGAATCATGGAAATAAAGTTATGTAAGTGATCAGGCCAGACCACTTCACCTTCACCATCATACGTGTGAGTGGCCAAGAGATCAAAAAGCTTCCTCAAGATGGAGACATCTTCACGATTCGAAAAACACTACAGGGGAAGAAGAGTGCAAGACTCCATGAAATGTGTGTAAAGGTTCAAAACTGGATGAGAGGACACAACTTGTCATTAGGCCCTCCTTCTAGTGCCCTAAATGTTGATGGTGCTGGACCCACCAACATGTCAAGGGAATCTCGCCGGTAAGAAGTCCCAATTAGACCTCAGACGTTTGGTGTAGGAGTCCTAGCAGTGGGTCGTAAGGTAATGCCTTGATCGTGATGTCGCACAAAGGCAAGTAGGATAACTATATCAGTAGCAAGTGTGTGACTGCTGCATTGAGTCAAGGAAGATGTATGAGAGGTTCTAACACAAAAGGGGGAGAAAAGGGTGAAGGTGAGTTCCAGGTTGAAAGGGATCAGTCCCAAATTGGCTAGGAACACACAACACAAAAGGACATGCACAATGTCCAGCGGAGCACTCCACTCGGATGCGGAAGTCACATCATACAAGGTAAAATAACACGTACAACAATCATGGATCAGTCCGAGATGAGTGTGACAGTTCTTACAGCAAGGTTCATGTGAAAGGTCTGTTTGATGTCCGATAGAGCAGTCGACACGGACAGTGACGACATTAACAACATATACAACACATTAACAACAAGATTCATATAACTTCATAAAAATCAGTTCATACACAAATACGTAAGTTAAACAACATATATCATTAAGGAAACTGGAGCAGTCCAACTACAATAACAACATATGCATGAAAATATGTTGGCTCTTATTATATAAAGAAGTGTAAGTCACAATCATACAACACATCCATGTAAACCTGCTAGCCCCAATAGTGGAATGTTAGATCCACATTCACCTTCTCCTCCAAAGATATGAATTAGCTCCATGCAATGGAGAAGCCAAGGTGCGTTACAATACTATCCAAGCTCTTTCCAAGATAGTCTTATCAGAAACTTGGCTGACCAAAAGCCTATACAATGAGTTATGAGGGACTATTTATAGCAAAGGGTGGGGTGATGCTTGACATTCCCCTTTGTGACAGGTCAACTACCCTCATGACTCTTCACCTACTCTATGACTCTTACGTCCAACTATTGACACTTGACTTACACTTGACATGACTCAACATTACAATGAACATGTACTCATGTGAGACAAAATGGCTTGAGAATGACAAGTAAGACATCACTGAAACTCGGTCCACTGTGGTGAGACAAACTCTTTGACATGCTTGTGATGGTGAAGGTGGTGAGTTGATGCCAAGCTTGGTTGTCTGTGATGGTATGCATGCACCTCATGGTGACATCTTGCTGAAGCGAACTCTTGCCTCCGTTGCAACTGGTGCATTGGTTCGGCCCCTTCATCCAACTCGTCTTCTATCACGTGCATGGTCTTCTTGGGTGAGGCTGAACTGCCAACACATTGATGCATAGTGTTTGTTCTAATCTTCAAGTGTGTGTTGGTGGTCATGCACATCAACTTGCTGAAGTACATGTTCAGCTCCAATTGGACTTTCTTCTTGTCTTCCCCTTGGTGAGTGTGTTGAATGGGTTGGATTTCATGCGTGCGCACAATATCATGTGTGATGCTGAATCCCTTGCATGAAATCAACAACACTGCTCACAATGTCTACTTTGTGTCAGCTGTTGGGATGGATATTTAACTTGTATGGGTGTAGTTTCATCCGTGAATGCATATTGCACCCACTGTTGTTCCTAATCTTGTTGCAACTCATTCGTCTGTCTGTGCAACTTCATGTTCTTCCTTGAATTGCTGCTTCGGCACATGCAACTCCTTATTCATTCCATTCTCTGAGTCTCCAAAGTTGCTTTCATTATCTGTGGATCTGCTTGATCTTGCAACTTTGTTTCACCTCTGTGTTGTCAACAATCTTCCTCTTTCATTCATCATGTTCAATGCATTTGATATGCTGCCTTTAGTTACTGTTCATGATGCCTCTCGCTGTGATTCTACTACTTGATGTCCTTGTCTACGAACAACTTGATGTCTTCATGAGTAGGCAAGCTCATAGACACTTGATCGACTGCATCTCTCGATGTGCTCTGAATGGTGTCTTCGACTTTTCTCTCTTGGAAACCACTGTCCCTGCACTGCTAAGAGGAATATGAGAATCTCTAATACCTAGGGACATGGTAACACTCATGGCAAGAAATTTGTCAGTTGAAAACCAAAATGAACTTTGAGAATTGATTTGCAACATACCTGTGTGACTGATCATGAAGGTTACGTAATTTTGGTCAGGAGTTCAGGAGACCAACTGCCAAGACTGCACAAGGCACATTCTGGGATGCTGGGAGATTGATTGACTTCTAGAACTGCGTAATGCACAGTCGAGTCTGGCTGCTAACCGCTGGGATTTTGCAATTCCTGGTGGGAGGACTGATGGCCTAGGGACAAATTTGCGTAATTTCTTGGGAAAAGTAGCCATTGTCCTCCAAAAATGCAAAAAATAGTCTTGGAGGCTAGTGCTAGGCTGGAATGCTCAAATCTAGAGAGGAAGGTGAGCCTTCCTTCCCCAGATTGTACAATGCAACCTTGGTGAAAGCAGAGCCTGGGCCAAGGCTGGCCCGACTTGTCGACGGGAAAATGAAAGCAACTAAGATAGTAAATGCATGGTGACACTAAGTGATAGCAGAATTGATTGATAGTTCATGCAAAACATGAATGAAATATTTAGCAAACAAATAAACATGCATGTGGGTGACATAGTTCACCGGTTGGGCGAACGTCCATGCAAAACAGTTTCATGCATGCAACAACAGTGAGATAGCAACAAAAAATGAAATAGAGCTATGAAAATATAGTATACATGTAAACAATAGCAAGCACTCAATGAAATCAAGAAAACAATACTCCCACAAGCGAAAACACAAAAAGTGACAGAAATGTAGCACAAGGCATGGGAAGCAAGCTTACCCCAAAATAATTGAGCTAAATGTGCCAACTACTCCTGGATGTGATGTGGGATGTCAGAGCTGCAAGGTTGATGTGAGGAATGAGCTCTGCAACATCCGGTTGATGAGTTTTGATAACATCGAGGTTGTGACGCACATGCCACAAATCTAGGGGAAGCGACACTTGGTGGGAGGTTTCTGAATGGCTCTTTGCATGTAACCTCCAACTGCTAAACATAGATCCCTGAGACAAGGGATGCCTTTGCATGCTACCTTAGGTTAAGAAGCCTATGCATGCAAGTCTGCTTTTCTTGGTCCTGGAGGGAACCAGTCAACTTAGTTGCACATGTAAGAGGTTGTTCGACTGCTTGAAGGAAATGCACATTTCTAGTTGGGAGCTGGGCTAACTGCCTAGGATATGTGCACAATTTCTTTGTAGAGAAGATGACTACTGCCCAGATTTGCACAAATTCTAGGCTAAGCAGCCTTGCTGGGGAAATTTGCACAAATCCTGCTGGGAGTGTTGGCACTCAGGATTGCGCAATCTTGGAGCCCGAAAGGCTGCCAGAGAGGATTGTGCAATTTATGGAGGGAAGGCTAGTTTTCCTCCAGAAATGCGTAATTTTGAAGGGGAAGATGCTCAACCTGCAGTTGGACCAAGTTCGGGTGAACATCCTGTGAGGGGAATGGATCAAGTTGTGATTGATAGGCTGCCTTTGTGCAAGAAAGACATTGAAGCTTGTGAACTTGATGAAGCAAGGCAAGCTATTGTGAAGGTTGGAAGGGAGGCTCCAAAACGAGGCTAAGGAAAATTTTTGGAGGGTGGTTGTAGCTGCTACAACAGTTTATTTTGGTTGTACATTTTTCTTTGGAGGCCACTGTAGACCTCAAAAGTTCTCTAATGGCACCATCAACATTTATGGTGTTAGAAGGAGGGAATATGAAAAGTGGAGCCCTTGAAGTCTATCTTGAATTTCTACACATCTTTCATGACTTTTGTCCAAATCAAAACATCAATATGTTTCTCTATCTTTGTTTATTTAGATGTGCCGATGAGCATTATAGATGACTTGTCCAAATATAATTTCAATGGTGATAATGGAACACCCTTGTTCAGACACACAGTTTCCTTCGTTGGCTTCTGTGACAGGCATGATGTCCCCTAGGATGACATTTCCTATGGGTTGTTCGCTTTCACGTTTGAAGGGCACACGAAGAAATGATGTCTCACATTTTCCGCAACCTTTACACACTCTTTTGATCACATGTTCAGAGAATTATGCCATGCTTTTGTTTTTTATTTCCGTAAAGCACTTAATCAAAAAATTTAAAATTGTGAAAATCACCTGACAAATCTCTTAAGCATTTTCACGATCATTTTGTTCATTACTGTTATGAATTCCCTGAAAATGAAGTTGAATGTAAATTTTTGGAGGAAATATTTCAATATCTTGTTCACATTTATGAGAATCCACACAATTTAGTCTCATTCAAGCCTCACCCAACATACGATGGTGTTAGAGCTTCCAAATCTAAGATGGACAAGGTTGTTGTCCCAAGTGACCCTCTATCCCCTTCTCATCAAACATCTCTAGCTCCACAGGTAGAGGTGGGAGAAGTTGTGAATCCACTTGTTGATCTGTCACCATCTCCTCCTACCCAACTTGCTAAGGATTTCTATGCAGATTTGGCCGGCAAGCCATATGGTTTTCATGTGGTCTCCTCTTCTCAGACTTCGTCCTTTGGTTCCTTTGATCCTCCAGATTTTGGTGTGTTGTGTTCATCCATTTCGGATTCCACATGTGATGTTTAGGAGGATCAATTTTTGGACAGAGTTTGTGTTGGACAACCAACTTGTGCTATCATTTTTGATGAGTATGTGTGGGAGTTTGAATAAGAACCTATGGTGAAGGATGACCTCCTTATGTATGCATCTCGTTTGATGTATCTTGACGTCTTCCATGATTATGATATTTTTGTTCCATCCTGTGAAGATTATTTTTCAGATTTTTCTATTTCTAATCATTCATAAAACACGTAGGATGCCACTCTTTCATTTAATTGTGGAGAAGATAAATTTGTTTTCCTTGATCCTCCTAATCTCTCATCTTACAATTTTGGAAACATAGAGGGTGAAAATTCTCGTTTTTCATCATCCCCTCTTTATGATTCATCAGATCATGAGAATGTTGCTGTCCATCATCTTGATTTTTCTTGTCGTGGTTGTCATTATCTTTTCCTTCATTCATTTGATCACGATTCTAATTGGTCTACTATTGATCTTTCTAAGCCACCGGTCTTTGATGATCCATCTTCTAATGAATTGGAAACTCCTCAAGTTGTCGAGGCACTTCTAGCTACAAAAATTGTTGAGTATCTCTCTAGTAGTTACAATTAACATGGCCTCTAAGAGAGCTACATCAAGGAAACCGTCGAGAGAAGTATTGGGGAAGCAGTAGAGCACACGTTAGTTAATCTAGCAGTTTATGCAGACACTCAGTTGTTCATTGAGAAGGGTACCAAATTAACATGGTAGAAACTGAAGGATACTTTTGCAAAGAACTTCAAGGAAGACTTAAAGGATTGACAGGTTTACCTTAGCATCCACCGGTCAGGATTATACAAGGTTGCATGTAGGTACCCTGTCTTCCCATGTGCGAACATTATCAGCTGGATGGTCTCACACACAGATCCAGAGACTTCAAACATTGAAAAGTGTGAGCGGGATAGAGGTTTCCACCTTCAGGGTAGAGAAATTTCAACATATGTATCATTTACCTCAGCCTGTAAAGTGCAAGACACACTTTTATATGCCACCCACAACTTTGTGAACACTAGAGACATCATCATGCGTTGGGTGAAAGAGTCGTCAAAGTTCAGATAGACACCCAATCATGTTTACAAGACAAAATCTCTCAGGAAGGCTTATTAGTTCTTGATCATCTTTGCATGCAGAATATATGGTCAAGAGAACACAAAGACCTTTCCTGAAGGTTGGGTAGTTGTGATGGACCAGTTGGTGAATGATGGGAAGCCATTCAACTGGTCAGAGTTGTTGGTTCATTAGTTGAAGATCCATGTGACTAACGCTTAGAATTCACCTAAGAATGAGCAAGCGAGATTCTACATGTCTGCATACTTACTTGATGCAATCTGTGCCCAACAATAGTTTACTGACATGAGCTGGACATGGACACCTAAGGAGACAGTCATCAAGGTTTATTGCAAGTTTCTTTTTTATTACAACTATTGAGGAGTGATGACAAAGCTAACTGACCATTTCATCATCCTGTTGTACAAGCTTATCTTTGAGCCGGATCCATCGTGCATGTCCCTAGAAGAAATGGAGGCAATAGTGAACATCACAGATTGGTATGCCTCACTAGGTGGAACCTTCATTAGAGTGTATATCAAAGAGAATACTTCACATGTTCTACCAAGGTATGCACTGACAAGTTGGTCATGCAAGAGGTCTCTTATCACCTATCCACAGGGTTGTCAATAGCACTGCATAGGAAGAAGAAGGCACTGTGGCCTGCTTTTCCTTTGCAGATCAGATTGTACGAGATTAAGAGCTTGAAGGATGTAGATGTCGAAGCTAAGGAGATATTAGGATTTGAGTTTAACACCAAAGACTTCAATCTGTATGATCCTCACAATATTTTCAAGGACCACTGTGCGAGAGTGTACTTTCCATGGATCCATGGGACATTTCACTGGCACGAGGAGGATCCTAGGAGGTATTGTTACAATACCTCCAAACTCCATGTGTTGGTCAGTATAGCAACAACTTGGAAAGCTGATCTGCAGACAACAACAGGACAAGAAGGAACAACAACAACAATAATAAGCATCAATCCAGTGTAGGACAAGGGAAAGAGGAAGATTGTCGAGAAAAGAGAGCCAGAGCAAAGTTGCAAGGTGAGAGAAGATCTTATCACAGAGAAAGAAGCTTTGGCAGTGGAGGAAAAGAGTGAGAAACATAAAAATAGAGGAGAGAGAAGGAAGAGAGGAAAGTAGAGTGATCCAAGTGGATGTTGGTTGCCACCCACCTATCCCACTTGGACCCCCACAACTGTCTCTTTTAGTTTTTCAGTTTCCATAATTGTTGCAGAGTTTACTATTTTTAGTAGTTTTTTGGGACCTAAAATTCCAGATCCGTTTTGAGGCCCTAAACAACATTATTTTGATCATCTTTTCTGTCGTAGTCCTCAGAGATTTCCTTCCAATGGGGTATCATGCATGTCAAATGGAAGTGACATGCTATGTATGAGTTAAGGCCACGCTATTATTATTTCTTTGTGTAATACATTATACAGGATAACGGAGGTAGCCCCACCTATCGCCACTTCTTTGATCTTTGCTAAGAAAGGTAGTAAGATCATCTCCGAGACTAGGAAATTTATTTTCTATCTGATTCAATCTCAAAGGAAAGGGAAGATCGTAGCCACATCCATGGCCCCCGAGAAGGGTTCCTCCACACAGCAGAAGCAGGTGGATATGGTCATGAAAGGATACATGGACATCTTCTCCTCACCGATAGGGGTACCATTACATTGTCAGGTCAATCATTCGCTCAATCTGACTCCCAGAGCACCTCTACCCAACGCGCGATATATTGTGGCTCCATTGTGGAAAATGCCAAGTACAAGCAACGACATGATCGACATCAGGTGCCACACAAGTTTCAGGTGGGAAATAAAGTCTGGTTGCATTTGCAGAAAGAATGCCTTACAAGAGCCCATCTGAAGCTCACACCACTCCGGTATGGTCCTTACACCATTACCAAGGTTGTGGGAAACAATGTGTTGGAGCATAGCATTCCCCCATTCCTTGGTTTTCACCAAGTGTTCAATGTGGACCACCCTCGACCATGCTTCCCACCATTACTGGACACATCAGAGATTGCATAACAACTCACTAGGGACCAAGTTCAACAGAAGTTTCCCCATCTCATGGAGGCACTCAACGAAATGTGGACCATTGCTTCCTAAGGGGGGAGGAATGATCCAGGTGGATGTTAGTGGTCACTATCCCACTTGGACCCCCACAACCGTCTCTTTTAGTTTTTTAGTTGCCTTAATTGTAGCACAGTTTACTATTTTTAGCAGTTTTTTGGGTCCTAAACTTCTAGAGCCGTTTTGAGGCCCTAAACGACGTTCTCTTGGCAATCTACCACCAAATTTTTTTCATAAAATTGTCCTTTCCATCGTTTTCCTTAGAGAGATATTTCATATAGGGTATCATGTGCATCAAACGGAAATAATATGACCAAGTCACGACTCCGAGAAGTTGGTTGTCCAACTAACCCCAACGGGGCCCGTAGACTCTTGGTGTTACATCTCCTCAGGTTAGCGTTTTGGTTATTTAGGGTTTTCTCTTTTATTTTTCAATAATAAAAATTCCCTTGAGCCTCATTGTCATGCAGTTCAGAGGTAGGTAGCCACCACACCTCTTCTCAAAGACAAGCTACCATCACTGAGCTAGTCTCAGTTCCATACTGTTTGTAAGAATATTTCATTATTTGATATTAATCAAAGGAAGTGTTATTTCTGCTGCATCTCTGTATTTATGATTATATTTGTAATTTGTTTCATTCTTGTTTAAATTTAGACCATTGGCATCAGAGCAGTCTGTTCTTTCTCTCTTTTTCTTTGCATGTCCCCAATGAGGTCGGGATATAAGGAGTTAGGGCTCGATCTGGTTGAACCTTTGCAAAGATCAGCCTTGCGAACCTCAAAGGCCTCCCATGGCGGATGAAAAGAAAGATGAGGGGGTAGGAGATCCTATCAAAATCTTGCTCGAAGAAGCCCTCGAGCGACAAAGGAATGCGATTATGGACAAGTTTTCCTAGAGTCTTCAGCGCTACCTAGGGGCTACGCATATAACAGCTACTTTGGAAACGGCACGCTGTTTAAGGTACAAGTTAACTTTGAAATCCCCATATTTGAGGGCTAAATATATGCAGAAGTTGTAGATAAATGGTTGAATTTTTTAAAAGGATATTTTTATGTTCATGATTTTTCTGGCTAAGAAAAGATTACTTTTGCTCTTCTCAAAGCGCCCCCTACGTCAAGGACTGGTGGGAAACCTATTGTGAGCAGAAGGATGAAAGTACAAACTCACTGTTTTCAGCAGCTCCTGCTTGGAATTTATTACGGGGCACCATAAAGGAGCAGTACTACCATGTCGGAAGGTATAAGGATAAATACATAAATTGGACCACGCTGCGATAGGGAAGGGACCAAGAGGTGCCAGAGTTTACCAATATTTTTCATACCCTTCGCACAAAGTTAGGTATCAAGGATTCTGAACGGCATTTAGTACTCAAATACCGCGGCTGCCTACAAAGGTATATCCAAGACAAGATGGAGTTCCTGGACATCTCCTCGCTTGGCACGATGTACCGATACACTCTCAATATCAAGTAAAAGTTTAAATAGAAGAAGCGAGACTTTGGATCTGTGAATCTGAAGCAAGGGAAAGGCTTCCCCAAACTGCAGAACCAAGGAAAAAGACAAGATGGGGAAACCCAAGACAACCCTTTGAAGCCACAAGAAAAGAAAAACACCACAAAGTCAAAGAAGGACACAGGAAAGTGGTGTGAGTTTGACAAGAGCCCCACTCATAACACAAGTGAGTGTCGGACCAAGCAGTCGCTGGTGGCCAAGTTGAAGGCTTCAGAATTAGATGCATGTTTCAACCTCAAGTCAGAACTCAACAAGAGGAATGACAAAGGGAAGCAAATCATTGATGTGGAGCCCAACGCCATTGTTGCCACTGCCAAGATCTAGAAGAATGAGCTCGAAGATCCATAGGAGGGGGAACTTCTTTTCCACTCACAGATGTGGGTGAAGGGTTCGCCGGTGCAATTCATTGTTGACAGTGGGAGCCAAAAGAACCTCATTTCAACAGAGGTCGTGAAGCGGCTAGGACTACCAACCATATCACACCCGCAATCCTACAATATCATATGGCTTCACCAAGGACAAGATCTCCGAGTTCGCCAGCAGTTTCGCCTTCCCTACAACATCAGGCCCTTCACAGATGAGGTATTGTGTGTTGTTTCACCTCTTGATGTTTGTGATGTACTATTAGGCCAACCATACTTGTGGAAGTGACATGATGTGTATGAGTCATGCCTCGTGCTATTATTATTTCTTTGTGTAATACATTATATAGGATACCAGAGGTAGCCCCACCTACCGCCACTTCTTTGATCTCTGCTAAGTAAGGAAGTAAGATCAACTCCTAGATTAAGAAATTTATTTTCTTTTTGGTTCACTCTCAAAGGAAGGGGAAGATTTTAGCCACATCCATGGCCCCCAGGAAGGGTTCCTCCATGCAGTAGAAGTAGGTGGATACAATCATGAAAGGATATAGGGACATCCTCTCCTCACTGATAGGGGTACCATTACACTGTCAAGTCAAGCATTCGCTAGATCTGACTCCCAAAGAACCTCTAACAAACAGGCTGATATATTGTCACTCCATTGTGGAAAATTCCAAGTACAAGAAGTGACATTATCAACATCGGGTGCCATAGAAGTTTCAGGTGAAATTCTGGTTGCATTTGCAGAAAGAACACCTTACAGGAGCCCATCTGAAGCTCAGAACACTCTGATATGGTCCTTACACCATTACCAAGGTTGTGCGAAACAATGCTTTGGAGCACAACATTCCCCCATTCCTTGGCTTGCACCGAGTGTTCAATGTGGACCACCCTTGACCATGCTTCCCACCATTACTGGACACATCTGAGATTGCAGAATAACTCACCAGGGACCAAGTTGAGCAGAAGTTTCCCCATCTCATGGAGGCACTCAACGCAATGGGTACCATTGCTTCCTAAGGGGAGAGAAATGGTCTAGGTGGATGTTGGTGGCTACCCGTCTATCCCACTTGGACCCCCACACTATCTCTTTTAGTTTTTAAGTTTCCTTAATTGTAGCACAGTTTACTATTTTTAGCAGTTTTTTAGGTTGTAAACTTCCAAGGCAGTTTTGAGGCCCTAAACGATGTTTTTTTGGGAATCTATCGCCAATGATTTTTTTGAATAAATCATCTTTTCCATTGTAGTCCTCGGAGAGATATTTCCAACGGGGTATCATGCACGTCAAACAGAGATAATATGACCAAGTCACGACCCCTGGAAGTTGGTTGTCCAACTAACCCCAGCGGGGCCCGTAAACTCTTGGTGTTACATCTCCTCGGGTTATGGTTTTGGTTGTTTAAGGTTTTCTCTTATTGTTGAATAATAAAAACTCCCTTCAGAATCATCGTAATGTAGTTCAGAGGCAAGTTGCCACCACATCCCTTCTTAGAGATAAGCTACCATCACTGAGCCAGTCTCATTTCCATACTGTTTGTAAGAATATTTCATTATTTTATATTAATCAAACGAAGTGTTAATTCTGCTGCGTCTCTGTATTTATGGTTATATCTGTAATTTGTTGTGTTCTTGTTTAAATTCTGATCAGTGGTATCAGAGCAGTCTTCTCTTTCTATGTTTTTCTTTGGATGTCCCTAACGAGGTAAGGATATAAGTAGTTAGGGCTTGATCTGGTTGAACCTTTGCAAGATCAGCCTTGCAAACCTCGACGACCTCCCATGGAGGATGAAAAGAAAGACGAGGGAGTAGGAGATCCTATCAAAATCTTGCTCGAAGAAGCCCTCGAGCTACAAAGGAACACGATGATGGACAAATTTGCCAAGATCCTTTAGCGACTACCTAGGGGCGATGCATCTAACAACTACTCTAGAAACGCTACACCATTTAAGGTACAATTTAACTTTGAAATCCCCATATTTGAGGGCCAAATAGGTGCAGATGCCATAGATAAATGGTTGAATCTTTTAGAAGGATATTTTTCTGTTTTTTCTGTTCATGATTTTTTGGGCCAAGAAATGATTACTTTTTCTCTTCTCAATGTCACCCCCCACCTCAAGGACTGGTGGGAAACCTATTGTGAGTAGAAGGATGAAAGTAACGAACTCACTGTTTTAAGTTGCTCCCACTTGGAATTCATTCTGGGATGCCATAAAGGAGCAGTACTACACTGTCGGAAGCTATGAGGATAAATACATAAAGTGGACCATGTTGCGGAAGGGAAGGGACCAAGACGTCCCAGAGTTTACCAATATTTTTCATACCCTTCACACAAAGTTGGTTATCAAGAATTCTAAGTTGCATTTGGTACTCAAATACCGCGACTGCCTACATAGGTATATCTAGGATGAGATGGAGTTCCTAGACATCTCCACGCTCAGAACGACGTAGCAATGCACTGTTAAGATCGAGTAGAAGTTTAAACAGAAGAAGCGAGACTTTGGATCTACGAATCAGAAGCAAGGGAAAGGCTTCTCCAAACTGCAAAACCAAAGACAAAGCCTAGATGGGGAAATCCAAGACAACTCGTTGAAGCTGCAATAAAAGAACAACACCAAAAAGTCAAAGAAGGACACAGGAAAGTGGTGTGAGTTCCACAAGAGCCCCACTCATAACACAAGTGAGTGTCAGACCAAGCAGTCACTGGTGGCTGAGTTGAAGGCTTCAGAATTATATGTTCTGACCCTGAGTCAAAACTCGATAAGAGGAATGACAAAGGGAAGCAAATCATTGATGCGGAGCCTAACACCACTGTTGCCATCGCCAAGATCCTGAAGAATGAGCCTGAAGATCCAAAGGAGGGGGAGCGCCTTTTCCACTCACAGATATGGGTGAAGGGTTTGGTGCTGCAATTCATTGTTGATAGTGGGAGCCAAAAGAACCTCATTTCAGCAGAGGTCGTGAAGCGGCTGGGACTACTGACCATACCACACCCACAACTGTATAATATCAGGTGGCTTCACCAAGGACAAGATCTCTGAGTCCGTTAGCAGTGTCGCCTTCTCCACCACATCAAGCCCTTCACATATGAGGTATTGTGTGATGTTGCACCTCTTGATGTTTTGGATGCACTATTAGGCCAACCATACTTGTGGAAGCGACATGCTATGTATGAGTCAAGGCGTTGCGCTGTTATTATTTCTTTGTGTAATACATTATACATGATATCGGAGGTAGCCCCACCTACCACCACTTCTTTGATATTTGCTAAGAAAGGCAGTAAGATCATCTCCCAGACTAGGAAATTTATTTTGTTTCTGGTTCGCTCTCAAAGGAAGTGGAAGATCATAGCCACATTCATGTCCCCTAGGAAGGGTTCCTCCATGCAGCAGAAGTAGGTGGATACAATCATGAAAGGATACAGGGACATATTCTCCTCACTGATAGGGGTACCATTACACTATCAGGTCAATAATTTGCTCGATTTGACTCCCAGAGCACCTCTACCCAACGGGTTGAGATATCATCACTCCATTGTGTAAAATTCCAAGTAAAAGGAGTGACATGATCAACATCATATGCCACAAAAGTTTCAAGTGGGCAACAAAGTCCAGTTGCATTTGTAGAAAGAATGCCTTATAAGAGCCCATCCGAAGCTCAGACCACTCTGATATGGTCCTTACACCATTACCAAGGCTGTGGGAAAAAATTATTTAGAGAACAACATTCCCCCATTCCTTGGCTTGCACTGAGTGTTCAATTTGGACCACCCTCGACCATGCTTCCCACCATTACTTGACACATCAGAGATTGTAGAACAACTCACCAGGGATGAAGTTCAGCAGAAGTTTCCCCATCTCATGGAGGCACTCAATGCAATGGGGACCATTACATCCTAAGGGGGGAGGAATGATCCAGGTGGACTTTGGTGGCCACCCGCCTATCCCAATTGGACCCCCACAACTATCTCTTTTAGTTTTACAGTTTCCTTAATTGTAGCATAGTTTACTATTTTTAGCAGTTTTTATGGTCCTAAACTTCCGGAGCCATTTTGTGGCCCTAAATGATGTTTTTTTGGCAATCTACTGCCAACCATATTTGAATAACTTTGTCTTTTTCATCGTAGTCCTCGGAGAGATATTTCCAAAGGGCTATCATGTGCATCAAATGGAGATAATATGACCAAGTCACGACCCCGAGAAGTTGGTTGTCCAACTAACCCCAATGGGGCCCATAAACTCTTGGTGTTACATCTCTTCGGGTTATGATTTTGGTTGTTTAGGGTTTTCTCTTATTGTTCAATAATAAAAAGGCCCTTGAGCCTCATTGTAACGCAGTTCAGAGGTAGGTAGCCACCACATCTCTTCTCAGAGATAAGCTACCATTGTCGAGCTAGTCTCATTTCCACACTGTTTGTAAGAACATTTCATTATTTCATATTAATCAAAGGAAGTGTTATTTCTATTGCATCTCTGTATTTATGGCTATATTTATAATTTGTTGTGTTCCTATTTAAATTCAAATCAGTGGTATCAGAGCGGTCTGCTCTTTCTCTATTTTTCTTTGCATGTCCCCAACGAGGTAAGGATATAAAGAGTTAGGGCTCGATCTGGTTGAACCTTTGCAAGACCAGCCTCGCAAACCTCGACGATCTCCCATGGAAGATGAAAAGAAAGATGAGGGGGTAGGAGATCCTATCAAAATATTGCTCGAAGTATCCCTCGAGCGACAAAGGAACGCGATGATGGACAAATTTTCCCAGATCCTTCAGTGGCTACCCAGGGGCGACGCATCTAACATCTACTCTGGAAACACCACACCATTTAAGGTACAAGTTAACTTTGAAATACCCATATTCGAGGGACAAATAGATGAAGAGGCCATAGATAAATTTTTGAATCCGTTAGAAGGATATTTTTCTATTCATGATTTTTCCAAGTGAGAAAATATTACTTTTGCTCTTCTCAAAGCCGCCCCCCATGTCAAGGACTGGAGGGAAACCTATTGTGAGTAGAAGGATGAAAGTACGAGGTCATTGTTTTCAGCCGCTCCCAGTTGAATTTATTCTAGGATGCCATAAAGGAGTAGTACTGGTCAGCAATGACTGGGGAAAAATTGGGAAGAAAACTTGAAGAAACTTTATTGGTAGCAAAGTCGCTCTTGAACATGACACTTTCACTCCATGTCTGAGTCGGATTGGGTTATTCCATTCACCGGTCATATTACCATTGGTCCATCGTACCATCCATCTTTGGGGTTAACACTACCAATCCATTTCAGTGTTGCCGATATGTTCAAGAGAAGTCGATTAGAGAATTCACCAACCCATCTTGTGTCTCATCCGCTGCAATACCTTTATGCTTCATTCTTTCATGACTGCCACCCTGAACCCTGTATCATCAGATCGTTTTCACCTCCAAATCATTTGCTCCGTTCCGTGTCATATATGTGGGATTCATTAAGGCCCTCCTACGACGGGTCACTTCTTGTCGACATCAACTCATTATCCAAGAAGTCGACCTAGGAACAACCCTTTCAGTACTTTGAAGCTTGCATGCCTCAATGGCAAGTTTCTCACTTTCGGCGACAGGTTTACATCAATGGCCTTCGACCGAGAGATTTTGTGTGGTGTTCGACACCAAGTCCCATTTTCACACCATGCGAATTGTACTGTCGTACCTTGAGGGTCATCATCATTATCGGTGATTCCTCTTGCACCTGTTAACATCTTACATCATTGGCTGGTAATTAGGCGATGTCTTTCCATGTTCGACTCCAGAACAATTTTCACATGGATCGACTTGTACTTCGGGCGAAGCTTGGACGAGTTTGAAGACCCCAGATCTAGTTTCATCCATCTGGGCTGCGATATCTTCAGGAAAAATAAAGACATCAAATGTACATCATTGTTGCACAGATGATCATCTGAATCAAAGGATGATGGCTCTATTAGAATCATCAGTCTGCCACACAGACGGTTGTCTGTCCTATGTACATGAAAATGAATTTATAAAGCTGAGCATGGGAATGGCCACCTCAGCTAGATCATGAAAATATTATGAAGATAATGTATTGTATTTTATCTTATTACAGGTCGCCTTCCAGTTCGAAAAACCTCGGATCCTCATGATAAAGCATTTCACCCAACATCAAAAGATTAATGACCTCATGCTTTAGGGGGAAGCTGTTATAGACATTTTTGGGCACTGCAACCCCAATCATATATGTCCATAAACCAAGGGCTTCTGAGTCCCTAAAAGTGTTTTTCATGCCCAAAAGGAACAAGGTCAGTTGATTACATCATCTCCCAGAAGTTCTCCACAGAAAACTGGTCAAAACTGGACCATACAGGTTTCTCAGTGCTAAGGGTGCGATGCATCTCACCTGCCCAGTGTAAAAGGTGCAATGCATACTGGAAAGCCCTTCTATAGGGTGTGATGGGCGAGAATGGACAAATCACAGAGACAGTTTACAAGGTGGATGATCATGGAATCTTCCAGAAACTTCTCTTATGACACTTGCCTCTCTGAATTCACCCAGGGATGAGTAAGAGATCATCAATCTCCAAGTGGAATCAAGAACTATCAGAGAGAAGACACTAATCAAAATCCCATAAGCTGACTCACCTCCCTGCAATCATCTATATATGGATCCCTCATCCCAGAGATCTAGAGGATGGAATTTTGTATCTTGTAAGGAAGTGTTGTTGGTTTCCTGGTGGAATATCATAGTGTTGGGTGATCTAAGCTTTTCATGAGGTGAAGAAGGGCTTTCATATTGGGAGGATGACGTTGGGTCAGATCAATGGGTTGTAATCCTCTCTTCTAATCTTTACATCAATAAAGCTATTCAATTTTTCCTCCACATTATTGTATGTCTGATAGTATATGCATTTGTGTGGTCAATATATATCTGGTCCTATATTGCTTATGATTGTAGATCTCTGCACTTTGAAGGTATTATGCTGCTTTGACTTTACAACTACTCTTTGAAGCAAAGTGGTCAAGGGAGAAGCAGCAAAGAACTATCGGTGAGGAGAAGGAACAAGCAAAGAACCGAGCGAAAGATCGAGGTTGGTATTCTTTGATCCTCTCCTATCTACTTCTCATAAAGGAAAATGAAAGTAACTTTAATCTGTTTGTTTCTAAGTTAGCTACCTGTCTTAGTGGGACTAGCAGCTCTTCATAGACACTAGATTTCCCGATAACAATTCCTCGGAAAGATATTTCCAACGGGGTATCATGCACGTCAAATAGAGTTAATATGACCAAGTCATGACCCCGAGAAGTTGGCTGTCCAACTAAGCCCAATGGGGCCAATAAACTCTTGGTGTTACATCTCCTCGGGTTAGGGTTTTTGTTGTTTAGGGTTTGCTCTTATTGTTCAATAATAAAAATTCCGTTGAGCCTCATTTTAATGCAATTCAAAAGAAGGTAGCCACCACATCTCTTCTCAGAGATAAGCTACCATCATTGAGCTAGTCTCATTTCCATAATGTTTGTAAGAATATTTCATTATTTGATATTAATCAAAGGATGTGTTATTTCTACTGCATCTCTGTATTTATGGCTATATCTGTAATTTTTTGCATTCTTGTTTAAATTGGATTAGTGGTATTAGTTCAGTCTACTCTTTCTCTGTTTTTCTTCGCATGACCCCAACGAGGTCAGGATATAGGAAGTTAGGGCTCGATCTGGTTGAACCATTGCAAGATCAACCTTGCAAACCTCGACGACCTCCCATGGCGGATGAAAATAAAGATGAGGGGGCAGGAGATCCTATCAAAATCCTGCTCGAAGAATCCCTTAAACGACAAAGGAATGCGATGATGGACAACTTTTCCTAGTTCCTTCAGCGGCTACCCAGGGGTGACGCATCTAACAACTACTCTGGAAACGCCACACTGTTTAAGGTACAAGTTAACTTTGAAATTCCCATATTCGAGGGCCAAATAGATGCAGACACTGTAGGTAAATGGTTGAATCTTTTAGAAGTATATTTTTATATTCATGATTTTTCCAGTTGAGAAAAGATTACTTTTTCACTTCTCAAAGCCGCCCCCCATGTCAAGGACTAGTGGGAAACCTATTGTGAGCAGAAGGATGCAAGTATGAACTCACTGTTTTTAGCTGCTCCCACTTGGAATTCATTCTGGGATGCCATAAAGGTGCAACACTACCCTCTCGTAAGATATGAGGATAAATACATAAAGTGGACCACGCTGTGGAAGGGAAGCGACCAAGACGTGCTAGAGTTTACCAATATTTTTCATACCCTTTGCACAAAGTTGGGTATCAAGGATTCTGAGCAACATTTGGTACTCAAATATCGCGGCTGCCTACACAGGTATATCTAGGATGAGTTGGAGTTTCTAGACATCTCCTCACTCAGCAAGGTGTACCGCTACACTATCAAGATCAAGCATAAGTTTAAACAGAAGAAGCGAGACATTGGATCTACGAATCCGAAGCAAGGGAAAGGCTTCCCCAAACCGCAGAACCAAGGACAAAGCCAAGATGGGGCAACCCAAGAAAACTTGTCAAAGCCACAAGAAAAGAACAACACCACAAAGTCAAAGGACACATGAAAGTGGTGTGAGTTCCACAAGAGCCCCACTCATAACACAAGTGAGTGTCGGACCAAGCAATCATTGGTGGCCGAGTTGAAGGCTTCAGAATCGGATGCATGTTCCGAACCTGAGTCAAACCTCGACAAAAGGAATGACAAAGGGAAGAAAATCATTAATGCGGATCCCAACGCCACTATTTCCACCACCAAGATCCAGAAAAATGATCCCGCAGATCCAGAGGAGGGGGAACGTCTTTTCCACTCATAGATGTGGGTGAAGGGTTCGTTGCTGCAATTCATTGTTGACAGTGGGAGCCAAAAGAACCTCATTTCAGTAGAGGTCATGAAGCGGCTGAGACTACCGACCATACCACACCCACAACCATATAGTATCGGGTGGCTTCACCAAGGACGAGATCTCCGAGTCTGCCAGTAGTGCTGCCTTCCCTACAACATCAATCCCTTCATAGATGATGTAATATCTAATGTTGCACCTCTTGATGTTTGTGATTTACTATAGGCCAACCATATTATGGAAGCAACATGTTATCTATGAGTCAAGGCCTTGCTCTATTATTACTTATTTATGTAATACATTATACAAGATACCAAAGGTAGCCCCACCTACCACCACGTCTTTGATCTTTGCTAAGAAAGGCAGTAAGATCATCTCCCAGTCTAGGAAATTTCTTTTCTTTCTGGTTCACTCTCAAAGGAAGGGGAAGATCGTAGCCAAATCCATGGTCCCTGGGAAGGGTTCCTCCATGTAGCAGAATTAGGTGGATATAGTCACGAAATGATATAGGGACATCTTCTCCTCACTGACACGGGTGTCGTTACATTGTCATGTCAAGCATTCGCTCGATCTGAATCCTAGAGCACATCTACCGAATGGGCTGATATATCATTGCTGTATTGTGGAAAATGCAAAGTACAATAGGTGACATGATAAACATCGGGTGCCACACAAGTTTTAGGTGGGAAATAATGTCCTGTGCATTTGTAGAAAAAATGCCTTACAAGAGCCCATCCGAAACTCAGACCACTCTGATATGGTCCTTACACCATTATCAATGCTGTGGGAAACAATGCTTTGGAGCACAACATTCTCCCATTCCTTGGCTTGCACCGAGTGTTCAATGTGGACCGCCCTCGATCATGCTTCCCACCATTACTCGACACATCAGAGATTGCATAACAACTCACCAAGGATCAAGTTCAACAGAAGTTTCCCCATCTCACGGAGGCACTCAACTCAATGGGGATCATTGCTTCCTAAGGGGGGAGGAATGATCCAGGTGGATGTTGGTGGCCACTCGCCTATCCCACTTGGACCTCCACAACTGCGTCTTTCATTTTTTCAGTTTCCTTAATTGTAGCACAATTTACTATTTTTAGCAGTTTTTCGGGTCCTAAACTTCCAAAGTCGTTTTAAGGCCCTAAACGACATTTTTTTGGCAATCTACTGTTAGTGATTTTTTGTTAAAATCATATTTTTCGTTGTAGTCCTCGAAGAAATCTTTCCAACAAGGTATGATGCGCGTCGAACGGAGATAATATGACCAAGTCATGACCCAGGGAAGTTAGATATCTAACTAACCCCAACGAGGCCCATAAACTCTTGGTGTTACATCTCCTCGTGTTAGGGTTTTGGTTGTTTACGGTTTTCTCTTATTGTTAAATAATAAAAAGCCCCTTGAGCCTCATTGTAACTTAGTTTAGAGGCTGGTAGCCAACACATCTCTTCTTAGAGATAAGTTATCATCGTCGAGCTAGTCTCATTTCCATATTGATTGTAAGAATATTTCATTATTTGATATTAAACAAAGGAAGTGTTATTTCTATTGCATCTCTGTATTTATGGTTACATTTGTAATTTGTTGCTTTCTTTTTTAAATTCAGATCAGTGGTATCATAGAGGTTTTCTCTTTCTCTATTTTTCTTTGCATGTCCCCAACGAGGTCAAGATATAAGGAGTTAGGGCTCTATCTGGTTGAACCTTTGCAAGATCCGCCTCGCAAACCCCAAAGGCCTCCCATGGCAGATGAAAAGAAAGACGAGGGGGAGGAGACCCTATCAAAATCTTGCTCAAAGAAGCCCTCGAGCGACAAAGGAACACAATGATGGACAAATTTGCCCAAATCCTTCAACAGCTACCCAGGCGCAACACATCTAACAACTACTCTGGAAACGCCACACCGTTTAAGGTACAAGTTAACTTTGAAATCCCCATATTCGAGGGCCAAATAAATTCAAACGCCATAGATAAATGGTTGAATCTTTTAGAAGGATATTTTTATGTTCATGATTTTTCTGGCCGAGAAAAGATTGTTTTTTCTCTTCTCAAAGCGCCCCCCACATCAAGGACTAGTGGCAAATCCTATTGTGAGTAGCAGGATGGAAGTACGAACTCACTGTTTTGAGTTGCTCCCACTTGGAATTCATTCCAGGACGCCATAAAGGAGTAGTACTGCTGGGTCCTAAGCTATGAGGATAAATGCATAAAGTGGACTACACTGCAGTAGGGAAGCGACCAATACTTTCCAATGTTTTCCAATATTTTTCATACCCTTCGCATAAAGTTGGGTATCAAGGATTCTGAGCAGCATTTGGTACTCAAATACCGTGGCTACCTACACAGGTATATCTGGGATGAGACGAAGTTCTTGGACATGCCCTCGCTCGATATGGTGTACTGATATGCTGTCAAGATCGAGAAGAAGTTTAAACAGAAGAAGCAAGACTTTGTATCTACGAATCCAAAGCAAGGGAAAGGCTTCCCCAAACCTCAAAACCAAGGACAAAGCGAATATAGGGCAACCCAAGACAACTTGTCAAAGCTGTAAGAAAAGAACAACACCAAAAAGTCAAACAAGGTCATAGGAAAGTGGCGTGAGTTCCACAAGAGCCCCACTCATAACACAAGTGAGTGTTAGACCAAGTAGTCGTTGGTGGACGAGTTGAAGGCTTCAGAATCAGATGCATGTTCCGACGCTAAGTAAGAACACTACAAGAGGAATGAAAAAGGGAAGCAAATCATTGATGTAGATCCTAGCACCATTGTTGCCACCACCAAGATCCAAAAGAATGAGCTCGAAGATCCAAAGGAGGGGGAGCGTCTTTTCCACTCACATATGTGGGTGAAGGATTCACCACTGCAATTCATTGTTGACAGTGGGAGCCAAAAGAACCTCATTTCAGCAGAGGTTATGAAGTAGTTGGGACGACCGACTATACCACACCCGTAATCATACAGTACTAGGTGGCTTCACCAAGGACAATATCTCTGAGTCCGCTGGCAATGTCGCATTCCCTACAACATCAACCCCTTCACATATGAGGTATTGTGTAATGTTTCACCTCTTGATGTTTGTGATGTACTATTAGGTCAACCATACTTGTGGAAGCGACATGATGTGTATGAGTCAAGGCCTCATCCTGTTTTTATTTCTTTGTGTAATACATTATACAGGATACCAGAGGTAACCCCACCTACTGCCACTTCTTTGATCTCTGCTAAGAAAGGCAGTAAGATCATCTCCCAGACTAGGGAATTTATTTTATTTTTGGTTCGCTCTGAAAAGGAAGGGGAAGATTATAGCCATGTCCATGGCCCTTGGGAAGGGTTCCTCCATGCAATAGAAGCAGGTGGATACGGTCATGAAATGATACAAGTACATATTCTCTTCATTGACAGGGGTACCATTACACTGCCAGGTCAAGCATTCACTCCATCTGACTCCCAAAGCACCTCTACCCAACGGGCCGATATATCATCTCTCCATTGTGGAAAATGCCAAGTACAAGCAGTGACACGATCAACGTTGGGTGCCACACAAGTTTCAGGTGGGAAACAAAGTCCGGTTGCATTTGTATAAATAACACCTTACCATAGCCCATCTGAAGCTAAGACCACTCCGATATGGTCCTTACACCATTACCAAGGTTGTGGGAAATAGTGCTTTGCAGCACAACATTCCCCCATTCCTTGACTTTCACCGAGTGTTCAATGTGGACCGCCCTCGACCATGCTTCCCACCATCACTGGACACATTAGTGATTGCATAACAACTCACCAGGGACCAAGTTCATCAGAAGTTTCCCCATGTCATGTAGGCACTCAATGCAATAGAGACCATTGCTTCCTAAGGGGGGAGGAATGATCCAAGTGGATGTTGGTGGCCACTCTCCTATCCCACTTGGACCCCGACGACTGTCTCTTTTGGTTTTTCAGTTTCCTTAATTGTAGTATAGTTTACTATTCTTAGTAGTTTTTTGGGTCCTAAACTTCTGGAGTTGTTTTGATGCCCTAAACGACATTTCTTTGGCAGTCTATCACAAGCTATATTTTAACAAAATTGGATTTTCCGTCGTAGTCCTTGAAGAGATCTTTCCAAAGGGGTATCATGCATGTCAAACAGAGATAATATGACCAAGTCATACCCTGGGAAGTTGGTTGTTCAACTAACCCCAACAGGTCCCATAAACTCTTGGTGTTACATCTCCTCAGGTTAGGGTTTTGGTTGTTTAGGGTTTTCTCTTATTGTTAAATAATAAAAAGGCCCTTGAGCCTCATTGTAATGCAGTTCAGAGGTAGGTAACCACCACATCTCTTCTCAAAGATAAGCTACCATCGTCGAGCTAGCCTCATTTCCATACTGTTTGTAAGAATATTTCATTATTTCATATTAATCAAAGGAAGTGTTATTTCTGATGCATCTTTGTATTTATGGTTATATATGTAATTTGTTGCGTTCTTGTTTAAATTCAGATCAATGGTATCAGAGCAGTCTGCTCTTTCTCTGTTTTTCTTTTCATGTCCCCAATGAGGCCACGTTATAAGGAGTTAGGGCTCGATCTAGTTGAACATTTGTAATATCAGACTCGCAAACCCCCACGACCTCCCATGGCGGATGAAAAGAAATATTAGGGGGAAGGAGATCCTATCAAAATCTTGCTCGAAGAAGCCCTTAAGTGACAAGGGAATGCAATGATGGACAACTTTGACCAGATCCTTCAACGGCTACCTAGGGGCGATGCATCTAACAAACACTCTGGAAACGCCACATCGTTTAAGGTACAAGTTAACTTTGAAATCCCCATATTCGAGGGACAAATAGATGCAGATGTCGTAGATAAATGGTTGAATATGTTAGAAGGATATTTTTTGTTCATGATTTTTACGACTGAGAAAAGATTACTTTTTCTCTTCTCAAAGCTACCCCCCACGTCAAGAACTGGTGGGAAACGTATTGTGAGCAAAAGGATGAAAGTACAAACTCACTGTTTTAAGCCGCTCCCAATTGGAATTCATTCTGGGACACCATAAAGGAGCAGTACTACCATGTCGAAAGCTATGAGGATAAATACATAAAGTGGACCATGCTATGGTAGGGAAGGGACCAAGACGTGTCAGAGTTTACCAATATTTTTCATACCCTTTGCACAAAGTTGGGTATCAAGGATTCTGAGCGGCATTTGGTACTCAAATATCATGATTGCCTACACAGGTATATCCAGGATGAGATGGAGTTCCAGACATATCCTCGCTCGGCATGATGTACCAATACGCTGTCAAGATCGAGTAGAAGTTTAAACAGAAGAAGCGAGACTTTAGATCTGTGAATCCAAAGCAAAGGAAAGGCTTCCCCAAACCACAGAACCGAGGACAAAGCCAAGACGGGGCAACCCAAGACAACCTGTCAAAGCCGCAAGAAAAGTACAACACCACAAAGTCAAAGAAGGACACAGGAAAGTGGTGTGAGTTCCACAAGAGCCCCACTCATAACACAAGTGAGTGTCGGACCAAGCAGTTGCTGGTGGCTAAGTTGAAGGATTCAGAATCAGATGCATGTTCTGATCTTGAGTCTGAAATCGACAAAAGGAATGAAAAAGGGAAGCAAATCATTGATGCAGAGCCCAGTGCCATTGTTGCCAGCGCCAAGATCCATAAGAATGAGCCCGAAGATCGAGAGGAGGGGGAGCGTCTTTTCCACTCATAGATGTGGGTGAAGGGTTTGCCGTTGCAATTAATTGTTGCCATTGGGAGCCAAAAGAACCTCATTTCACCAAAGGTCATGGAGCGGCTGGGACTACTAACCATACACACCCACAACCATACAGTATTGGGTGGCTTCACCAAGGACGACATCTCTGAGTCTGCCAGCAGTGCTACCTTCCCTACAGCATCAAGCGCTTCATACATGAGGTATTATGTGATGTTGCACCTCTTGATGTTTGTGATGTACTATTAGGCCAACCATACTTGTGGAAGCGACATGCTGTGTATGAGTCAAGGCCTCGCGCCATTATTATTTCTTTGTGTAATACATTATACAGGATACCGTAGGTAGCCCCACCTATCGCCACTTGTTTGATCTCTGCTAAGAAAGACATTAAGATCATCTCCGAGACTAGGAAATTTATTTTCTTTCTAGTTCACTCTCAAAGGAAGGAGAAGATCATAGCCACATCCATGGCTCCCGTGAAGGGTTACTCCATTCAGCAGAAGTAGGTGGATTCATGAAAGGATATAGGGGCATCTTCTCCTCACTGACAGGGGTACTGTTACAGTGTCAGGTCAAGAATTTGCTTGATCTAACTCTCAGAGCACCTCTACCTAACGGGCTAATATATCGTTGCTCCATTGTGGAAAGTGCCACGGAAAAGCAGCGACATGATCAACATTTGGTGCCACACAAGTTTTAGTTGGGAAATAAAGTTCGGTTCATTTTTAGAAAGAAAAGCTTACAAGAGCCCATTTGAAGCTCATACCACTCTGATATGGTCCTTACACCATTACCAAGGCTGTGGGAAACAATGCTTTGGAGCACAACATTCCCCCATTCCTTGGCTTGCACCGATTTTTCAATGTCAACCACCCTTAACCATGCTTCCCACCATTACTGGACACACCAGAGATTGCAGAACAACTCATCAGGGACCAAGTTGAGTAGAAGTTTCCCCATCTCATGTAGGGACTCAGCGCAATGGGGACCATTTCTTCCTTGGGGGGGTGGGGGGAATGATCTAGGCGGATGTTGGTGGTCACCCACCTATCCCACTTGGACCCCCACAAGTGTCTCTTTTAGTTTTTCAGTTTCCTTAATTGTAACACAATTTACTATTTTTAGCAGTTTTTTGGGTCCTAAACTTTTGGAGCCATTTTGAGGCCCTAAATGATGTTTTTTTGGCAATCTACCGCCAGTGATTTCGAATAAAATCGTATTTTCCATTGTAGTCCTTAGAGATATATTTCCAACAGGGTATCATGTGCGTCAAATAGAGATGATATGACCAAGTCACGATCCCGGGAATTTGGCTATCCAACTAACCCCAATGGGGCCCATAAACTCTTGGTGTTACATCTCCTCGGGTTAGGGTTTTGGTTGTTTAGGGTTTTCTCTTATTGTTCAATAATAAAAAGGCCCTTGAGCCTCATTGTAATGTAGTTTAGAGGTAGGTGGCCACCACATCTCTTCTCAGAGATAAGCTACCATTTCCAAGCTAGTCTCATTTCCATATTGTTTGTAAGCATATTTCATTATTTGATATTAATCAAAGGAAGTGTTATTTTTTTTGCATCTTTGTATTTATTGTTATTTCTATAATTTGTTGTGTTCCTATTTAAATTTAGATCATAGAGGCTGCAAGAAGGAGAGCTGAAGCTATAGGAGACAGAGAAGAAGTTGAAGGAAGAGCAGGAGCTGAGGAGGAGAGAAAGACAAGAGAAGCAGAAACCGGAGGAAGAAGAAAGGCAAGGCGCGATGAGAGAGCATACATCGTCCACACAGGTTGAGGAGTCGGAATAGCCAACAGCTGAAGAAGAGTGTGAGAAAATGCAGGATCAGGAGCTTTCTCAACAGATTGAGAAATTGATTGAAGTGACAAACACATAGTTAGAGCAAGAGCCACAAAAGGAAGACACCAAACTTATGCTACGAGCACCAGAGGTCACCTCTCAGTCTCCACCACTTCCAGTGTCAGAACTAGTCCCTAGTGAGCAAGGAGAAGTTGTTCTCCTTGATGATGATCTCGTCATGGATGTGTACAATATATCATTTGATAAGTTGCAGAAAAGTATGGTATAGTCGCGGAGGAATCACTTCCCAGATGATCATGCATCTCCTCCATTCATGAAGGAAACGGTGATAGTGTCAAATATAAGAAAGCATCCAATTTCCCTTGCTGATGCCACCTTGGCCTATGCAGAAGCAACGAGCTGAACTGTCAAGTTCCTATTGGCAGAGAATGAATAAATGGAGACGAATTTGTAGGCTGCCAGACAAGAGGCAGAACAAATTCAACAGTAGAGTGCAATTTCTGCAATGGCAGAGATGAATAAAACAATACTTACTGAAGTATTAACACTTGAAACAACCATGCAGAAGCTCCAAGACAAATTTGTCACCATGCATAAATCAGTTGTCCATGTGCATGGCTTACAACAATGGAGAAAAGAGTTTTTTTCAAACTCTTAGGAACATACACGCTACCATCACCCATGTGCGAGAGTGGACAATGCAGTACAAAGAGGCCCCACTTCACTTGCCAAAGAAGATGAAGCTACAGGCAGAGTTGGAGAAATAAAAGGTCGAGATGTTCATCCATAACTATGAGCATCTTGCCCCATTCGTTAGCAACATACATGCCTCATACGCATTATTGTACAAGAGTTTGGATATCATGGTGAGAATGCACAAGATCTTGTCAATGGGTTCCCTCACCGAGGCTAGACCCAAGAACCAAGTCCGGCTACAGATCGATGGGTACATGGATCAACTAAGGCGAGAGGCCACCAAGGATGACTTGGATCAGAGTGCACATAACATGCAGAAGTACATTGGTGGTCTTGTCGTGGTCAACACCAGCTACACATGCTTCAGGCCTAGTTGGATACAGGCTCCAAGACCATATACCCAGATGTTATGGAGGCAAGAGTCCACTATCAGAAAGAAACCATCACAGAGTACCAAGCTTGGTGTCAATATGTGGCTGAGAAGCACCAAGTGGAGGTTTCCGAGTTGGTATTTCCCCAAACTTTGGAGTCATAGTGTTTTGTCTTGTTAGGCTATCTCTAGCCTATTTTGTCTCACATGGGTACATGTGGAAAATGTAATGTTATTTGTAAATATGTTGTAAGTTAAATTCCAAGTGTCAATAGTGGAATTTGGAAGGTCATCATGTTATGTAATGAGTTATTTGTAAATAAGTTGAAGAGTCATGAGGGTAGTCAAGAGTCACAAAGGGGATTGTCAAGGGTCGCCCCCCCTTTTTTATAAATAGAACCTCATAACTCATAGAAGAGGCTTTTGGAAGCCAAGCTTTTGGCTAGGCTTAGACTTAGAAAAGGCTTGGGAGTATTGTGAGGAACCTTGACTTCTCCACAACGTAGAACGAGTATACTTCTTGGGAGAAGAAAGTGTTCTTGACTATAATGTTCCACTATTGGGGCTAGTGGTCGTCAATGGTGTATGTATGGATGTAAATTTTACTTATAATAATAATAAATTTTCCAACAAAATTTCATGCATATGATTATTGTAGTTGGACTATTATGGTTGCTTTAGAAATCTATGTTTTTTAACTTATACATTTTCTTATGAACTACTTTGTATGCAATTGTACGAATCTTGCTGAATGCATGTTGTTGGATTAACCCGTGACTTTAATTTCTGGACTATTCAACATTTTAGCTTGTGATGTCATTCTGCTCATGTGTTACTTTCAAGTTGCATACTATTACAAGCTTCTAAGGGGTGCACTTCCTTTTCCCCTTCATGTGTTAGAACCTCCATGCATCACACTTGACTCTCCACAAGGTCACCCACTTGCTTTCAAAATCAAAGTTATATTACTTACCTCTGTGCGTTACCGCGGTCAAGGAATTATACTACCACCCATTTCTGGGACTCCCACTCCAAATGGTTTGAGGTCTAGTTATGACTTCTTATCAGGGAGATCCCCTGAATTTTGGCAGTTCCAACACCATCAACAAGAGGCTAGAATACATGAGATGCCCAAACCTAGAAATGTTTTCTGGAAATTCCGCCTAGAAATGACTTAAATAGATTATTAGCCAATTTTTAAATATTTCCTAAGTCTAAACTTAGAGAATATGGTTAATTAATCAAAATTAATTAAGTCAAGGTGTGAATGATCTAGAAACTCACACAGATCCACTTCAAGTTAATCCTAGGCATCGATTAAGATTTAATCTTGGACGTTGGAGTCGCAAGAGAGTATTATAAGATGAAGTCGATGGGAACTTGGAGAAGACACTTTAGCATTTTGATTTCATAAGCATATCGATTTCTTGAGTAGTAGCAGTCAGTTGTTGGAGAGAGAGCTAGTGAGATCGAAGAAATGAGTGAGGGGTAGGAACAATGAGATGGAGGAAAGATTTTCCAGATCCAGAGAGGAAGCTTCAAGAGGGCCGAGTTATTCCAGAGAGGCAGCGCTGAGGGACAATGCAGTAGCTTCATCCAGGCAGTTCGATTTGGAGGAAGGAAAAATCGTTCTTTGTTCCAGAGGTCAGGAAGAAGTCCTAGAGGGTCGAAGAGATGATTTCCTGAACATCCAAATGCATAACAACTTCATTAGAGCCTAGTTCGAGGCAATCCATGCAAACAACTATGCAAAGCAGTGCAAAGGCTGATGTAGAGTTCTAGGAGGCCGAATTTGGATAGGAAAATCCATGCCAGATATTTATTGTGGGAGAAGGGAAATTCCCTTCAGTGTTTTGTCCAAAGTTTCTTATTGTTTGGATTTCCAGTTGGGCATCCATAGATGTACTCAAATTTCTCTGTTACATAATAAAATAAAACCCTCACTGCTGCACCAGTTTCCCCAAGTTGGATTTTTCCAGGGACGTTGGTAAAAAAATAATTGTTTTATTTTTATGTGTGTGTGCTATCATTTCTTCCAACGTTTATTCTTATGCAATTTTATTTGTGTAGGTTGCAGTGTGATTTATTCATTATTTGTTGTAGAAAACATAAAATAAATTGTTAAATTAATTAACAATTAGGAGAATAATTTCCAATTACTGCAATAGGATTCCGGGTTTCATAATTTTCACATGGTATAAGAGCATAGTTGATTAGTCGAAGAGATCAGAGGTGAAGAGAGAATGAATTTCGTTGTTTAGTGTGAGCAACAGATCGAAATTCCCAGGGGTAACATAATCAATTTTCCAAGAGGCCGAGTTACTTGAGGAGATTCAATTTTTCTGAGTGAAGGTTAGTAAAAGTTGATCTCTATAGATCGAGTGATTGTAGAGGTAGAGGGAGCAGATCTATGTTATCATGGATCAAATATATAGCTAGACACAATGGTTTTTGTAGTAGTTTTCTAGATCAGAGCCAACGTCGGGTGGAAGGAAGAAGGGCTCACACAAAGGGAAAATTTTCCTCAGTGAAATTCTAGTCTTAAGAAGTTCGTTTTTTCCTTGGAAATCAACAGTAGTTGTCAGCAGAGTTTCTCACTCTAGAAGTGAGTGCGAATAGCTGAGAATCAAATGAGAAAAAGGGAAGAGGGGATTTTTGACATTTTTTGAGATGACCACTACTGGACTTCATGATCAAGACAGGTTGGATGGAGTTTAAAACTATGTCAACTGGAAGGAAAGGGTGTCCTCCCTTCTAGATGAATATTGCATGAAGCCATATATTGATGCAGTGGTAGCAATACCCCAGGATGCAGATCAGCTGAAGGAGTACAAAAAGGATATGGTGTGGGCAAAGAGATTAATCCTAGATGGTTTCCAGGATCATGTTGTATAACAAATAGTGGCTAAGGGAATGACCAAAGCGATGTGGGATACACTTTCCACACTGTATCAGGGAACTTATGAGAAACAAAAGAATTACTTAGAGGAGAAGCTGAGGCTCATCCAGATGCAGAAAGGGGAAGGCATAAACCCCTTCCTCACTAGGATTCAGGAGGTTCAGGACCAGTTGTCGGCTGTTGGGCAGTGCCTCAACCCACAAAGCTAGTGTGATCGGCACAAAATAATGTCTTCGAGGAGTGGCAGGTATTCATCCAAAGTAGCTTGGGTAGAGATACCTTGCCAAGGTGGGATAGGACATGGGATGATTTGCAGCAAGAGGAGTTGAGACGAGCTCTATTGAAGAGCTCCGTCACTCAGGTATTCATCCAAAGTAGCTTGGGTAGAGATACCTTGCCAAGGTGGGATAGGACATGGGATGATTTGCAGCAAGAGGAGTTGAGACGAGCTCTATTGAAGAGCTCCATCAGTGGCAACAACAACGGATCGAAGGTGAAGGAGTAGGAGAATGTCGCCCTCACATCTAAGGGTCCCAGTCAGGGAAGGGGGAGCAATGGAAGAAGAAGAAGGACACGTTGAAGGTCAAGTGCTTCAGTTGTGGCTAGTTTGGCCACTATAGTACCCAATGTCTTGTCAGGAAGAATGACAAGGAGGAAAAGCACGACCAGGTTGTAGCACATGCAGAGATTGATAGGCTATCCTCGAGGTTTGAGGAAGACTTCACTATGTTTGCAGATATACCTTTAGGAGTGAGGTGGGGAGACTTGGTTCTGTAGCCCTAGAGTGCTATAGATGGGTAGGATGATTGAGGAGGTCCACTTCATGGATCAATACCTTGCTATGAGGGCCCACACAATATTCAGTAGTAGTAGATGCAGTCAGAGGCAGAGTGACAGATGCAGAGACTAGTAGCAGTCAGATGATGAGGAGCGCAATGCAGAGTTTGCAGCAGTGCAATTGGCATAGTAAAGAGTTAGCAGCAGCGCAGATTCCTCAGTGACAGCACAGATGATAGCAGCAGTCAAATACTCGAGTGACAGATGTAATATATTGATCATAGTTGATTCAATATTTAGGATGCTTCATAGTTGCATTTGTTGCAGTTGCAACAACAACATATGAGAGGGAATTACAATACAAATGCAGTGTTGGAAGAAGTTCAACAGGATAAGCAGCAACACAAATGCAACACACATCATAGTTGCGCAGTAGTTGGTGGGCATCAACATCTAGACATCAACAATGCAACAAGAGATGATGCAGAGGCAGGGTGATGGTGTAGGATATGCAGTAGAGAACTAGTACACATTCCTCTGTAAGAGGGAGTGTTAGTTATTGTAGCATCAAATTTTTTATAGCCACAAAATTTGGCGAAGATACTAGAATACATGAGATCTCTAAAACCCATAAATCATCTATGGAAATTCCACCTAGGAATGATGTAATTAGATTATTAGCCAATTTTTAAATATTTCCTAAGTCTAAACTTAGGGAATATGGTTAATTAATCAGAATTAATTAATTCAAGGCGTGAATGATCTAGAAACTCACACGGATCAACTTCAGGTTAATCCTAGCCATCGATTAAGATTTAATCTTGGTTATTGGAGTCCCAACAGAGAATTATAAGAAGAAGTTGATGGGGACTTGAAGAAGAAACTTGAGCAATTCGATTTCCTGAGTAGAAGAAGTCAGTTGCTAGAGAGAGAACTAGTGAGATCGAAGCAGTGAGTGAAGGGAAGGGATAATGATAAGGAGGAAAGATTTTCCAAATCCGAAGAGGTAGCAACAAGAGGGCTAAATTATCCTAGAGAGGCAATGTTGAGGGAAAACACAATAGCTTTAGCCAAGAAGTTCTATTTGGAGGAAGGAAAAATATTTCTCAATTATAAAGGCCGGGAAGAAGTCATAGAGGGTCAGAGAGACAATTTCCTCAACATCCAAAGTAGAAAGACTTCATCAGAGCCCAATCCGAGACAAACTATCTAGACAACTACACAGAGCAGCACAGAGCTTCAGGAGGCTGAGTTTTAATAAGCAAAGCTGTGCCAGAGATTACTTGTGGGAGAAGGGTAATTCCCTTCAGTATTTTGTCCAGATTTTCTTGCTATTTGTATTTGCAGTTGGGCATCCATAGATGTACTTAGAATTCACTATCGCATAATAAAATAAAACCCTCACTGTTGCACGGATTTTCCCAAGTTGGGTTTTTCTAAGGACATTAGTCCAAAAATAACTGTGTTATTTTTATATGTGTTTGTTAGCATTTTTTCCATCTTTATTATTCCAAAATTTTATTTTTGTAGGTTTTAGTGTGATTTATTCAGTATTTGTTGTAGCAAACAATAAATAAATTATTAAATTAAGTAACAATTAGGAGAATAACTTCCAGTTGCTACAATAGGATTTTGGTTTTCGTAAATTTCACACTCTCTTCATGGAAACTATCACAAGGTTTGTAGAAAGGAACGTGGTCATCATTCATATTAGAAGACTCAAGTGGGTGTAGGAGGCCTTTGATCATTTGATGTATTTCTTCTCAGCCATGGATTGCTGTTGTTGCCCCTGTTGTCACTATTATTTCCAAGCGACATACATTTCATTCAAAACCTTTCCATTTGTATTAATTGATTTTTCATCTCACCCATATATCTAGGATGTTCAACCTTCATTTCTTTCATTAATCAAGTCAATTCTTTAACTGTCTCATATTCTTCTTCTTTAACTTCTTTCCCCTTAGACTTGATTTGGATTCTTTCAAAACCAAGGATTTCTGACTTTCCTGAGGCTTTCTTGTCCTTTTCAAATTCCTCAACTTTGCTTTGGGCAATAGCTAAAGTGTTTGGATGAGTACGTCTTATCTCATACTGCGTCTCTACAGGGTAAGCCTAAAGATGTTGTTCCAAAATTATCTTATCATGAGGCTTGTAATCTTGAGTCATATCCCTTAATAGTGTATTAAAAATTTGGTTAAATTCTTCAATTGTTTCATTTTATCTTTTATTAATAGTGTTGAATTCCTTAAACAAAAAGCTTTCCTCCCCTCTCATCTCCATACTTATCTCTAAATTTATCAAGAAGGGACCTCAAAGAATCGAAGGCATGGTCATATTTTTATTGACACCAATCGAGAGCATCGTCTTCTAGAGAAAGCAAAAATAATTTCATTCAAATATCCTCGTGATTATAAGTAGTAACATGAGAGAATATTTGGATAAAGCAGTTGAACTTATTTATGTGACTTTAAACATTATTATAATTGCTCCCTTGGAAGAGAGGCATCTTATTCATAATGGATTCATTCGACAAATCATGTGGATATCCCTATATGTTGGTGAAGTTGCAAGGCTTGTAGAAGTCACCCATGATGTCTTGATTTATAGGATGGTTGATGAAAAGAAAATGGAGATCAAGGAGATATTCCTATTCGAGAAAATGTAAATTATCTCTAGAATGTAATTTGTTTAAATGGGATCTTAGAACCTTTTTAGGATATGGAAAGAGGTTAACCAAGCTACCATGATTTCTTATAGAGTACGTTCTTATGCATGGGTGAATAAGTGGAGTCACCACCCAAAGAAGAAACCAACCTAAATGTCTAGGTGTTGATGGTGTGAATGAACAAGCTGAGAAAATTAGTGAGAGAGAAAAATATAAGGTGATGAGAAGATGAAGAATAATGAGATAAGGGAGACAAAATGTGTGGCATTGGTGGGATTAATGGAAAGATGGAAGAAGATTAGAATATTATGAGAAATTTCCATAAACCCCAACAACAAGAAACTTCTCCTCGACAATGGCACCAAAAAATTTTGTCTCTTGGATTATATAGGCATCACGACAATCGCTTAGGGCGAGGGCTATCACTTTAATACCCTCCCACTCCATTCTAGCTATCTCCCAACAACAGGCTATGGGGGGTAGTCCCTATGGAAATGATGATTTGAAAATCACCCTTGAGTGATCTCAGTTAAAGAATTATTGAATGAAGGTACAGACTCATGTGTTGGTGTGTGTCTATGTTATTTTAGGCAATGGATCGATCAGATTGCAAAATACACAGACATTGGAAGAATGGAAAATAGTAAGAGGAACATAGTAAGCAAGTACAAGAACACAACAAATTTAATAAGGAGTTCACCCTATTCTCTAGGGCTACGTCTCCGGTCCAGCTTTCAGTGGTGGCCTTCTTTTATTGTGTCTTTAAAGCAAAGTTATTATAGTGAGGAGCTCAATTAGAGTCTCCTGAAACAGATGATGCTTGGTAGGGTGGTTCTTGGATTCCCCAAGCCACTAGAGTACGTAGACTCTTTTCCTTACCAGATCTTGACCTCTCTGGTCTTTAATGGGAGAAGCCCAATGTGGTGCTCAATTCCCGATAGATCCTCTCAGGGATTGCTTGAACCTCTCAAGCTTTTTGTCTATTTGATGCTGCCTTAGGTTAGCTTGGCTCTCTGTCTTCTACTTTTTGCTTCACTGTCTCTTCTTTGCTTTCACTTTCTCTATCTTTGTTCTCTTCTTCTCTCTTCTTCCTCGTTCTCTGTTCTCTGTCTGTCATGGCTTAAAGCCAATCCGTCTTTGACTGTTCGATTCCTTTTCCGCCCCTTCAGTTCACCTGCTATTGTTCGTTTGGAGTTCCCTGCCTCTGCGTCATCGTCAACGACTTACAGGGAGTGGCCACTTGTCATCTTGCGAACTGCGCCAGCTCTTCCTCGGTAGTTCGGTAATCTAGGTGCACTGTGGAATGACTCATCCGCCAAATCAGCGGTCAAATCAGATGTAAAACTTCTCTATGTCGTGGCTTAATTCCCCTGTCAAATCCGGTTTCTCCATCGGGCGTGATCTCCGTCGTTAGATCTGGAGCCCCCAGATTCGAAATTATTTGCTAATTTCGCGCGAATGACTTGCTCGACTGTTAGTGTGCAATGAGAGGCAGTTTTCTATCTCATACGCCAGACACACGTCGTGCGATGAATGGAATCGCTTAGTTTCAACCAAATCCGCTTACCACCCAAGGGTGCCCTTGATATACCGCCGGTTTTGGAGCGCGGGTCCCACCTTTCGCCGTAGCGCTTTCCCCACGGTTTCCCGACTTCCCATGCGACCGAGTGCTCGTGGCCTTTCCTTCTAGAGGGGTTTTTCCTAGCTATGCATGAGTGCTAATCACGCATCAGAAATGGCTTCCGTTTCCCAATTTGGGCTTCCCATGTGATAGTTTTGCCTCCTATGCAGACTCCATGGGCCTCGGTTAGTGTGCTTTGACTGAGGTCCTCGTTGTTCCTTGCTGGCTGTAATCTGCCACTGTCCAGAGGTCTTCCTAATCGCTCTGTGTTCATAAATTCGAAGTCTGTCCTGTCTTAATACAATCATGGTTCTTTGACAATCTTCATGGATCCAATTCGGATCACGGCCTTCCCACCGAAAAAGCTTTTGAACCACCAAAAGTTGGTTTTTAAGTACAATTGTCTCACTTGTCCAATCTCTATCTACTTTGCACTGCTCGGCTTTGAACCCTTGAGCCCCACTCTAAGGTACTCAACATCTTCTTTGTGTGTCGTCCTCACCTTCCTGTCCAGAACTGTGTCTTCCTACAATTCATTAAGATATTCAGGTAGCATGTCATCAATAGAAGGCAATTGAATATGCTCTTCGAGATCCTCAATTAGAGAGGGTTCAAACAATCTCAAGCAATCTGCATTTACGACTAAGTAGATGTGCATGTAAGCTGGTAGATAAAGGCGAAAAGCATTCTAACCAATCTTCTCAAGTATCTTGAAGGGACCATACCTAATAGGCTTTAGCTTTTTACCTTCACCTTGCATCCTGTCCTTGCTGATATACATCCAGACTTGGTCACCAACTTGGAAACTATGCTCCATCCGATGCTTGTCATGCCTTGCCTTGTATTTCGCTTGGCTCTTTTCTAGTTGTTCTTGTATTGCCTGGTGGATCTCTTGTATCTATTCAATGAACCTAGTTGCCCTGTCCACATCACTGTGTCCCTCAACTGTGGTATCTTTACCAAAGACAAAATCGAAAGGAGACCTTGGGGTGAAACCAAAATAGGTCTCAAAAGGAGATCTCTGTGTAGACGAATGTTTTGCTCTATTGTAAGCATGCTGCACATAACACAAATGTTGATCCCAAAGCTTAGGATGTTTGCTGCAATATCCTCTGAGCAACTGGATCACTGTCCTGTTGACTACTTCTGTTTGGCCATCAGTTTGTGGATGAAAAGCGATGCTTTTCTTCAGTTTGGTGTCCATCAGTTCCCACAGACTTGACCAAGACTTCCCCACAAATCAGGTGTCTCGATCAGATACAATGGAAGTGGGTAATCCAAAATGAACCCATACATGTTCAAAAAATAGTTTTGCAATTTGTTTAGTTGTAATTTGTTTATTATAAGGTATCAAAATACACATTTTGCTGAACCTATCCACAACAACATATAGATAATCATGACCTTTCCTAGATTTATGCAGTCCTCCAACAAAATCCATGGAAACACTTTCCCAAGGGTGAGAAGGAACTGGTAATGGAGTGTACAAGCCTAGTTTTCTATTGTTGGGCTTGCTTTTAACACACAGTACACCCTCTTACATATCTAGAAACTGTCTCGTTCATTTTTGGCCAATAACAAAATCTTTGCAGCTGTGCAACTGTTTTACTTACCCCAAAGTGACCTGATATCAGAGAAGTGTGTGCTTCTCTAATTATCTTTACTCTCTAATTGTATAAGAGTCGGTCCTTTATGTGATAATCCATTTCTTCTACTCATTTTCCTTGACTTAAAGTTGCATATACATCTTTAAAGTCTATATCTTGAGCATATTGTTCCATGTAGCTTTCATGTAGCACAAAATTATGCTTAAGTATAGTAGATGCATTTATAATAGGTCTAGATAACATGTCTACAACTTTATTGTGTATGCCCTTTTTATATCTGATGACTAAATGAAACTGTTGTAGAAAACCAATCCATCTATACTGCCTTGATTGCTGCAACTTAGTTTGGGAGTGTAGATATTGGAGTGGTTGATGATCAGCATGTATTACTGTCTCTTTGCCCATTAAGTAATGTTTCCATTTTTTCACACTCTGAACTAATACATACAATTCTTTGTCATATGTAGGATAGTTAACTACCGCAGGATTAAAAGTCTCAGAATGATAACATATGGGTTTACCGTGCTATGTCAACACTACTCCCATGGCATAGTCACTGGCATTTGTTTGGATCTCAAATGGTCTTTGGAGATCAGGCAGTGCTATTACAGGTGTTGTACTAATCTTTTATTTCAAGGCGTCGAAGGATTTCTACTGTTTTCCTCCCCACTAAAACACCTTGTTCAATCTTGTTAAAGCATGTACGGGAGCTGCAATTAAGGAAAAGTTAGAAATGAACTTCCTTCAATATTGTGCTGCTCCTAAGAAGCTTCTAACTTCTGTAGCAGATTTGGGTTTAGTCCAGTTTACAATGACTGCCACCTTAGAGGGATCTATCTTCAATTCACCACCCCCTACTATATGACCCAAATAATTCAGAGATGTTTTGCCAAATTCACATTTTGAGAGTTTAACACGAAGTTTTTCTCTTTTCAAAACATCTAGTGTCTACTTAACATGCTTTAAGTGTTCTTCCCATGTTTTGCTAAAAATCAGAATGTCATCCAGATACACAATAACAAAATCATCAAGAAAAGGTCTGAGTACATCATTCATTAATCTCATGAAAGTAGTAGAAGCATTAGTTAAGCCAAAAGGCATAACCAGCCACTCATACAATCCCTGCTTTGTTTTGAAAGTAGTCTTCCATGCATCTTGTTCTGCAACTCTGACCTGATGTTATCCACTGTGCAAGTCTATCTTGGAGAAATAAACAACTTCTTTCAATTGGTCTAAAAGATCATCTATGCGAGGAAGGGGATAACGATTTTTGATTGTTATCTTATTCAGTGCTCAGTAATCAATGCACATTCTCCATAAGCCATCTTTCTTTCTCACCAAAACGATTGGTGACCCACATGGTGATGTGCTAGGTCTGATGAACCCTTTCTCGAGCAACTCCTGCACTTGCTTCTTGATTTCAGCATTCTCTAAAGCAGACAACTTGTACATTCCAATGTTAGTCAATGGAGCATCTTGCTGCAAAATAATATCATGTACTATTTCCTTTTTGGGTGGCAGACCTTTAGGTTCTTGAAACAAGATATCATACTTTGAAACAACCTTTTCTAAATCAGCTTGCTATTTAGCATTACAACCCTCAAATACATTGGTTTTATTAGGTTTCTTTTCCTTTACAACCATCAGTAAGAATTGTTTGCATGAATTTATCATTTTTTCATCTGCCCTGAATTTATGAGAGTATAATTATTCTTGAGCTTATGAGCTCTTACAAAGTATTTGATTGCATCTTTAACAAGTAGATACTTGTTCTTAGCTCTATAGAAAATAACTTTCCTATCATACAAGTAAGGACTTCCTAAAACAATTCCACATATATCCAAATGAATTATGTCTAACTCAACCTCATCTACAGACGCTGGCCCAAAAGAAAACTTGAGTTTGCACTGTCTAGTCACTTGTAGTTGTGCTTTATCATTTAACCATCCTAATGGGTATGGTTTCTTGTGAGGTGTAGTTGCTAATCCTAACTTCTTTACAATTGCTTCAGAAATTAAATTTACTTGTGAGCCACTATCAAACAAAATATCAATCTTTTGATGTTTGGAAATAACTCGAATATGGAAAAGCTCATGTCTTTTTCTCTCATTTTCTTCATCAATAGTAGATTGTGTAGAATTACTAGTAGATGCTTCAAAATTCTTACCTCTTATACCTGTGGCTACAATGGTTGTTTCATCTCTCAAGTCTGACCCCAAATATTTCTGAATAGCTACAACAGTCTTCTTCTTCTTGCCCTCGAACTTCTTAGGTCTCAGTGCTGGATGCAGAATCCAACAATGCTCATCATCATGCCCAACCTTTTTACAATGAGTCATGACGCCTTGCTTTTCTGTGCAGTGTTAGCCTTCCTTGCTTTCCACTTCTGCTTTATTTTCTCCTTATTCTTGCTTGCAGTGGGTTGGGATGATCCCCCAACTTCTGGACTTCCATTCTTTCCTCTAGCTTCTAGATGAGTAGCTTGTACAGATACTTCATCTATACTAGTGGGATTAAACATGAGGATAGTATGCCTCATGTAGTTGTGTAGACCACCAATGTACTTCAATAGAGTCTCAAGTGAGTCTAATGAGATTCCTAAAATCAATGCTCTCTTTCTAAATTCTTGAGTGTACCCTTGCACACTTTGCCCTTTCAACTGTCAAAGAGTTTGCCAACTCAGCATGGCTTGCTGCATGTAGGCCAATGGATAGAACTGCTTTTTGATTACAGAAACAAATTCACTCCACACAGAGATGGTATTACCATGTCTTTTCATGTCAGCTTGGGTTCTGCCTTCCAACCAAACCACGGCAGTGCCTCCAAGGCGTAGGCTTGCCAGCTAAATATTTCTCTTGTCTGAGTCGATATTCTGCACTCTACAATAAACATCAATTTGTCTAATCCAATTGTCCAACTTTTCTGAATTCAACTCCCCATCATATATAGGTAGGTCAAATTTAACATCTAGTTTGATCAAAGATGCTTTCTTTTTTGGGCTATCAGGAGGTGTGGGAAAGCTTTCCTCTTTCCCTTTGCCTTTTGAGTGGTCATGGGAATGTGACTCATCTTCTCCTTTGTCTTGCTTAGAGCCTGATGAATCTTCATCCTTATGTTTCCTAAAGTCCCTATACATTTCTTCTACCATGGAATTTATGGCTAGGAAACTATCTATGAATTGAGGGTCTGGCCCCATAGGACCTTCCTCTGACATTGTCTTCTGAGGATAGACTCTTCCAACTTTAGGACTAGTTTCGACCAACTCCCCTTCTCCTAATTTGAGCTTTGATCTAGTTAGCATTCAACAGCTAAAATCCCACAAGCTTGACTACCCTTAGTAGCCTAAAGCTCTGATACCACTTGATTTGAAAATCACCCTTGAGTGATCTCAGTTAAAGAATTATTGAATGAAGGTATTACAGACTCATGTGCTAGTGTGTGTCTATGTTATTTTAGGCAATGGATCGATTAGATTGCAAAATACACAGACATTGGAAGAATGGAAAATAGTAAGAGGAACACATTAATCAAGTACAAGAACACAACAGCTTTAATAAGGAGTTCACCCTATTCTCCAGGGCTACGTCTCCGGTCCAACTTTCAGTGGTGGCCTTCTTTTATTGTGTCTTTAAAGCAGATTTATTACAGTGAGGAGGTCAATTAGAGTCTCCTGAAACAGATGATGCTTGGTAGGGTGGTTCTTGAATTCACCAAGCCACTAGAGTACACAGGCTCTTTTCCTTACCAGATCTTGACCTCTCTGGTCTTTAATGGGAGAAGCCCAATGTGGTGCTCAATTCCCGATAGATCCTCTCAGGGAGTGCTTGAACCTCTCAAGCTTTCTGCCTGCTCGATGCTGCCTTAGGTCAGCTCGGCTCTCTGTTTTCTACTTTTTGCTTCACTGTCTCTTCTTTGCTCTTGCTTTCTCTGTCTTCATTCTCTTCTTCTCTCTTCTTCCTCGTCCTCTGTTCTCTGTTTGTCATGGCTTAAAGCCAAGCCGTCCTTGACTGTTCGATTCCTCTTCTGCCCCTTCGGTTCGCTTGCTACTGTTCATTTGGAGTTCCCTGCCTCTGCGTCATTGTCGACGACTTACAGGGAGTGGCCACTTGTCCTCTTGCAAATTGCGCCAGCTCTTCCTCGATGGTTCGGTAATCCAGTTGCACTGTGGAATGACTCATTTGCCAACTCAGCGCTCAAATCCAACGTCAAACTTCTCTATGTTGCAGCTTAATTCCCCTGTCAAATCTGGTTTCTCCATCGGGCGCAATCTCCTCCATTAGATCTGGAGCCCCCAGATCCAACGTTATTCACTCATTTCGCGTGGTTTACTTTCTCGACCATTAGCATGCGATGAGTGGCAGTTTTATTTCTCATCCGCTGGACATGCGTCGTATGATGAATGGAATCACTCGGTTTCAGCCAAATCCGCTTGCCGCCCAAGGGTGCCCCCGATATACCACCGGTTTTGGAGCACGGGTCTCGCCTTTTGCCTTAGCACCCACGGTTTCCAAGCTTCCCATGCAACCGTGCGCTCGGGGCCTTTCCTTCTCGAGGGGTTTTTCCCAACGATGCACTAATTGCGCACCAGAAATGGCCTCAGTTTCCCAATCCGGGCTTCCCATGTGCCCGTTTTGTCTCCTACGCGGACTCCATGGGCCTCAATCAACACGCTTTGACCGAGGTCCTCGTTGTTCCTTGCTGGCTGCAATCTGCCACTATCTAGAGGTCTTCCTGATCGCTCTGTGTTCATAAATTCGAATTCTATCCTATATTAATATAGTCATGGTTCTTTGACAATCTTCATGGATCCAATTCGGGTCAAATGAGGTGGAAGAAAACATGTTGGGAACCAAATTCTTCGGGAGACACAGTTGAGTGGCCTAGCTACTATTGGAATTATGACTAATGTGTTGTCCTTGATGGAAACCTACTTGATAAAGATGTTAACATGATGGTTATGCAGTGTGACAAAGAGAATGGACAAAGGAATATCACTTGATAGACATAGGGATGATAAAGGTAAAGTTTAGGAAAGTATACGCGTGTCCTGTGAAGAGAAGCCGGGTACATACACAGGTATGATGAAGAGAAGTTGCGTATAGTTTCCACACCATGGTATTATGAATACCATGGGTCTTTACCATGGTATTGGCCCATAGTATTGAGCATGACAACAAATATTTGATCCCATCAAAGAATACCATCGATATTACTAAGGGATTGGCCTAAGGTATTGGCTAAGGCTTATACTATATAAGGAGATGGAGATCAAGTGTTAGTGTGTGCATATGATGGATTATTTATGAGTGACTTGATCTGAAATAAGAGTGAACCAAGGAGCATGGAGATGGATAAGATATAATAGATCTGAAATGACCACATATTGAATAATCTGTTTATGGTTTGATAGATTTGTGATGATGATAGTATGATGTGTGTATGTGATAGTTTTGTATACCAATATTTGGGTTGGATAGATGTTGTATTGTGCATCAAAGGTGTGGCCCCGTAATTATAGATACAAATGTTGGCTTGCCATTGAGAAGTCGGGTACATTCGTGAATCTACTTCTAGGTAGTTGTGTATATATTTTGCAGTATGGACAGATATATACACACATGTGGTGAATGATAAGCACGTACATATGATGGTACGATTAATAAGAGTTGCATACATCTACTAAGGTTTTGCAGTATGAACTGTTAATGTTTTCTGATAAGTTTTGTTATGTTTGCTGATGTCTATTGATAATTTCTCTCTCATGATAATCTATGTTTGACAGTTCTGGTTCGGCTGAATTATTTGAGGAATGATATGTTGATTAGGGATGATGCTACTGTGTGATGCTTTGTATTTAATTCAGTGATCTGTGATGGGTTCAATCTGTAATTAAGTAATTAATTCAGTAGTACATAGACACAGATTCAGTTATCAATATTTTGATATCTGTACGCAGGTCCTCTTAAGGAGAAGTGCATACATACATGGGTATGACTCATAACAATAGTGTATATATTATGAAAAATGGTTGATCAGGGTTTGTAGTAGCAGCAATTGGTTTTTGTGATGGATAACAATGTTTGGATTGGTATATTAATGAGTAGTTTTGCATTGATATGATATGTTCTGGTGTAATTTGATTGGTTACAATATTTTATTGGGACTCAGTGATTGATTTGATGATTCAGTGATTTGATTGGTTTAGGGACTAAGTAATTTGATACAATGTTTGGCTTCAGTATTGTTATATGGTATTGGGCTTAAATGATGGTAGTGTGTCTAGTATGAAAACATGATGAAAAGTGGCCTTCAAGTTTGATGTTTTGGGTCAGGTTGATCAAGTATGAAATATTATGAAATGTGGTCCACAAAGGTGCTAACAGTTGGAGCCTTCAGTAAGGAAGTTGAAGCTTCCTTCCAGTTGTAGCTGTAAAATCTGATTAGGAGGTTGGAGCTCCCTTTCAGTAGATGTCGGTAAATGAGATCAGGGGGTTGGAACTCTCTTCTAGTGGGTGCTAGAGAATGAGAGAAGGTTGTAGCCTTCTGTAGGTGGGTTACTACATACTGGTATGAGTCTGTGACAGTACAAGATTGTAATATGTTTTCCTTTATAATAAAAGATGAAGACAGAGATGACGACAACGATGGTTTTCTCCCACATTGAGTTTCTGCCTAAAAATCTTGTTGTCCTCATGTGTTGATGTGTTTCTAATGTGTGATAGTTTATTCTGTTCTTACTGCTCATATTTACTGTTTAATTAAAGGTTGATGAAGTAATGGTACACTGGTTAAAGTAGAACAAATGATGAAATATATGAAAATTTAGTTAACTGGATATATGTGGTTTTCCTTCATCATAGTCGTGTACATACGCTAGTTTACTTAATGACAATAGTGTACAAAAATATGAATAATAAATTGAAAGGTTTAAGTGAGTTTTTAAATTATTGATTCACCCTCCCCCCTCGCCCTCTCAGTGTTTTTCCTAACAATTGGTATCAGAGTTGTTTGGTAATTTAATTAACTTTAACTTACTTGCATAAATTATCAATTAGAGCTAGTAACCTGATGAAGTGTAAGTACACTCTATGTGATAGAATTCATTGTTTATTCACACCTCTAAATTAAACTGAGTTATTGAAATATAGATTCTAAATTAAGTTATTGGAATGCACATGAGTAGAGCAATTTCTCCTAGAAAATAAAATGATCACACTCTTTTATCAACTGCTTCAAAAGAAACTTTCACAACTCTGCATAAAATTAAATCAATCCCACACTTATGAAAATTAATTCTAATTATGAAATCCACACAACTTATGAAAATCTCAGAATTATAAATTAATCTCACACTTGTAAAATGAAATTTAACTCATAAAATCACACACACTCTCTCTCTGTTGTATGTATGAATTATGATTTGAAAGAAACTCAATTCTCTAAAGGAATCAAATCATCTATCATACTAACACACTCTTTCATGAAAATCCAAAATGAATTGAAAATATATTCTCACTTGCTGAAAACGATAAATCATTCTTTCTTGAAATAAAACCTGTAATCAAATTCTCTGTTTTTAAGAATTACAATTTTAATCTAAATCTAAACTCTCACTGTTGTTATCATTACTCATTAAACTCAATTCATGTGCTCCTAAAGCAATAAAGAAAATTATTTAACAAGACAATCACACTGTTTCTATTTAACTCGGAAATCAACAAAGGAAAACAATAAGAAAATTCTACAGGATGCATATGGAAAATAAGCTTACAAAATGTTATAAGGAAATTCACTTAAGAACATAAAAGAACCTTACTACTTGAGGGGAACCTCCACAAAAAAATGGTGATGAGATCCAATTGAACAATCAACCACGCATCCAAATAGGAAGGATTCTTTATAACTGAATTGAATACAAAGTTTTAATTCTCGCATAATAAAATCACTGTGTTTTTGCTCTCTTACGAAGTCTATTTATAAATCCGGTAGCTTTAAATGTTCAGAGCTTCATGCCTAGATTCTCTTAAAAAAATACTAAAATTAACTATGAAAGATATCCTAATGAAATTTGCTAACGATTTTCTATTAACAAAGCAAATCATTAGGTGTATATATCATTCCTCGCTCGTCTATGTAGCTGACATAGTTGACTTTTGTCTTAGACCACGTAACTGGAAGCTTCCTTGATCGCTTTGGTTCATGAAGGTAGGAAGAAATCATGGAGTGCATTGATTGCTATCTTCCCATATATTTCTTTCTCCAGTTGGCACCTTAGTACCTATGAAACAATGGACTTAACTATAGAATTAGACATTAGCTGCAGAATCATCCCAATCCGGTAGCTAAAAAAATATTAGACTAACGATAAAGAACATTATTAACTTGTAAAATACAAGACTTTCATATGCCTTCCACGCCATATATTTTGTGATTTTTTTCCCATTTAGTGATTATGATGATAAAAAAGGAGTAAAATAGGTGGAAAAAGGGTGTAAAAAAGAAGCAATTATGAGGCTCAACAAGAGTCAAAGATCTTGAGTTCAAATCGCACCTAGCTCATGATGGGGGGATATTACTGGGAATTGGATAATCCAGCACTCCTCATGTGTTTCGTGACATAGATTAACCACATATCATGGATCCGTTAAATCTGGTGATGCATCTGTTTACTAACACCTGCGGGTTTTGGTGTAACTGCAATTGTGATTCCAACAACTACTTGGTAGAAATTAGCAAGATCAAGGATTAGATTAGATTTAATACCGAAACCATTTCCTGATGGAGTCAAAACTTCTTGTTTATTAGAAATTATAGCCTAGTAATTGGATGGACAAATGTTGCTTATATGATGAACTAACCTATATGAAGATGAAATTCCTAAGAAATAGGTGTGGTTCAAGGATCTTGGTTAATTTTAGATTAAATTCCCAATCTAAGTTGAACCTTTCCCTTAATTGTTTTGAGACACAATATTTAGAGTAGGATGTCAGATGGAAGAAAATGGGAAGCAGTAAGTGGCCTGATTAACGATACCTCCCCCTTTGTTCCAACCACCCAGTGCCTCTGACGTTGTAGAGACTATGGTTGTGATGATTGCAAGGTCACTCTATTAACCACTAAGAAGGGTTGAACCCCTGAAGCTAGACGAGAGAGGGTTGTCCTAGGAGTATATTAGCCAAGGTTTTTCTTGGAGGTAAGTTATTAAATGCAAAACTAAGACTAAATTTCTTATGAAATGATTATGAGTGAAGCTACTTGAGTTAAGATTGTTTAAGTGTTTAAGTACTTAAGTTATGATTAACCTTTATGACAATAGTACTTAACAAATCTTAAAACAAGACAAGTGCTTAAGGAACAAGTGCCAGTGAATCAACCCACAAGACACTTCAACAGATTACCCAATTGATCAATTAGCCGATGATCAATACAAATGTTCTCATCACAATGCCAATTAGATTTCAAATGCGAAAGCAACTTATACCATCAACAAGATCATAAATTTAAAGCTTAAGTGTATGATTGTTTTATGTGTAAAATTTAGAAACTCTTGTAACTTAAAACAATACAAGTGAATGTTAGATCTCTAACACCCCAAATCAACAGTAACACTTCAAAAAATTCACCTCTTATTAGTCTATGACTGCAATAAGAAAATCACTTTAAATCATGAAATTTACCAATAATATGAAACATGAAATTTTCCAATGATTAGAAAATGTAAATTTATGAATTTAGCCCACTTTAGGATGTAGTATTCAATGACATAGCGTATATGAAATAACTTATTACAACAATGATTATCTATCGAACTTATTTTCAGACTTGAGAGACTATTTATGAAAAGGGATATTTGGAGTTTTCTTTTCCGCCCCTTTTTCAAACTCTCTAAACATGAAAAAGATGTCGAGTTGTACCTTCGCTAGACACGTTAAAACATCAAACAACAATGGACTTGTTGAACATGACAAGATCAAACCTCTCCTTCTCAGGGTTCGTTAAATATACTAGGAGGGATTCATCCAAAGGGTGAATTTACAGATCAAGCATATGTTATCCTCCTCAAGCTTGTTAAAAATAAATAGAGATTGACCAATATGGTTGGGAAATTGGGAAAACAAGATATTCCATTTTCTAATGGTGGCGAGTCACTCTTGAACACGACACTCTTCCACTTCATCTCCGTGGTGGTTGGGTTGTGTTAGCCTCCTGCTGCAGCAGGTATTCATCTTTCATGATTGACATTTTTACATGCCAAATATGTCATACTTTGCAAGTTGCAGTGTTCCATATTTCCACAAGAAGCAATGAAAGTGTGCTGGTCCAAATGCCACTGCTGTATTCCATTTTTGATAAGTTTTTCAGTTAAGGGAAGGCCAAACAGCTAAATCCTGGCCTCCCTAGGTTTCAATTTCCTGTTTTAGAATATAGAGAATGATATCTGTCCAAACAGTTTAATCTTGGCAGATTTGTAGATAGGTAGAGAATCAAAGGGACCCAACTGTTTAATCTAGGCCCTGGCAGAAATAAGTGTAGATCTAGATAGGAGGAATTCAAAAGAAAATTGTAAATCTAGGTCTGAAAGTTTAAGTGCACCCAAAGAAGAAGAAAAAAATGTTAGGTGAGTAGGCTGGGTAGGTAGCTGTGGTTGTAGAATGATGATTGATGATCAATTTTGTGTTTCAAACTATTTTATCTTTTCAGATCAGTGCAGGCAGTTTTATTCAAAGGAGTTCAGAGCTGGACATCACTAACTTCCCCCTTCTTCTAATTTCCCAAGTCACTTACTAACTCCCCAAAGAGGTCAAGATCTGCTTGAGCCTCTTAGTCTCATCATACTCCATATCAGTTGCCTTGGTGAAGATCTGCTTCACTCAAGGAGTTCATTTCTCTACAAATTCTTTTCCCCAAAATTTGCCTAAGGTCCTTGACCTTAGCGCTTGCTAGTCACCTTCATATTAACCACTAACGGTATTATATAACTCCCTATCAGTTTTCCCATTCCCTTACTAAAGCTATGTACATATAACCCCCCTATGTAAATATCCCCTCCCTGGCAATATAGCCATATTTTTTCTAAGTCTGGGGAAAAATAGTCCATCTGGGGCTGTTTTTAGCCCATCCGAGTCATAGCAGGGATTAATCTGACACCTGGCCAGATTAATAACCTCCCCCCTAGCCCTAAAACCCTCAAAAAACCATGTTTTACCCCTTTTTTTCCCCAAGTCCCAGCTGTAAATATCATACTCCACACGCAAATAACCCCCTTTCCCACCTCTAACCCAAAGTTTTTCGCATAAAACATCAACCCCGCCGCTTATTAAACCTATAACCCACTTTTCCCTAAGTCATAACCCACCCGCGCGCTATATTTAAATGGGAATATTCCCGCGAACATCCCCGCCCACTAACCCGCCGCCGCCTCGCATCTCCCGCCAACCGCTGGATCGCCCGCCCCGTAGATCAATGGTGGGCAGGCTGCCCCATCCCCGAACCGCCCGAGCTTTAGCGTATGGGAGATGGGCAGTATTGCCGCCGTACTCCCGCCACGCGTCATCTCGTGGGCTGTGGCGGATGCCCCCCTCACGAAACCGCTCTCCCCCAAAGGTGGTGCGCCACAATACCGCTTACCGCCTCCTGCCCGGTGACGTCACCGCATACGTCACCCCCTGCACAGTCACCACATACGTCACCCCCCTCTGCCCAGTCACATGTCCAATGATCTGCCTGCGTGGCCCCTTGCCACGTGTCATGCCACGTCACCTCCGTACATGATGACATCATGTGACGTCATCCTGCCACGTCATCATGCTGACGTCACCCGCCGTACAACATCACGTCATGCTGATGTCATCATCAGTTTTTGGCACAGAGGCGAAAATCGCACTTCGGGACCCCGGAATCCAATTCTGAGGCAATTTTTGATGAGCGATTTGCGCTAGTCGCTAGATTTTTTTGGCCTGAATGGGGAATCTTCAGGGAATCTTTTCATTCTGCAGCCCCCAGCAAGCCCGAAAGGCGTCGAATGACCCGTTTTCTTTGCGAAGCTTGCCGAAAGGATCAGAAGACAGTTCCAGAGGATACAGAGGCCGAAAAGCGGCCATTAATTTGCGAATGAGACCCACAGCATGCCAGAACAACATCAATTTATTGCCAAAGAGTATCAGAGGAAGGAGGAGAGCCAAAGAGTATCAATCGAAGATTATTAAGGACTCGAAGCATCTGTACATTAATGAAGCCCCTAGAAAGTCAAATCAGGCATCATCAGCCCGTCCTAGCTCTCAAATCACAGTCAGAAGCATTCAATGCCACCGAACAGCAAGGGTGCAAAGACCAATGCAGAGTTATAAGAGATGAACAACACACAGCCACCGAGACAGACGTTAACTCATCTTGTTACAGCTGCACCTAGCATAGCTCAAAGATATTTTTTCTGGCATTTATTTCTGGATAAGATTAGGTTAAAGTAATCAGTTTTCTGTCAGACCTGTTAGGTCGGCTGCAATAGATATATTTTGGATAAATCTTCCTTATATATACGACCCTCTGTATTGTTTTAAGGGTCGGTTGGTTGATAGTCTTCATGGGAGACTCGCACTGTATACCTGATATGTTTTCTGTAATCAAAGACTGCTGAAAGGCTTGGAGGAAAGACTGTCTGCTCTGTGTCTAATGGTTTTGAAGAAGTGAATTTGGAATTCTTGTGCTGCAACATGACTCAATAAGTTTTCCTACCTCTGTTTTTCCATTGATATACCGTCTAAAATAGTAGAAAGAAAGAATAGTCTAGAATTGGTTTAAACACCCTCTATGCTCATTTTCTGCTATTTTTTTATGTTTTCATCTGGGTTAGTAATGAATATGAATTCCATATGGGTCATGTTTCCCCTAATCCCTTCATCTTTGACAGTTGTCTAGGAATTCTTAATTGCTCCTAGACAGAGTTCATTCACCTTCCCCCTTTTAAGTCGAGTGAGAGATTCTTTATTGCCTCTCATTCCTTATCCCTCATTCCATCCTTTTAAGCTTTAAGTGTTGTTTCATTAGTAGCTACCTTGCTCCTTATTTCTCTTGTGACCAAGAAAACGCACCAGCAGTCCCACTCCTTGACTCCACGCCCAATGGTTTGAAACTTACCAGACTATGTTTTGCCTCTCTACTTGAGACATCTTCCTTCCCACCAAAAACAAAACAAAAACCCCTGAACTCAATAACTAGCCTAAAATCATTTTAAACAAAGCTAAACCTAAAAGAGAGAGCCCTCTCTGATTGCAGGTTGGCTAGAACCTACAGTCCAAAGTTGGTCTGTGGTTACCTCGGCCGTATCCTTTTCCGGAGCTTAAGGACAACCTGAGTGATAACAGGTTGGATAATATGCTTGTCTTTTGGGTCAATGTTGCCAAATCCATTCAGTGTTGTCGATGTGTTCAAGAGAAGTCATGCAATTAATATTTTTTGCAATATTTTTAAGCTTTCATTCCATGTTTTCCTTTCCTGATCCAGTTCTTTATCAACAAAATTTTGTCTCAATCATAATACTCGTTTTGTGTCGTTGATGGGGGATACATCAAGGCCCTCCTATGACGGGTCGCTTCCTGTCAACATCAACACATTATCCAGGAAGTTGATTTAGAAACACCCTTGGTACCTTGGTGCTTGCATATATCAATGGTAAGTTTCCACGCTCACGAAAAAAGGTTTACGTAAATGGCCTTCTACTGAAAGGCTCTATGTGGTGTTCGACATCAACTCATTTATTCACAGCATATGAATTGTATTATAGTACCTTGAGAGCCATTAACATCATCGGTGATTTCTCTCATGTATGTTAATGGATTACATCATGGACCAGTAATCAGATGGTGTATACCATGTTCAACATCAACTCATTCATTCACATGGTTAGACTCGTACGTTGGTTGGTAGTATGAAGGACATAGAAGACCTAGGATCTATTTTCATCCATCTAGTCTATGATTTCAAGAGTTATACAGAGATCACAATGTATGATGGCCATGATCATACAGTCAATCATCTAGTCATGGGTCCACCAGTTGTCATCTGTGGACGCGTATTTTGATCATTGTACATTTTATGTTAGCTTATGTGCTGAGTATGGCTATGCCTCCCTCAGCAACAAAGATGTCATGATGAAAATTTATTGTAATAGATGAATCTCATTAGTAGTTATTGATCCCGGCTTGTCACAAAGGTTCAGTCATCAATTTACATTTTTGGCTTTGCACTTTGGGGGACAATATCTTATAAGCCATTTTGTCACATCTGATAAATAGACCTCCTAATGGGATCAATCAACATCCTATTCCCCCTTGTCATCATCACTGCACAAATCCCTAATTATGTATCCTTCATTCCCCAGAGTTTCTTCCTTAAACTGCATCATCTAAGCTAGTTTTGGGACCAACACACCCTGGCCTCTTGTTGGACAAGGTACTCCTACAAGTTGCTCCACTGTAGGCTACGTTGATCACCTACAAGTTTCTCCCCTTTGCACTTGCATCGGTTCTAGAAATTCGAGAAAAAGAGATAAATTATGGAAGCCTCCTCTTCCAGAAGCTTCCAAAATTTGTTATAACCAGTTACCTCTGATAAAACATCCAGATCTTATCCTACTCTACTTTGATCCCATCCTCCCATCAAAGGTGGATCTAAAACCTTAGATTGGTAATTGGATAAGAACTCCCAACTTACCCCACTCCTCTATATATTTACAACCTTCCATATGCAAGGGTTGGATTTTGGAGAGTGATTTTACCCTTATGTTGTTGTGGTGAGAGGTTTCATTTCATGCATTTAGGGTGATTGGAGGTGCACATTGTGACAAGGAAAGGAAAAATCAAACTTGGAGGAGCTCTTCTACAAGATCAACACCTATTTATGGTTGTAAACTCCTTCCATTTATATTAATGCAAAGAATTCTCTGTTTTCCTATATGTGATGTTGTTATTTCATATATTTCAATACCATGTTGATCTATTGAATAGAGTATTTAGATGATACTGCATATATCTCGTAGTTTCTTGGCTTGTGTTATCTGATTGTGCAGGTTCTAATTTTGGCAATCAAAGCTGCAATTGGAGCATTCAAGCTAAAGAAGGAGCGAAGCGAGCAACAGATTCCAGTTAGGTTTCATTCCATCATATATTTACTTTAAGGAAAGCATTGGGTTACTTGTTTCTCTGTTGTTATAGGTTAGCCACCAAACCTAGGGGAGATACTTTTGTCCGTAATCATAAATCCCATATAACAATGGGGTGATTGTGTCTAATAGGAGATTCACATACAAGTTGGGTCTCACGTTATGACTAAGGAAGATGAGAAAAAAAAATCTAGCCAACAAAGGGTCAAAGGGTGAATAGAGCAGTAGTGGTGGACAATTAAGCTCCAAGGGCGAGAAGAACAAAAAGGATATCAACAAGATCAAGTGATTTTAATGCCACTAGTTTGGGCATTATGGTACTAAATGATATAACATGAAGAAAGGGTCTAAGAAGGACCAAGTAGCAGCTTTTGTAGAGATAGATGGGTTCTCTTCTCATTTTGAGAAGGATTTTTCACTCACTTCTTGCATAAAAATCTCAATGGCTACAATTTTGTGGTATGTAGACAACCATGTGTGCTATCATATGATGAGAATAAGAGGTATTTTAGCAAATTGTTGAAAAGGGACATGCAGTTTGACATTGAGATGGGAGATGATGGAAAGTACTGGGTTGAGGGTATTAGTACAATTTGATTTGAGAGGGAGTCTAGAAACTCTTTGTATCTTAGAGATGTCCTTTATGTAGTTAGGCTAAAAAGGATCCTCATTCAGTTTCAACATTGGAGGATAAGGGGTAGAAGGTGATCTTCAAAGAGGGTAGGGTTTTCATAAAATCCTCAGACTCCAAGGTGGCTAAGAAGATTGGGGTTAGGCAAAAGAGCTTTTACAAATTGTAGTTTGAGACATTTGCAACATTAACCAATAGCGGGATTTGTGACTCAATTAGGGAGCTCGGGGAGTTGTGGCATAGGCGCATGGGGAATCTGCACCACAACGCACTGAATATTCTCAAGGAGATAGTGTCAAGGATGTCATAGTGAAATGTGGACTAACATGAGGTGTTGAAGGGTTGCAAACTTCGAAAGTATGCAAAAAACTCTTTTCCTAGTAGAGATAACAGGGCCAAGGGTATATTGGACCTTGTTCATTCAAATGTGTGTGGTCCTTTCTCTACAGTATCCCTTAGTGGGTGAAAATATTATGTCACCTTCATAGATGATCATTCAAGGAAGACATAGATATTTTTCATGAAAATAAAGGATGAAGTATTCTCGAAGTTTCTGGAATATAAAGCCTTGGATGAGAACTAGACTGACAAGAAAATCAAGGTTTTGAGGTTTGATAATGGTGGGTACTACAGCTCAAACAAATTCAAAGAGTCGTGTTCCAAGGAGGGAATTTGGAGGGAGCTGACTAGGCCACATAATCCTCAGCCAAAACGGGGTGGCAAAGCACAAGAACATGGACATAGTTGGAGCAGAAAAATCCATGTTACATGACCAGGAGTTGCCCAGTTTCTTTGGGCCGAGGCATCCAATAAAACCATTTTCTTGTAGAATCGGAGCCCACATAGAGAGTTGGGGCATGTTACACCAGAGGAGGCATTTACAAGGAAGAAATTGGATGTGTCACATTTTTTGATATTTGGCATCCTAGTGTACTTCCATGTACCAATAGATAAAATGAAGTTGGAGCCCACAATAGAGAAGGGTATCTTTACGGGCTACAATGAGACATCCAAGGTGTACGGGATATATACCAACACTCAGGAAGACAATCATTAGGAGAGATGTGGAGTTTGAGGAGTGAAGGGCTTTGAGTAAGTCAAATAATGAGCAAGCTATAGTGCAGGAGGAGAAGAAATAGGCTCCCAAGGAGGAGGTGTATCCAACACCTTATACTGCAATTGTACATGTTTATGGGCAAACTGAGCAACATAAGTATGAGGGGGACATGAAGTTGGAGGAGAAAGTAGATACCTTTTGGACTGTGACTCCTAGGATTGGGAGAAGGAGAGCAAGATGGGAAGATCATCTAATCCAAGAGGCTCGGGAGCAAGTTGGTGCCAGTAGTACATTAGTTTGAATAAACATACAACTACAAAGTTACACATGATACATGGAACTTATGACGAAGTTGTTAGATGTCGAGCCTTCCAACTATCAGAAGGCACCCACTAAGTAGGTGTGGATAGATTCCATGGTGGAGGAGTATACCTCCATCACGAAGAATGACATCTGGGAGGTGGTGCCAAGGCTAGAGAGAAAATTTATGGTGGGCTCTCACTGGATCTACAAGATCAAGCTTGGAGTTGATGGGATCATCAAGAAATATAAGGCAAGATTCATGGAAAATGGGTTCTCACAGGTAGAGGGGATCAATTTTGACAAGACTATTTCCCCAGTGGTTAGACATTTATTTTTTAGGGATATTGTAGCCATTACAACTTAGGTGGGGTGTAATATCCACCAAATGGACATTAAAACAATATTCCTTAATAGGATTATTAATGGGGAGGTTTATATTGAGAAACCAGAGGGATTTGAGACATGCAACATGGATACTCATGTTTGCAGACTCACAAGATCCTTCTATGGGCTCAAACAAGCTCCAAGGGCATGGTATGCTTGGATTGATAGTTACTTTCAGGGATTGGGCACCAATAAGAGTGAAGCAAACCCAAACCTCTACTACATTGTTGTTGGAGGTGAGATGCTTATTCTGGTATTATATGTGGATGATATCATTTTGATAGGTGTATTTAAGCTCATATAGGAGTGTAAGAGAGATCTTATAGGATTGTTTTAGATGAATGATATGGGGTTGATGCATTATTTCCTTGGGATGGAGGTTTGGCATGGTGATAGAGATATCTTATTGGCGTAGGGAAAGTACACCCTAAATATTTTGAAGAGAATTCACATGCAGGATGGTAGGCCCATGACCTCGTCTCTAGTCACAAATTCGAGGAAGATGGATACATCTAGATCAGAGCGAGTAGATCTTTCACTTTACTGGCAAATAATAGGGTTGTTGATGTATTTGGTAAACATACAAATTGGCATATGTTTTGCAGTTAACTCTTTGGGTCAGTTTATGGTCGAGGCCAATAGAGCACATTGGGTTGTTTTCAAGCATGTGTTGAGATATCTCAGGGGGACAATAAAGTATGGATTATGGTATACACAAGTTGATGGAGTGAGTCTTCAGGGCTTCGATTATGCAAATTTGGAAGGGAGCTCCACAAACAGTAAAAGCACATCAAGATGCACATTCAATGTTGGACCAAAATATGTTTCTCAGTTTATCTAGAAGCAGATATAAATTTCATTAATCTCAACTAAAGTTGAGTACATAGTTGCAAGTTTGGTAGGGTACGAATCTATTTGGTTGAGGAAGCTTCTTGTGGGCTTGTTTGGATAGGAGTTGGAGCCCATCGTGATCCACTATGGTAATCAGACTCAGTCATGCTCTATGAGAATTTAGTGTTTCACATTTTCTCAAAGCACGTTGACATATATTATCATCACATCAGGGGTATTGTTCAGAGAGGTATCTTCATACTCTAGTATGTACCAACAAAGGAGTAGGAAACAAACATTCTAACCAAGGATTTTCTAGGGAGAAAAAATGTTTACCTTATCAAGAAATTGGTGTAGTGTAGAACACCGTCCTCTCTAAGAGGGAGTGTTGATTGGAGTAGAGAAGTAAGGGCTTTTATTTCCTAAGTGCTAAGTCTAGTAGAGTAACGCATAATACATCCACTTTAAAAACATATTAATTTATTTAACTATTTCCTAAAGTTGGACTTAGGAAAAAATTTAAAAATCCTAAGTTAACTTATGATTTAATCTCATCCCTTCATCAAGATTTAATCTTAGCCATTGAAAGTGAAGGAGGGTCTTAAGTTTAAATTAAAAGAGGAGTTAAAGCAAGTAAGTGGCTAGTTAGTTGAGCACAAGCAGTTTTCTCATATCAACAAAGGGAGAGACTAGAGTGTCAACAAATTGCAGAGATTTAGCAATTAAGAAGGAGATTGAGTGAGGGTCGAGATGCTCTTACATCCTAGTGTAGTTATTCCACTCACACATGTGTGAAGGAAGAGATATATACAACTCACATGTGTTCACAGATAGGTATATCTACGTGGTCGTATGACTGATCGAGTATGCAGTAGGGAGATCGATTAATCTTGGGAGCTAATCATTGTTTCTCTAAAGAGAAAGGGAAGTTTTCCCTTGTTGTAATTTTTTTGAAGATTTCCATTATGCTGAAGATAATAAAAGACACACAAAGTTTGCATGTTTTCATTCGCATGGATAGAATCGTACTATTTTGGGAAGTAGAAATGAAGACCTTGGATCTAGTTTCCACCATCCAGGCTGTGAAGAATTTTGTATTCATTATATAGTGGACTATTCATAAACAGATGGCTGCGTCCATACTGTGTCTACATGTGTCTATACTTTTGATGTATTACAAGATCATTCCTATATCATAGCAGTAGTTAGTTTTCTAGTCAGTTTTGATCTGAGTATGGGAATGCCTACCTTAGCGATGATATGATCTCATATATATATTTTGCATTGAATGTTTTTACAGGTTCCAACCGGGCTCTCCACAAGATGATCCTTGAAATGATAAAGTACTTCACTCTCCTTAGATGATAAATGAAATCCTCATCTACTACAAACTTCGCACTTTAGGGGGCAATCTGTTACACAAAATATTGTCACCATGACTATTTTCAGTCAGTATGGGTCTATCATCATTCATACTGTACTCCTATGCAAGTCTCAGACCTTAGCTCTTCATGTCAAACTTTGGAAATGAGAGAAAGACATTAAAAATCAACAAATCTCTGGTTCCGCACTTTCTCTCATTGTTGCCTGCGGTCCCGCACCCCTTGTTCACAATACCTGCGGACCTGCCCACTCTGTCTCTAAAGACGTGGGTGTGGACACCTGTGAAAGTCAAAAATGCGCAAGTTTATTCTAAAAAACTCACTTTGGGTTAATTCTAGATGATTCTAGAAGGAATTTTGACGTGGATGGTTCGCTCTTAGGTGGTTCATGCATCCCAAAAGAGAAGGAGCTAATCCCTTGATGAGAGGAGCTATCCCTTTGAAGGAGGGCTTTATCGCTTTGAAGGAGGACCTAGTAACTTCCCTCCATTGCACTATAAATTAAGGCATTGGGCTGGTTGCTGGGGAGGTTAGAAGCTGAACATTTTTTAGGGTAAATGCTAGTGGAATTGAGACTTCCTAGTTAAGCTTGAGAGGAGAGATCACATACCTTTTGGCTTCATTGGGAAGAGAGTGAAACTTGTCAAAGTAGAGGAGACTTCTTGTTGGACCCTGGGAGGAGCTTGTACAACATCAAGGCACAGGTTGTAAAGTTCTTCTTTGATTTGAATTAATACAACAAGATTCAGTTTTCTCAACAAATTGTCTTATGTCATTTGTTTCATGAATTCCTTGATCATCATGATAAGTATGCTTTATGATATTGGCTTTTCAGGTGCTATTTAATTTGTTTGCTTGTTTGTGTTTGCAGATTCGCTACAGAGGAGCTCATTTGGATCAAAGGAGCGAGGCTTCCATAAACTTGCATTGGACCCAAGGTAGGCCTAAAACACTTGTTTGTCTTTGTTTATAAATTGCATATTTAGAGAAAGATAGTTTTTGATTGGCTTGCTTGTCACTAGATATCGTTAGATACTAGGGAGGTATATCTTGTCCGCAACATCGACTCATTCCGTGTGACAAAATGGCGACACCACTGGGGACTTGAATTTTTTATTTTTCCTTTGCTTTTACTTTGACTTGAGAAACTATGTCTTTGTTTCTGTTTTTGGCTTGATGTGTGTGGGATTGGGTAGGTTTAGTAGATCTTGAATTATTTTTTGTTTTTCATACTTTTGGGAGAGGACCGCACCCTCTACTTGTAACACAGTGCAGACCTATCCGCACTTTTTCTTTACACACAGAGTGATACCGCACCTGTGTGGACTGAGGGCCTGCGGACCTTGTCAAAATTTTGAAAAACTTAAGATTTTCTCTTTCAGTCAGCTTAGGATTTGTTTATGTGTTTTTAGCCTCTGCCCAGATCTACAAGTGACTTGTCAGGAACTTTTCTTAAGCTAATTCCATTGGCATTCCTTTTTAAGCTTTTATCAATTGGGTGTTTTGAGTCTCTTTTTTGAGAAATTCTTAATTTGATTTCCTTTGGTCATTACTTGGAGGTTTGTCTCAGTCTTTTCACAATTTTGCATCTTTTTGCTTTTGTTTTTGCAAAAACAATTTCCCCCTCATTCGCCGGGGGGGGGGCTAAATTGTGTATGAGTGTTAATTGCCTTTGAGTGTTTTTATTTTTGATCTTTGGAACTCTCACCCAATTTTCTTGACTTGCACTTGATTGGTTCTTAGATTACATTAGAATCATCTTGTGTTTGAGAATTCTCTTGCATAGATCACATTTGCATAATTAGAATTCTCATTTTCAGAATATGAATGAAAAATGTGCATAGATTACAATTGCATACTTTTCAAATGAATTGTGCATAGATTACAATTGCATAGTTTACATTCTGAAAAATCAATCGTAGATTTAGATCAACTTTCTTTGATTTGAATTTACATATTTTTATTCTTGTTTTTAACACACAAAAATAAAAATAAAAATTGTTTTGGAATTGATTTGCATTAGTTTTTCTTGATGAAATTAGTGCATTAGAGAATTTGTTATATTTTCTCTTAGTGATCAATTTTTTGCATTGTTGGAAGTGAATGGAAACTCTATCCTTACTTTAGTTAGGATTCATCGAATTGAAAAGATTACATTATCATATTCGATTGCATTCAGTTTTGGGTCGGGTCATAACACCATTGGTTTCATATCCATTTACCATTTTGAGTAATAACAGCCTAAATAACACAACGCTTAATTAAAATTCATCTATTAATTTTTACATTTCTAGGGCTCTTTATCACCAACATAGCTTAGGCTAGTATCTTGGAGTAGGGAGTAATTAACTCTCCAAGATAGTAAAACAAACAAGTAGTTGTATCTTGCGGTAGGAGATAAATTCCAATTGTTACATCTATGCTCTGGGAAAGCTACTCTTAAAGGAGAAGCACGAGATCATATCTGAACCAGTGTGGGAATCAATCCTTCCTCATTAGGAACGATAGAAGACATTCACGTATTAAAAACGGTAAACCTTGGATAAACCATTGTTGAGGAGCTTGGGGTCACTTGCTGGTAAACCTTGGATTATGTTAAGGAGCCTTCAAGGGGATTGAGCTTGTTACTTTGCCCTTGCATGCATATCGGATCGTAGATTGTTCCCCCAGGTATATTTGTTTCCGTTGGTGACCATAGTGACCATATTATATATGATTCTTTCCTAAGGTGACAGTGGAGGGAAGATCCCACTGTACCTGGAGCAGACGTCGGCTAGACTCACTTGGATTTTCTGGGGGGTTCTCTTCACTCGAGACAATTTAGTGGAGAAACTTGTGCCAGTCTATTCATTAAGCAGGTTTTCGGGGTAATTGTTCCAACCGCCATTTCTATATTGCATTTTGTGACGTTGGATTTCATCACCAACTATCATTTTCGGTACGGAAAGTTACTGTTTGTGTGTGGTTTGACTCCTAGATTTGATAGTGCGTGTTAATTTGTTTGTTTTTACTTTTAGAGACCATAGGTGTGAATTGTGAATTTTAATTATTAGGTGTGAATTGTGAATTGTTAATTTTAGTTTTAAATTTTTAATAAAATTCACTGAAGTTGAATATAATGGAAAATGTTCCAGAATTTACCAACAAAGGAACCCCTCTTAACGAGAATCCTAGTACTTTTCCTTTGGAAATGTTGGTCCTCCTTATATGGCTACTTTGTCATTACCTAGATTTACAATAGGTTTGCCGATATGGTTATTTTCAACTTCGTTGGCCCCAAATACTCAAATTGTTCCACCTCAACCGAATACTTCACCTCAACAGAGTTCACCATCTCAACATCACCAACCTTCTATTGACCCTTTACCTTCTTCGACTAATTTTTCTTCCTCCATTTCTTCCTATTCACTTGGTAAAAGCCTTGACGCTAGTAACCAGGTAGCTAAGAAGAAGAAGAAGAAGAAGAAGAAGAAGAAGAAGAAGAAGAAAGATAAGAAAGAAGTCAACCAACCAACCATCGTTGTAAGTGTTAGTTTTGTTGAGGAAACCTCCAACATGCATCGTAAACCCAAATACCCTTGCAGGCTTTGTAAGGGTGACCACTTTTCCCGGTATTCCAAAGGTCTTGGAAGTATGGTCAGAAAAATCTCATCAACTTTCCATTGATCCATCAACCAGTGATAGTCAGGTTCCTGGGAAAAAGGGTAAAGTTAGGTTTCCTTGTAAGTTATGCAAAGGGAGTCATCAAACTCACATTTTCCCTCACATGAATGAAGCCTCAAAATTGTTGGAAAACCTTATTGTTCCATAGCCAGGATTTCCAACTGGTTACCGTGAACTTTCTCCCAACCTACCGTCAACTGACGGAGTGATTGATCTAATTTCAAGTACAGTCGATCCCACTCTCCCATTGGAGAGTGAAACTCATATCACTCAGGTTGATGATCCATTAGTTGATCAAGTGGTCGATTCAATTTCACATTTATTCGATCCCACTCTCCCTTTAGTGAGTGAACTTCATACCGCTCAGGTTCTTCTTGTTACATCAGATTCTTCTATGCTGGGGGGCATTTCACCTGTTTCTACAAAACCCACCCCCAGGTACTGAGGTCTTTTCCTTTGATTGGAATAGATTGACAGAACCTCGTCTTCCTTCCTCCATCCCTTTCCAAATCATTGTCAAGGTTGGTGGTAGGGATATGCATCGCACACAGGTAGATGAAGGTGCTTCTATTAGTATTTTATCCTCAACTGCTTGGAAAGCTTTGGGTTCCCCTCAGCTTGCACCTATTATGCAGAATCTGAAAGCTTTTAACAGAACCATTAGTGAACCTTTAGGGATCCTTCCTAAGTTTTCTATTACCTTGAAAGGTAAAACTATCTATATTGATCTTATGGTAGTTCGAGGTCCCTTGGATTTCAATTTACTCCTTGGGCGAGACTATGTTTATGCAATGAAAGCTGTCGTATCGACACTCTTTCGCGTGACGTCTTTCCCTCACAATGGAAATATTGTGACTGTAGACCAGCTTTCATTCCCTAGTATTGTTTCAACTACCAATAATATGACACCCCTAAATGTTCCTGATTCTGAAGTGGTATCTATCCCGCCACGGGTTAATTATGTGGCAACTGGTCCCATGTTTTCAGTTACCGATGTAAGTGAGCCTCTCACTATTTGCTCATCTTCCTTTGATTTAGATCTGGTAATTGACATGGAAAACTCTATGGGATTACTTGAACACAATGTTCTTATCCATTTTGAGTCCCTTGACATGTGTTCCTTCCAAAGAACTATTCTTCCTTCTGATGAATACCTCTTGGAAGCCATGATCAAGGTGTGTTCATTGACATGTCTTTCTTCCAGTTGGAAGCAATGAATCAATTAGTTGAGGATAGTTCCTGTTACTGAGTCAACCTCGTTAAAAAATGAATTAGGTATGAGGACAGTTCTTTTCCTGTGTCAACCTCGTTAAAAAAACAATCAGGTAAGAGGACAGTTCTTTTCCTGTGTCAACCTCGTTAAAAAATGAATCAGTGAGTGCGAGGATAGTTTTGTTCCTGTGTCAACCTCGTTAAAAAATGAAACAGGGTGTTCGAGGAAAGTTCCTTTTACTGTGTCGACCTCGTTAAAAATGAATCAGTAGGAAGAGGATAGTTCCTGTTACTGAGTCAACCTCGCTAAAGAATGAATTAGGTAAGAGGACAGTTCTTTTCCTGTGTCAACCTCGTTAAAAAATGAATCAGTCAGTGCAAGGATAGTTCTTTTCCTGTGTCAACCTCATTAAAAAATGAAACAGGTGTCCGTGAGGATATTTTTGTTCCTGTATCAACCTCCTTAAAAAATGAAACAGGATGTTTTGAGGAAAGTTCCTTTTACTGTGTCGACCTCGTTAAAAAATAAATCAATTAGTCTCGGGGAATGTTCCTGTTACTGAGTTAACCTCGTTAAAAAATGAATCAGGTTCGAGGATAGTTCCTTGTCTTGTGTCAACCTCGTTACAAATGAAACAAGGATAGGTTATATAGGTAGATTGTAGAGAGTAGAAGCGAGGATAGTTTGTTCCTGTCTCAACCTCGTTAAAAAATGAAATTGGATGTTTCGAGGAAAGTTCCTTTTACTGTGTCGACCTCGTTAAAAAATGAATTAGTGAGTATGAGGATAGTTCTTTTCTTGTGTCAACCTCATTAAAAAATGAAACAACTCCCTTTTCGAGTTGAGTCTTGAAAGTAAACCTTCATTCCATCCAACTAGTTGAATGCAATGAAGCTTGGGGGGCATGTACCTCGCTTTGCATCGTTATGCTGGGGGCATGTGAACTTCTTGAGCATAGTTCCTTGTCTTGTTTCAAGCTCGTTAAAAAATGAAACAAGGAGTCTTGAGCATAGTTCCTTATCTTGTGTCAAGCTCGTTAAAAAATGAAACAAGGGTAGGTTATATAGGTAGATTGTAGAGAGTAGTCATGAGCATAGTTCCTTGACTTGTGTCAAGCTCGTTAAAAAATGAATCAAGGTTTTTAGAGTATAGTTCCTTGTTAGGTAGATTATAGAGAGTAGTTATGAGCATAGTTCCTTATCTTGTGTCAAGCTTATTTAAAAAATGAAACAAGGGTTTTGAGGATAGTTTTTTTCTTGTGTCAACCTCACTAAAAAATGAAACAACTCCCACGAGTCTTTCCAAGCTTTTGAAAGTAAACCTTCATTTCATCCACCTGGTTGAATGCAATGAAGCTTGGGGGGCATGTACCTCGATTTGCGTCATTATGCTGGGGGCATGCGAACTTATAACAAGCATAGTTTTTCGTTTCAAGCTTGCGTAAACATGAAACGGATCTGAGCATAGTTCTTTTCCTGTGTCAAGCTCGTTAAAAATGAAACAAATCCTCCTCTAATTGAGTCGAGAGTTTGACTAGATCTCATAAATGTTAAGTTGTATATTTAGGTTAGTTATTTCAGTTTTTTTCATAATTTTCTTACAGTTTTAGGTCAGGTCTTTCATATGAACTCATAAATGAACCTTCATTCCATCTAGCTAGTACTTACCAGCAGTGTACTTAGTTGAATGAAATGAAGTTGGGGGGGCATGCGCTCTAGCAGTTATGCTTAGGGGGCATCAAGCACAGTTTTCTTTCTGTTTCAAGCTTGTGTAAAAATGAAACTACTCTGAAGCATAGTTTTTCTCTGTTTGAAGATTTTGTAAAAATGAAACCTATCTCGAGTCAATTTCGGTTATTTTCAAGACTCGCTAAACTCATGAAAATCCCGAGATTATTTTTCTGTCTTTCATTCTCGTAAAACAAATGAAAATGCCGAGTTCTTTCCATCTTTTCCTGCTCATAAATTAAATTGAAAGTCGGCCATATGAGTACATTTTTATCATTTTTTCGAACTCATTAAAACTTACGAAAAAATGAAAACCATGAGTACATTTTTATAATTTTTTCGAACTCATTAAAACTTACGAAAAAGTGAAACCTTAGAGTCACCTTTAAGCTCTTTTCTGACTCCTAAAATATGAAAAGATTACCGATTTTTTCTTTTTAAACTCGTTAAAACGGAACTAAAAAGACGGTCCACTTACAACCCTTTTCTAACCATAAAAACATGAAAAGATTGCCGGATTTTTGTCGTTTCAAATTCGATATTGGCTATAAAACAACGTGTCATTGATCGCTTTTTTACTTTTTTGGATCACAGGCACTAATTACGAAAAGTACTCCTTGGTCGTAATGATCAAGCGGTTCTCTCAAGTATTATTTTATACTTTTTCGAGCTTGGGAGACACAAATTTACGAAAAAGGACAACCATGGAGTTTTCTTAAGTTTTTTCAGACTATCTAAAATTGAAAAACGCTGAGTTTCTCCTATACTAGGACTCGTTAAAATTTACTATTAAAGGACCTGTTTAATTAAAAACAGGAATGGACCACTCCTTCTTAGGGTTCAAATTTAAACTAAGTTGGACTCATCCAAAGGATGAGCTTATAACCAAGAAAATGTTATCCTCCTCAAGCTTGTCAAAAATAAAGAGGTACTTGCCAGAAACGATGGGGGAAAAGAGAGAAAAATGAGCCTGTTTTTCATACTTTGTAACTACTCTTGAACATGACACTTTTATTCACCTGGGTTGGGAAATCCTTTTCCTAACAGTTGATCAAACCATATTTAAAGTCTTTAGCGGTTTCTGGGTATTAACTTTGGGTCAATTGTCACCAAACCATCTGCTGTGTCGTTATGTGTTCAAGAGTTCAGTGCAAATAAGCCATTCATCTGCAAAATATCTGTCATCCATCCTGACCATCCCTGAGTCAGTCTTTGCAACTAAATTTCTTCAAACTTGATCTATGATTTCGTGTTGTGGGCTTGCCTACGACGGATCATTTTTATCGACTTCGGCTAATTATCTAGAAAGATGATCTAGAAATCGTCAACACCTTGGGATCTGCATGCCTCAATGGCAGGTTTCTCGCCTTCGACGATAGGTTTCATCATGACCTTTGATCAAAGGATTCTGTGACATGTTCAACATCAACACATCTATTCACATCTCATGGATTGTACTGAGTACTTTGAGAGCCATTGACATTACTGGTGGTTTCTCTCACACTTGTTAACAGTTTACATCATTGACTGGTAATCAAGTGGTTTCTACCATGTTCGACTTCAACACATTCATTCGCATGGATAGAATCGTACTATTTCGAGAAGTAGAAATGAAGACCCTGGATCTAGTTTCCACCATCCATGCTGTGAAGAATTTTGTATTCATTATATAGTGGACTATTCATAAACAGATGGTTGCATCCATACTGTGTCTACATGCATCTATACTTGTGATGTATTACAAGATCATTCCTATATTAGAGCAGTATTTATTTTTCTAGTCAGTTTTGATCTGAGTATGGGAATGCCTACCTCAGCGATGATATGATCTCATATATATATTTTTCATTGAATGTTTTTACAGGTTCCAACCGGGTTCTCCACAAGATGATCCTCGAAATGATAAAGTACTTCACTCTTCTTAGATGATAAATGAAATCCTCATCTACTACAAACTTCGCACTTTAGGGGGCAATCTGTTACACAAAATATTGTCACCGTGACTATTTGCAGTCAGTATGGGTCTATCATCATTCATACTGTACTCCTAAGCAAGTCTCAGACCTCAGCTCTTCATGTCAAGCTTTGGAAATGAGAGAAAGACATTAAAAATCAACAAATCTCTGGTTCCGCACTTTCTCTCACTGTTGCCTGTGGTCCCGCAACCCCTGTTCACAATACCTGCGAACCTGCCCGCTCTGTCCCTAAAGGAGTGGGTGTAGACCCCTGTGAAAGTAAAAAAGGCGCAAGTTTATTCTAAAAAACTCACTTTGGGTTAATTCTGGATGATTCTAGAAGGAATTTTGACGTGGATGGTTCGCTCTTAGGTGGTTCATGCATCCCAAAAGAGAAGGAGCTAATCCCTTGATGAGAGGAGCTATCCCTTTGAAGGAGGGCTTTATCCCTTTGAAGGAGGACCTAGTAACTTCCCTCCATTGCACTATAAATTAAGGCATTGGGCTGGTTGCTGGGGAGGTTAGAAGCTGAACATTTTTTAGGGTAAATGCTGGTGGAATTGAGACTTCCTATTTAAGCTTGAGAGGAGAGATCACATACCTTTTGGCTTCATTGGGAAGAGAGTGAAACTTGTCAAAGTAGAGGAGACTTCTTGTTGGACCCTGGGAGGAGCTTGTACAGCATCAAGGCACAGGTTGTAAAGTTCTTCTTTGATTTGAATTAATACAACAAGATTCATTTTTCTCAACAAATTGTCTTATGTCATTTGTTTCATGAATTCCTTGATCATCATGACAAGTATGCTTTATGATATTGGCTTTTCAGGTGCTATTTAATTTGTTTGCTTGTTTGTGTTTGCAGATTCGCTATAGAGGAGCTCATTTCGATCAAAGGAGCGAGGCTTCCACAAACTTTCATTGGACCCAAGGTAGGCCTAAAACACTTGTTTGTCTTCGTTTATAAATTGCATATTTAGAGAAAGATAGTTTTTGATTGGCTTGCTTGTCACTAGATATCATTAGATACTAGGGAGGTCTATCTTGTCCGCAAGATCGACTCATTCTGTGTGACTGCTCTTCAACTAGAATCTCAAAACCTATAGAACCTTAGTTGCATAATCGATGCAATTCAGTAGTTATAAAATTAGTATTAGCTGAAGAATAGAGGCAATTCGGTAGCTTATGAAACTTTGGCCTGTGGTCCATTGGTGAAGCATTAAGTTTGTGGAGAAGAGGTCTCAAGTTCAAAATTGGCTAGAAACACATTGTTAACTATTCTACATTTTTTTAATTTTTTTCTAATCTTACGACAATTTGAAAGAACCATCATTTCCACATGGTAGCCCATGATTGGCCATTGATTGCCACATTGGACTACATGTTGGTGTTTTGTTGGTAACTTCATTTTTTTACTATCTCAAATGCTGATGAAAAATTTCTCATCGCGTAGATCTCGTTGAGATATTTATAATGACATTTGAATCGTCAAAAACTAATGTTGTATGAAAGAGTTATGACTGTTTGAAGTTTTTATGAAACATGAAAAAAAAATTATGCATGGGTACCATGTGGCAACATGATGCTGTTGTGGATGTTAAAGTGGGTAGATGACATGGCATGCTGACTTGGTACACTGACGTGACAAAGTGATGTGGCTTGCTAATTGGACAATGATGTGACAATCGGTGGCCAATCATGGACTACCATGTGGCAATGATGGTTCGTTCAAATTGTCGTAAGATTAGAAAAAAGTTACAAAAATGTAGAATAGTTAACAATGTGTTTCTAGCCAATTTTGAACTTGAGACCTCTTCTCCACAAACTTAATGCTTCACCAATGGACCACAAGCCAAAGTTTCATAAGCTACTGCATTGCCTCAATTCTTCAGCTAATGACTAATTTATAACTACCGAATTGCATCGATTATGCAACTAAGGTTCTATAGGTTTTGAGATTCCAGTTGAAGAGCAGAATGTATGGATAGTTACGTAAAACCTAATGTCGAATTCACTAGAGGTACTTGTCCCACGCACGGTTGGCACAAAAAGATATGGGAATAACAAACCCACCAAAGAATAAGACGTGTGGGTCATGATCCCTACTAATAAGTTTCGATTCTCATCTAATCACAAGAACTCTGCCAAACAAAACAGTGATTCAACCAACACGTTAATCCATAGAGGTAATTAACATGAATTTAAATGATTATACAACCAAAAAGCAGGATCGTTTCACTGCCTTTCCACTTTACAAATTGCAATAAGAGCTTGGATGGTTGTTTGTCAATTATCACTATTGGGTTTTTAATATTTGCAGGTTTTGATAAAGGTCGAAGCCCGAGCCACAAAAATGTAGCTGTGTTCATCCTTTCTCTCCAATGCTCCACCCTCAGTTTATTTATATGGCATATATTTTAATCATTCCATTATAAACTAGCGCTCTTGGCATTTGTTTCATTTTATTGTTTTGAAACCTACGTACGTTTTTTTTCTTTTCTTTTTATTACATCCTTTTACTTTTTATGTATTGTGTGGTGAGATTTTAAATGGTTTAAATTTTTATTACATATATAGATATATTCTTTTATTCTATTTAAAAATAAATTCCTAAGAAAAATAAATAAATAAATTATTTTGTAAAAATATATATATATATATATATATATATATATATATATAATTAGGATTTTTTTTAAGGAATTATTTTTTGAATTTTTAGAGAAAAATCTAATTAGATATTTTCTATATATATATATATATATATAAAGAAATTATTTTAGCAAATTTTGATACAAATTCAATTGAAATTTGAAGATTAAATTTTGAATATTTTTAGAATGAATTTAGATCTCCTATCCATTTTTTAGATCTATGAGTTTTGTTGCAAAATTTCAAAGCTAACTTTATTCAATTTTCCTTTTTGATTTTCTAGGTTGCACAAGGCGCAAGAAGAGAGCATACTCAGGAATTTTATCAACTCTTTATTCTTTTGACATCTAAAATTTTAAAAACAAAGTAAAATGATTCGATCTATAACCTCAAATTTCAGCTTTCAAAACTCTGTTTGTTCTCCTCTCTTTCTAGATTTTCCCGCAAAATGATTAGTAATTGAGGTGGCTCTTACTGCACTACCAAAAATAAAATTGCAAATAAAATAAAATCTAACTTAAAAAGAAAATAAAAACATCACCAAACTTGGTTTTATTTATTGATTTTGTACTACTCAACTGAAAATAAAAAAATTGGTTCAAGTGTATGCATATTTCCAGTGTAACCATGTGTGTAACGGGAGTAAAAAGATATTCATGCTTAGGTTTGAAAAATATGCATTAAAGTACATCAAATCATGAAATACCAGTTGTTTTGATAATGCAATCAAGAAGTAAGGAAGAATGAAAGAGTGATGTGACTTGATCCCTGATTGGAACCATCTTTCAATAAATCTATGACATTCCTGATTCCTTTCTTGGTTTAGATCACATTGAATATCTTCCTTTATTATGCATTTCTCAATCTTAGATTCTAGCGGTTTATCTCTAGCAAAAGTATTCCTTGATTCTTTAGTCTCTTCAACAAATTGACAAGATGAATCAAAAGAGACTTGAAGACCTTCTTGTGGAGGTGGAGAGATAGAAAATTTTTTGAATGTAGTTAAACTATACTCTTCCTAAGAGGTAGATATCCCAACGATTGCTAGGGTTCGAGAAAGTTCTTGGAAGGACATTTTTCAAACTGTGAATTACTCCAACTGGTTGATATTTCATGTCTTGCACACAAATTAGTACAAAGTATTGAAAAATTATTGAATATTTAATATGCATAATAAATGTTCCCGATTGGGGTGCGAGCCAGCACTAGTGGGTTGTACGGGCCCAGGGAATAATGAAGGTTATTAAGAGTGTCTTCGCTACACTCTACATGCAGCCAACACTTCGAGCGGTGACGGCATGCATGCGAGAGTTATTGCATGGGGAAAGTAGCGTGTTAGGGACATTTGGAGAGGGCCAAACCTGTTTAAAATGTTGAGGAGAGAAGCGTGGGTGATAACAATTCTAGGGAATGGGAGAGCGAAGGGAACTTGGGTCAACCAGAGGTAGTCGACATCTGCGGAACTCAATAATGAATCCTGGTATGTTCTCATCCTCATCCTGCAATTTTAGTTAAAATGGCACTGAGTATTCAGCCTTGTGTCAAGGAATTTCCAATGTCTGGGTTGTGGGGTGATGGGTTTTGGAAGGGACAGAGGCATGACCTGTCCATTTTTTTTTGTCCTTGTGTCTGTAGAATTTAGGATCTGTTCGTCTCTTATGGGCACATGCATGGTAGAATAAGTCGAGAGTAGGGTTGGTGTAAGTCCCTTACCTCTGGGGCTGGAAGAGTGTACAGGGGGTTGGATCTGCAGAGATTTGGGGGGGGGGGGGATTCAAACAACATTGGTGAAGGGAGAGCCAGGGGCTCAAGAAAACCCAGATATACCATCTAGTGGTAGAGGGGGGAAGGCAGAGAAGCCTGGTTGGTCAAATCTCGAGTTAGTCCAGTCTTACAGTCTCAAATTTCTTGGGTTGGGAATCTTGGCTCGAATAGTATTTATACCAGGTATCGGGGGGCTGTGGAGTGACGCTGAGTAATTGAACCCGACCATGGACATAGCGAGCCTAAGTCCCATTGTCTGAGCCTTCTGTAAGGGGTCACTTAGCAAAGGGTTTGATGAGCGATGGGCTCAGACTTGAGGTTGTCTTGAAACCCACTTCATTCTTTGTAATTGTGTTTTGTTGATGTAATAGATTAACGTTGGAAATTGTAGCTATATTATTGACGACATGGTGATAGTTGGTATGCCTCTGCACTATTCGTTTAAACTCTGCAATGGGAAGAGGAATGCTTGCAATCACAATGGCATTAGAATCATGTGTTGGCACTCATTTAATTGCAGACAATGGATGGGGTTCCTTACTTGGCTGGTGTCTTTTGAATTTTAAGTAGGTCTGTAGTGGGGGTGAGACAAAGGGGAGAGTCGAGCGCCCAACCTTCAGCCTTGGGCAGTAGAAAACCTGAGAGTGCAGGAAAGCGGAGAGCATTTGATAGACATATGTGAAAAAATGGCTCAAGTGAAGGGGATAAAGAACAATGGAGGAGGAAATCGTGGTTGGAGGAAGCAGAGAAAGTTGGTCCTAGCTCTGGGAACCCAACCCAGCTCCTCTAGTGGGGCAACATGGACGGGACATGGGCATAGGCCAACCTCGCATATATTGATGAATAAGCCCAAGCTTACCACGCCAATAGCTCCAACTTGGTTAGATAATTAATAGCAGAGTCAGAAGAACAGATAGTGGAAGACTTTGATTTGGACCTAGATGAGTGGCAAGCAGTGGCCCCGAATCCAGGCCATACTAGAGGGAGAGTTACTCAGTACAAGCAGACTGTGCGCCTATTCTGGATGATGAAGAGCATCTTGACGAAAGCTATGGAAAAGTTTCCTCCAGACATGCATGCAGCCCCTTGGGGGCATTCGGTGAAGTTAGATTTTACCAAAGAATTGCAGAAAATTCAATTCCAACCGCAGCAATAGAGTGGTAGGCTGAGCAGGATTGAGTAACACATCCCATGCATACCTCACTCAGAGCTGCCTGCTTCTACATTGAAGGACCCCTCTCCGGTGGATTCTGCTGATGATGAACAGTGACCGTGTACCCATGGTTTTCTTTTGAATTCTTTTGTTATATAGTTATAGACTTATTATCGGTTATGTTTACAATTATTTAGAGAATATGAAGTATAAAGGCTCTTAGGTTTATATCACATGGCTGGACAAATTTATGTTTTATTTCTAATCAATGGAATATTTTGTGTTTAGGTGGCTAACAAACCAGGTTTCCCATTGGGCAAGTTGAGGTGACTTAAACCATGCATATATGGATGTAACATGCTATATTTCAGAAAATTGATAGAAAGGTACCACCAAGATTACAAAAAAAATATGCATCATAAATTATTTTAATATGCTCTTAACCATACATATGAGAATGAATGAAACTATCATGAGTTGTCTAAACTTTCAAAATAAGCACCTATGTATACCTCCCTAGCAACGACACCAAAATGTTGGGTGATTTAATTGTGAGTTAAATCCCTGTCATTAAATTGTCAACTTGGGTTTTGTGAATTGATGAGGTATATGTGTACTATATGTACTAGGTGATTATTTCTTAGAATATATTAATCTAATGCAAGAAACTTGAAACTAATTACAAAGTAAATAATGAAATCAGATGAAGATCAAGTGCACACGTTCTCTCTCAAGCATGTTCTCTCTCAAAGACTAGCTCTATGAAAACCAACAATTCTAATCTAAGCGATGAAATGAAAAAGTAATTTAATCTAATATCCTATCATATTAATAATGTGAGATTACTAGTGTGCCAATCCAATCCAAACATAAGGAAATTAAATCAATCTTAACAAAACAACATTAATGAAATCCAAACATAATGAATTTAAATCAATCTTAACAAAACAACATAAAACATATAATCAAAATAACATAAAATAAACTAAACTAAACTTGCATAAATGAAATAACATATATTTACAACAAAGGAAAGAGGTGTGCAAGCTATAGTTGATGGGGGCCCTCCACTACTCATCAAGCACATTGAACGATTATCAAATCTTGGAGATCAAAGCAACAACATGTACTTCATAAAATGAAGTTGGAGAAAGTTCCAAAGATATTACAATAATTAAACTCCCTTCCTCTCTATCCTCACTTTAGAAATTACATATCTTGTATGGAACTCCTTTTTATGAAGGATGGACTCCTCTTTATACAAAACTTAAGATAACTAATCAATAAATATAGATCCACAAATCTCTCCTAGATCCACATTTATCTTTTGTGGTTACAACCAATCAGCTAAAAATATGAGATACAAATCCTCTCAAAATTATCTCCTAGTTTTGATAGGAGACACATATCAAAACATCCATGATTCTTCTTATTTGAATGTGCTTAGTCAATGATCCAAATATTCTACAAATCTTCCACAAATCTTCATGAGTTGGAATTGAAATTCGAATTTGTGGTTTAGTAGCCAAATAGGACCCTACTAGAATCTTCAAATAGGCCTACAATATCATAAAACTCATACCACTTTTGGATATATATGAAAACATGTTAATTTCCTAATATTTAATCATAAATTCTCTTAAAATAATTAAAATAAATGACTTGGAAAATAATAATGATAAACTCATATGATCATGAAAATGGTTATTAATGTAGGGTTATGGAGCTTCAGAACATGGTAAAGAGTTATGGAATATGGTAAAATGATGAAAATGAGGGTAAAGGAGGATGCCATTTTGGAGGCCCAACAGGGAGTGAGAAAGAGAGAAAAAAGAAAGGAGAGGGAGAGAGGGGGGAGAGAGGGAGACAAAGAGGGAGAGGGAGGGAGAGAGAATGGGGGAAGTGAGAGAAGGAGGGAGAGCAAGAGGGAAGGGGAAAGGGAGAGGAACGGAGAGGGGGAGAGAGAGGAGAGCGAGATAGGGAGGGAGAGGGAGAGGGAGAGGGGGAGAGAGAGAGAGAGAGAGAGAGAGAGAGAGAGATTTTGGGTTGTGTTATATTCTTTCCACAACTAGCCCACGTAGTTAATCAGGGGGTTAGAAGGGGGACGGAGCCCCCCCTTCATTGCACCAATTGCGTAGTGGGGGGGAGTCACAGGGGGTTTGAGGGGTGCAGGTAACCCCACTCTATGGGGTCCAAGACAACGCCCCATAAAATTTTGTTTTTGGACCCTATATTAGGTTGGGTAGATCTACCTATAGTTTTGTGCATGATTTTTCGCACATGGTTTTGGATGCGATGGTTTTTGGTCCATGGTTTTGGACGCGATGGTTTTCGGTCCATGGTATTGGATGCTTCGGTATGTATAAATATGTATTGTAACATTGAAAGGAATATAATGAAAAATCAAGCTAGTAGTCTCGGTTTTGGGATCCAGGGGAAAGTCTCTGTGTATATGTGTTTGATGTGTTATGCTCTCACATTGTTTATTTTCTGTGTTTTAGAATTCGTATGCAGGTAATTTCTATATGGGGTTAAAACCTACATTTGGTATCAGATCTGTTTTGGCTTCAAGGGGATGCCTTTGTTGCTAAGGGGTTTCGCTCAGGCCAGTGGTAGACCCTGTTCAGTGGGAGATTTGTGAGATCGATTCTAGTGGTAAAAGAAGATGGCGAGTAGTGGAAAGATAGAGATCGAGAAATTTAATGGTCAGAGTTTTAAGTTGTGGAAACTCAAGATGGAGGATCTGTTGGTGGATAAAGATCAGTGGATCGCAGTAGATTTGGGTACTAAACCAACAGGAGTGTTGGATGAAGAATGGAAGAAGTTGGATCGGAAGGCAAAGAGCACAATACGATTATGTATCTCAGATTCAGTATTGTTGAATGTATCAGGGGAAGCTACGGTGAAGGCTTTGTGGGACAAGTTAGGGACTTTGTACCAATCTAAGTCTCTAGTGAGTAAACTGTTCTTACGGAAAAAACTGTATAACCTGAGGATGAAAGATGGAGACTCGGTGACAGAGCATCTGAACAACTTTAATACTGTGGTAAGTCAGTTATTATCTGTTGATATTAAAATTTTAGATGAAGATAAGTGCATCAGTTTGTTGTGCTCTATACCAGATTCGTGGGATAGTCTGCTTATTGCAATAGGTAGAAATGCAACTGCCTTGCAGTTTTATGAAATAGTTTCATCCTTGTTAACGGAGGAAATGAGACGGAAAAATATGGAGAGCTAGAATCATGATGCCTTGTCTATACGCGGACAGTCCCACAATAGAAACAAAAATAAGTCATTGAGTGGGAGATCTAAATCTCCAAGAAAACCTGTAAAGGTGGTGTGCTGGAAATGTGGAAAGGAAGGGCACTACAAAAGGGACTATCAATCTAAAGCTCCTGATAAAGGAAAGGGATCTAATGATTCTCCTTCTGCAGAGGTGAAAACCACCTCAGATGAAGGTGGGGATGTGTACTTAGCTTCTTCAAGTACACATGTAGATCATGAGGCATGGTTGATTGACTCAGTTGCATCTTTTCACTTCACTCCCCGTAGAGAGTGGTTTGCGAGTATGAAAAATACGATGGTGGTGATGTCTTCTTAGGGGATGATAGGAAGGCTAGAATCGTTGGTCGTGGAAAAGTAAAGTTGAAGTTGCAAGGTGGAAGGGTTAGAATACTTCCAGGTGTTCTGCATATTCTTGCATTAGCCAGAAATCTGATTTCAGTAAGCAAGTTGGATGATGCAGGTGTAAAAATAGTGTTCGAGAAGGATACCTCCAAGATGGTTCAGGGAGCATTGTTATTGATGTAGGGATTTCGAATTGGAACTCTGTACTAGCTACAAGGTAGCATTGTTGCTGACGGGTGCAACAGTTCCATGGTTCCTGAAAGTGGAGCAGAAAATCTAGTGGTCTCTGGAGAGAAGACCATGCTATGGCATCAAAGGCTTGGACATATTGGAGAGAAGGGCCTTCGAATACTTCATGGTAAAGGTATGATTAATAGCTCTCTGGATTTGGATTTCTATGAAAATTGTGTATATGGGAAGCAGAATCGGGTGAGTTTCCCCTGTGGTGGTAAGAGGGCGAAACATATATTAGAGCTTGTGCACAGTGATGTGTTTGGACTTGTGAAGGTTCCATCACTGGGTAATTCTGTGTACTATGTATCATTTATAGATGACTTTTCAAGGAATACATGGATATATTTCCTTAAGAAGAAATCTGAAGTCTTTGACAAGTTTAAAGAATTTAAGGCTCTGGTGGAAAAACAGGCAGAGAAGAAGATAAAGGTGTTGAGGACAGATAACGGTGGAGAGTTTTGCAGTAAGGAATTTGAAGAATTTTGTAAGAAGTGTGGTATATCAAGGAAGAAGACTACTCCATATACACCTCAGCAAAATGGAGTTATAGAAAGAATGAACAAGACATTGATGGAAAGGGCAAGAAGCATGCTCAGTGGTGCTGGGTTAGGACAAGAATTCTGGGCAGAGGCGGTGGAGACTGCATGTTACTTGGTCAACAAATCACCTTCATCAGCATTTGAGGATAATACTCCACAAGAGGTATGGACTGGTAAGAAACCCTCTCTTTCACATCTGAGGGTATTTGTATGTGATGCATATGTACATGTTCCAAAGGATAAAAAAACAAAGTTGGATAGTAAATTTGAAAAGTGCATCTTTATTGGGTATAAGGATGGTTTAAAGCATTATAATCTTTGGAACGCAGTAACAAGGAAGGTTGTGTACAACTGATATGTGGTGTTCAGAGAGGTGAAAGATGCTATTAAACATGAAGTCCAACAAAAGGAACCTAAGAAGATAGAGTTTGAGCTTAAGGAGGGAGATTCAGACTCTACAGCAGAGGAGGAATCAGAAGATGAATAGCCACAAACTACGGGTATGAGAAGATCAATTCGAGAAAGAAAGTAGCCAGAAAGGTATAGTCCCTCTGTTTTCTGTTCAAATTTTTCTTTATCTATTACTGATGATGATCCCAGAACTGTGAAGGAAGCAGTAGATTCAGAGGATTTAAAACTCTGGAAAGAGGCCATGGTTGATGAAATGGCATCTTTGCACAAAAATGAGGCATGGGATTTGATGGAGTTTCCGGCTGGAAGGAAACCCATTGGAAGCAAATGGGTGTTCAAGAAGAATAAAAATGCAAAAGGAAAGGTGGATAAATACAAAGCTCGGTTGGTAGCAAAAGGTTATTCCCAGGTGCCGGGAATTGATTTTGGTGATAGTTTTTCTCCTGTTGCCAAGGTAACTTCTATTCTAAGATTACTTCTATCTGTTGCTGTTGCTTTATATTTTGAGGTAGAATAGATGGATGTGAAGACAAAATTTCTTCATGGGGAACTAGAAGAGGAGATCTACATGAAGCAACCTGAAGGCTTTACGGTGAAGGGTAAGAAAGAATTGGTATGCAAGTTAAAGAAGTCTCTTTATGGGTTAAAACAATCACCAAGGATGTGGTATCAGAAATTTGATACATTTATACGGGGACTTGGCTTCACTAGAAGCAAAGAAAATCACTGTGTGTCTTTTAAATTAATTAGTGACTGTGTTATTTATCTGGTCTTGTATGTGGATGATATGTTGCTGGTTGGAAATGACAAAGAAATTATCCAGTATTTGAAGACCCATTTGTCCTCCAAATTCGACATGAAAGATCTTGGTGCTGCAAACTATATTTTTGGCATGGAAATTAAAAGATATCGGACAAAGAGGAAGCTTTGGTTAAACCAGAGGAAGTATGTTGAGACAATATTGCAGAGGGTTAATATGCAGGATAGTAAATTGATGAAGGTTCATATTCTTGTAGGTGTAAAGTTATCTATTGAGTAGTGTCCCAAGACACAAGAAGAGGAAGAGGACATCTCCCGTGTTCCATATGCAAGTGCAGTTGGTAGCCTAATGTATGCGATGGTCTGTACTAGACTAGACATTGCACATGCAGTGGGAGTATTGAGCAGGTTTATGTCAAAACCAGGGAAGGAGCACTGGATAGCAGTGAAGCGGGTTTTCAAGTATTTGTGTGGCACTAGTGATTATGGTTTGTGCTACCAAGGAAGACCAGGATTGGACAGAGTGTTGGATATTCGTGGCTTTGTTGATGCAAACTGGGCTGGAGATCTGAATCAGAGAAGATTTACAAGTGGGTATGTGTTTAACCTATTTGGAGGTGCAGTCAGTTGGATGAGTAAGAAACTATCTGTAGTGGCACTATCAACTATAGAGGCAGAATACATGGTAACCACTCATGCAAGCAAGGAAGCAATTTGGTTGCAGAGATTGTGTTCAAGTATGGGGTTAGTACAAGGAGCTATAAGGATAGATTGTGACAGCCAAAGTGAAATTTTCTTGGAAAAGAACCCTGTATATATTACAAAGCACATTGATGCTCAGCATCACTTTGTTAGGGATATGATAGAAGACAAAAAGGTGTTCCTGGTAAAGGTGGACACTTTGAAGAATACTGCAGATGCATTGACAAAATCTGTGAGCTCTGAGAAATTCTCTTGGTGTAGAGAAACAATGGGCGTTGCAGGGATGGATAAATGATTAATCTCTCTTGTGGCCCCCTATGGAAATAAAATAACAAGTGGGAGAATGTTGGGTTGTGTTATATTCTTTCCACGACTAGCCCACATAGTTAACTGGGGGGTTAGAAGGGGGGTGGAGCACCCCCTTCGTTGTGCCGATTGCCTAGTTGGGGGGAGTCACAAGGGGTTTGAGGGGTGCAGGTAACCCCACTATATGGGGTCTGGGGCAGCGCCCTAGAAAATTTTGTTTTTGGACCCTATATTAGGTTGGACATACCTACCTATAGTTTTGTGCATGATTTTTTCGCACATGGTTTTGGATGCGATGGTTTTCGGTCTATGGTTTTGGACATGATGGTTTTCGGTCCATGGTATTGGATGCTTTGGCATGTATAAATATGTTTTATAACATTGAAAGGAACATAATGAAAAATCAAGCTGGTAGTCCCGGTTTTTGGATCCAGGAGAAAATCTTTGTGTATATGTGTTTTATGTGTTATGCTCTCGCATTGTTTATTTTCTGTTTTTTAGAATTCGTATGTAGGTAATTTTTTTACGGGGTTAAAACATGCAAGAGAGGGAGAGAGAAGGCGAGAGAGAGAGAGAGAGAGAGAGAGAGAGAGAGAGAGAGAGAGAGAGAGAGAGAGGGTGAGGGAGGAGAGAGATAAGGGGATATAGAGAGGGAAGTAAAGAAAGGGGTCAGGTGGGGGAGGGCAAAGGGAGAGATAAAGAGAGTTGGATGGGGGTTTTCATGAAAGAAGGTGGGAGGAAGAAGGAGGAGCGGGAAGAGGGAAGAATAGTGAGAGATAGTGACAATGATGGGGTAGGGGAGAAAATGTTAGATAGAGAGAGAGAGAGATGGGAGAGATAAAGAGAGAGAATGAGGGAGAGAAGAGAGGAGTGAGGGAGAGAGGAGAGAGGGATTAAGAAATAGGGGGGGAGAGAGAGATGTGGAGAGAAAAACTCTCTCTCTTCCTTCACTCCCTCCTTTCTCTCACTATACCCCACTCCATGCTATCTCTAATTCTCTCTACCCCCATCCCTTGCTCTTTCTCTCTCTATCCCTCCCTCTCTCTCCAACTCTCCCTTTCTTCCCCCTTACTCCTTCTCTCTCCATTTTCCCCTCTCTCCACCCTCCTTATTTCTCTCTCCCCTCTCTCTTCCCCACTCTCTTTTCATCTCTCTCTTTTTCTCTATCCCCCTACCTTTATACTTCTCTCTATTACCATCACTCTCTCTCCCCCACTTTTCCCCTCTCCCTCTCTTACTCTCTATATATCTCTCTCTCTATCCCCCATAACTATTTCTCTATATATCTGTGTGTGTCCATTTTCCCTGCATTGCTTCACTCCCTCTCTCTCTCTCTATTATTCTCTCTCTATTGCATGCTCACTCAATATATTCCTCTCTCTCTCTCTCTCTCTCTCTCTCTCTCTCTCTATCTATCTATCTATCTCTCCCATTCCCCTTATCCCTTCCTCCCTCTCTCTCTGTCTTTCCCCATTTTCCCCTCCTCTTTCTCCTTTTCTATCTCCCTCTCCACCACTTTCGTCCCCCCATCTCTTTATCACACACATAGACATAACATCTCTACACCTCTCTCTCCCTCACTCCTTATCACCTATGTACACCCTCCTCCCACATCTACCCAAGCAACCAACCATTCGGGCTAGACATGGGACGAGAGGCCACTGTGATACGATTCGACCTCCTAAGTCATGTTAAGGAAGTGGAACCGATGGAGGCACACCATACAAAAATTCAACATCAGCCTTAGGACCCTCAGGAACCAATCCAACACTTCAAGCAGTTTTCCCTTGGTTCCCACTTAACTATTGGACAACTAGACCTTTGGACACTCTCATGCTATGGGCATGCTAGTGTCAGGGAACTCTGGATCCTCTCACAAGCCTACGTTCTAGTGTCCAGGGAATCTTTTACTCAATTATGTGCCAGAGCCCAGGTCACTACCTAGAATTGAATGACACCTTCAGAACAATAAGATAACATGGAAATAGCCATATTAATGCAATTACTTGAATAAGACCGTGACTGGACCCCTACTAGCCATGACAGACATTTCGTCAAAAATATCACGAATAAGTAATCTATAGGTGTAAATAACATATATGAGCATAGGGGCTTCATACTTATATGATATTCTCTATGAACCATTGATGCCTCAACGCATTAATTTCCATTCCATCCATTAGGTCATAGATACATTGTTCATTCATTTACAAGTAGAAACATGATGATAACCATACATTGTTGTTATTATAAAACATATACATAACCAGCATAATAGGGACAAAAATACCAATGAAATCATGTCAGTCATATACACCACATATAATCTAATATAATACTCATAAATACAAGGATAACTAACCTCATATTGATGCTGCAAAAACCAAATCCTATATGGGAATTCCACATTCCAACTGATCGTAGAATGAATGAGCCAAATCTCTCTTCATCCATTTACCTTTGTGCCATATTCTAACATGAATGTGGGATCTCATAGAACACATCAATCAAAACTTATCTAGGGCTTCTAGAGGCCATCCACCTCAACCCATCAAACAATGATTCCATCTCACGATCGGACATCACAAAACCATCATTAGATCAGTCTCTATCCCAGCCATCCAGGTCTCTAGAGCGTTTGTTCCAACTTGGCTTCCAGGACTAGTAACTCAACCCACAACTACTACCGAGATCTAGAGCGTTTGTCCAACCAAGGCTCCAAGACTAGTAACTCAACCCACAACTATTTCCTGGCTTCCACAACGTTTGTCCAACCAAGGCTTCCAGGACTAGTAACTCAACCCACCAAGGGCTTCCAGAGCATTTGTCCAACCAAGGATTCCAGGACTAGTAACTCAAACTAAGTTGTTACAAGGATTCTAGAGAATTTGTCCAAGGCACCAAGACTAATAACTCAACCCAAGTCATTATAGGGCTTCCAGAGAATTTGTAAAACCAAGGCTCCAAGAACTAATAACTCAACCCAAGATAAAGTAAACATGAGAACCAACCATAAATATAAAGAAAAGAACCCACAACACCATGACTATCTAGGAAATCGCAAGGCTAGGCAATCCACTATCAATCTAGACAATCCTCCATGCCAATGACATATCATAACCAAGAAATCACATACATGTGCCGTGCATGCCACAACTAGTGAGGAAAACATACATGCAAATCGGTACCTACAAGAAAATCTTGTTGTAGTTGTTGATCCTGATGCCCTCTTGCGCTTTCCTACCCTTCCTTTTCCTTCTTGCTCCAATAATCCAAGTATGCAATACCCTCCAAGAGAGCTCCAATAAAACTCTAAGTATCCAAGAGTATGAGAGAGAGTATAATATAAGAGAACTCCACCAAAACATATCAAAATATTACCAACTAATCCTCTAAATCCTTTTTATCAATGAGGCCTCTATTTTCTTCATTTTCCATTATTTTCCTTCATTTTCCTCCTCACGTGAAACTTGTAAAACCTTCCTTTTCTCCTAATTTTCCTTATTTTCATATTAAATAAAATGGCAATTAATGCCTCATGCTTTTCCAAATCCTTTTTCATTGCCTTTTCCGACATCCTTTAGCCATAAAAAACCTAATCAGCACCCACTAGGATTTTTTCCCCACCATTCAGCTTGGAATACGTGTCCCTTCACCATGGTCTTATATATATTTTTACATGGAATTTTCACCAGGGTTGTTACAACCTATTCTCTCTCCACCCTTCTATCACTCTCTCCCTCTCTCTTCCCCACCTCAGTCCCCCTCCCTATAACTTACTTTATTTTTGCTACTCTCTTTATTTATCCCTCTCTCCCTCCTTCACAACCCCTCCTGCAATCTCTGTCTCTCTCCCCATCCCTCTTTCCCTCCATCCTCCTCCCCCCCTCCCCCACTCTCTCTAAAAATTCCTCCCTCACTCTCTCCTTCTCTCTCTCTCCCCCCTACTCTTCCTTCCCTAATATTTTCCTCCTATTTCCCTCTTAACCGTTATCCATCCCTCCTTCCCTCCATCCCTCTCTCTCTACACCTCTACCTCTATATCCCTCCCACATTTTCTCCCTGCTATCAATCTCTCTCTATTTATTTATACCCCTTCTCTCTCTCTCTCTCTCTCTCTCTCTCTCTCTCTCTCTCACTGTCACTTCACTGATATCCCCCTCACTCCCTATCCCCCATTTTGTATGTATGTGTGTTGTGGGGATGAGAAAAAGGTACATTTTTTCCTTGTAAATAACTTTATTTAGCATTCGGCTTCACAAGTCTAATTTTGTTTTATGGATAAAATTAGAGGAAACAACAACTGAAGTTGGGTAAAAGAAATCAGTTACAAATTAGATAAATCTAAGGAGGAAAAAATTACTTTTACTATCTTTATGTTCAAAAGATGTGAATTGGATGATGGTTGTTCAATTGACAGAACAACAGCATCCCGTAAAGGAAAAAGACAACATCAGAGGCAAAGTAGGACAGTGGAAGACCGGGCAGACCAATGCTTTTTTATGATGAAATCAGATCAAGTATTGTAAAATCCTCAGGATCCCTTGATCTTGAGGATTCTCTTTTATCTATTTAATTCTCTAAATGTTATATATAAGGCCGAAAGGCAAACTGCATGGCTAGTTCAGAAATTCACAGTTTGTAACTATTCTTTTTGACATAGAATACTTTCATCTTGCTTATGTTGTAACTTTGTTACTTGTTTTAATGAAGAAGACTACGTTTAATTTATAATCATATTCTGAGTATCTAATAGCGGGGACTTCTAGAGACTTTGGGCCTAGTGAAGAGAAGATTTGTTGCTTTACTTGTGTTATAATTCTTTTTGTCTATTCTTTATTGTTTTTTGAGTTAATATCATTTTGATTACTGTGAGGATTGACTATTCTGATTCATATTTGTTGTTTATTCAAGATTCAGAATTAGTTGTATGTTAGATATGTGTGATGCTCTTGATTTAATTGGTTATGATTAGATCATTGTTCATTCCAAGTAATGTTATCATAGATTTCAGAGATAATTTATTTCCTTCCGTAGGATGCTTATGTGGTTATTTATTGTTCATTTGTTACTTACTTCTCATTTGTCATTTATTGTTCAATTAGCATTTTCTTTTCAATTACTATTTGTTGTTCAATTGTTATAATTCTCTTTCATGATTAAGCGAGTTAATTTCAATTCCATTTGAGATTTCCAAGTGTGATTCTTTACATTTGTATTCAGATTCATTTGATTTCATAATAAGTTAAGTAGAATTGCAAAGTGTGTTATGAATTTCTTTCAGAGTGGTTTGGATTGGATTTAAAAGAGATAGTCATTAGCTATTGCAACGATTCCAATTTCTTTCATTCTCAGTTAACCTCTGAATTCACTGCATATATCGTGCTCACACTCTTGAAATAAAAAGACATGCCCTGGGTTGACAATTGATGTAGGAATTAAGATTGCCCGTAAAAAGAAATATTAGTGCACCAACATTTTGGCGTTGTTTCCAGGAAGAGTGTTTCAAAGTGATTTCCTTTTTATCTTGCTGTAAAAGAATTGGGTTTTAAAAACGGGAGGTAAGAACCTACATACCTAGCAAGTAAAGTGCTTGCTCACCAGCCCGCTTTTTAGCAAAATATTAGAGGTTAAATAGGAATAGGTTTTTTATGAATGATTAGGAATAGGAAGATAGAAAAAGATCAAATCCGCCCACCTAAATCCAAAAAACCCAAGGGATCGGTGAACCTTGGGGGAACAACCTTTATAGATGAAATCGTAAGAAAAGAAGAGTCTCAAGAATTAGTAGGATTCCAGACTGTATCTGGAAAAAGTCCTACTGTAATCCCTTAGGAAGTAGGCTCAGCATCTGCAGCTTACTCTAAGATTCAAATCCAAATTGGAGGATCTGAACAGAGTCTCCAGGTTACAACAAATTTACATTCTGATCCTATACAAGAGGGAAATCGTGTAACTTAAGAGAAGGAGAGGGAGAAACCAGTGGAACTGCTAAGGCAAGACCTCAGCTATCTAAATAAGGATCTCCTGTGATCCCAGATTTAGGCAGTGCTGCAAAACCAACCCGGATTGCTAATCCTCCGCTTACTAAAATAGCACCCCCTGAAATCCCTAAAGGATATTGGCACATCTTTTACCAAATGGAAAATCAACCACCTCAGGGTCAAACCTCAACATTGGAATATCCCATAGTCGACCAAATGGCCAATGCCCCTATGAAGGCTATTCCTTTGCATCGCATCCCAACTTTTCTTGGGATGATCACAGAAGATCTAGATGCCTTCATGTTCACGTTTGACGTCCTCTGCAAAGGGTATGACTACACCACTAACCCTCAAAAGCTAAAATTGTTCCTTTCTACTTTGAAAGGAGCAACTTTAAGGTGGTTCATGGGTCTAGGCGGATGTACTATTAACTCTTGAGATGATATGAAAACTTCCTTCCTCACAAGATATCAAGAATTTTGCAAGACTAGGGAGCTAAAAGATGAAATCTTTAAGATGGATGCAAAGGATAATGAAACTCTAGAAGAATATGTTGAATGGTTTCATTATAATTTGTAGAGATCTCCACACACCACCTTACCAAAATAAGTCCTAAGAGTTATCTTAATTAAATGAATGAAAGAAGAATGGATAGAAACTCTAAACTTAATGGGGAAAGGGGATATTTCTCAAGAAGATTATGATGAAATCGTTTGCTTGTGTATCATGTTCACGAGGAAGCACACGCATAGTAACAGGAAGACGAGATCCCATGAGTAGGGGAAGCAAACCACACACTGGAGGCGTAACATGAATGGAAATTGGTAACCTCCTAGAAGATTTCAAGACAGACATTCTAGGCACCCTCACAACGCAACTAGATGTCATGCAGGCTAAACAGAAACAAGCCTTAGTAGAACAAAACTTGGTCATTTTCTACCCAACCTACTGAAAGAAGCACAGTCAACGGGAGTGTCCATTGGATATGGTTCAGACATGTGCTATCTGCACTAAGGATCACACCACTGAACAATGTCAATCACTTCCAGGGTTTAAAGCAGTCTTCAAGGAAGCAGAAGAAGAGATAGAGCCAGTGTATCTAATGAACCAACGTCGACAATGGCAGGCCAAACCTACAGGTATGTCATAAGACACATCATTCTTCATAGTTTAATCAACAACAAAACCCTAGGGTAGTATGGCAAGGCCAATGTTATGAAACCAACTCACAAAAGGATAGAAAAGATAGATCAATGCCTTAGAAATAAGTCTCTTCGAGGGGGAAACCTCCTTTACATTACACAAATGAACAGTTCTTAGATGATACAAATGACAAGACCTCCTTTCTATATATAGGAGTCGAAGGGGTCATAGTATAATCAAAGCCTACATAACAATAATAATGTAAGGGCACAATAATAACAATATTGGGCTTCTGTGGGGCACAATAATAAAAATATGGGGACTACATGGGCACAACAATATTTTAAGGGGATTGTACTAATAACAATAAGGGGTTACACTAATAGTATAGGGACCTAACATGCCCCTCTCCTTCAAAAAGTTTTGTCCTCAATGCTTGATTAGTTCTTGATGCTTCTGTATAAATTCTTGTCCTCCCATCTGGAATCTTCAGCGGGTAAGTTCTTCCACTTGATGAGATACTCTGAAATTGATCTATTTCGTAACTGTCAATTTCTCAGTTCTGTGACTGCTTCAAGTTCCAATATAATTTTTCCTTGCTTTTCAAGTTCCCGCAATACTATTTGAACTGGGATATCCTGCAACTTTTGAATGAGTTCCCACTCCTTTGGGCATATGGATATCTGTAAGGCCTGATTTTGGAGGAACACTTCGAGGAATCAAATAAATAGCATGATCATGATCACAAATAGGTGGGAGGCCTTTGGGAGTCTCAAACACCTTGGAATGATTGTCCAAAAAGTTTTGGAGATTTGGAGAAATACATGATTTCTATGTGGGATCCTCTAGTGAACATAATTGTGCAATTACACTTCATTGTTCTTTATTTAGAATCTTTGTCATGCTGTTAAAGTTGATTATATTTCTCGGTTTCCATTAGATACCCCTCAATTCAACTTCCTTTCCTTCCCAAAAAAATTTCAAGAAAAGTTCTTGAAAAATAAAAGTTATCGTACCCAAAGATTGTAGCCATTGGACTCCTAGTAAAACATCAACACCACCCATTGAAATGGAAAGCATTTGGCTATTCAATACATATTCTCCCATGGATAGCTTGATATTATCGCACTTTCCAGAGAAATTTATGGTTCCTCCACTTGAAACCATCACTTGACACTTTGGTGCTGGATATATGAAGCAATTCAATTCCTTGGCTATCTTACAATGAATAAAATTATGGGTACTGCCCGAATCAATCAACACTATTACCTTTTTTTTCTTGATATGTACTTCTATCTTGATAGTTTGAGGAGTGGTAATTCCGGCCAATGCATTACAAGATATGATCGGATTCATTTCTTCTTTCTTGATGTGATCTTTCACTTCTTTAACCTTTTTCTTCTTGATATGTCCTTCTATATTGAGAGTTTGAGGAGTGGTAATTATTTTCAATTCTTTACAAGATATGGTTGGATTCATTTCTTCTTTATCTATGATGGGTTCCTGGTGTATATCCTCTTCTTTTGAAATTTCTTGATCATTTTCTTCCTCCTCTTCATAATCTATGTAAAATAATTTCTTCTCAGCACACTTATGACCTTTAGTGTATTTGCTATCACAATTGTAACAAAGCCCTTTTTCTCTTTTTTTCCAATTGTTGTCATGTAAACCTTGTAGGTTGTGGAAGGCTAGGAGAAAAAAAACTTCCATAATTATAGTCGTGAGTGGTGGGATTCCTTGTTTCCATAATTCCTCTTTCAATTTTTCTTGCCAACCTGAATGTCTCCTCCAATGAATCAAGTTCCCAAAGATGAACCTCGTGTTTAATGCTATCCTTTAAAGTCCCTATAGACATCAATCCTTTGCTTCTCTGGAATATCATTTGCCCTTATATTCAATTTTTGAAAGTCCTCAATGTGATCTGCCATTGAACCCCTTTGTTTGAGATTTATCAACTGGCTAAAGAAAGTGTTGCTCTTTGTATCCTCATAATGTGCTATCATTTCCTCTATGAAAATTGACCACGTAACAAGTGGTTTACGAGAAAAAAGCCCTTTATACCATAAGAATTGATCTGGTTCTAAATAATCAGATGCAATAAGAACCTTTTGTAACAGTGGTACACCATGTAGATCAAAATATTTCTCCATCTGTTGTATCTAATTTACTGGATCCTTGCCATCAAACTTCCTGATATCACCTTTTCTTGATTTTAGGAGCTCGATCTTGAAACGACTGTAACTCTGTAATTTCATATCTCCAGGTTTTGAAATTGCATCTTGCAGTATCCCTCTGCATTCCCTTTGTAACCTCGCAAGTCTGATCAAGATTGGATTCTGCAAGGAAGAGTTATGTCAAATCTCCCGCGATGACCTAATTATATACTGGTTTAGTAGAGCACACTTGTACAAAGTTCCACGTGTCACTGTTTCAACCTTAGGATCCAAAAAATACTACAATCCGTCCTCTTTCTGTAAATTCTTATGAAATTGAAATTTGATGCTCAGAGAGAAAGTTATGATGATTTTCCCAAGGTCGCCTGTTTAGGATGTAATTCGGGAGTCTGCAAAAACCCTAAATTCCTCAGATCATATATCCGAAAATATAGCGATACAAGATCTCAAATTTGGACTGATACTCAGACTGATTTCTTCTCAAATGAGTTTTTTGTTTAGGTTCTGAAACTTCGTAGTGAAAAAGTTATAGCGAACATTCCACAATGACCTGTTTTAGATGAAATTCTGGAGCTCGCAAAAACCCTAACTTCCTCAGATTATATATCCTAAAATATAGCAATACAAGATCTAAAATTCGGACCCGAGGTTCAGCGCGATTTCATCTCAAATGTTTTTTTTAGCTTCTGAAACGTCGCAGAACAAAAGTTATAGTGACAATTCCACAATGACCTGTTTGGAGCAGTGAAACCCTAGAATCCAAAGCTCTGATACCAAATGTTATGAAACCAGCTCACAAAAGATAGAAAAGATAGATCAGTGCCTTAGAAATAAGCCTCTTCAATGGGGAAACCTCCTTTACATCAAACAAATGAACAATTCTTAGATGATACAAATGACAAGATCGCCTTTCTATATATAGGAGTCTAAGGGGTCATAATATAATCAAAGCCGACATAATAATAATAATGTAAGGGCACAATAATAACAATAGTGGGCTTATATGGGTCACAATAATAACAATATGAGGACTACATGGGCACAACAATATATTAAGGGGATTGTACTAATAACAATAAGGGGTTACAATAGTAGTATAGGGACCTAACAGGCAATCACCTTACTCGAATTGGCAATCCCAACCATTCCCTATGACATCGTGGCCAACTCAAGCCCTTTCGGGTAATGGCTGGCCAAATTCTCCTTTTACTCCTGTTTGGAAAGGTAATCCCTATCCATCCCAGTGGCCTGCCTCCACTTCTCAAAATCTGAACTAGTCTACAAATTGGCAGTGACCTTTGGGAATATCCAATACTCCTATGGGGATAGGTCCTCAACCTCAACCTGCATTATCAACTTCTTATCCATTACAACAAAATCCTCAGCCTCTTCTACGTCCTCAATTGTCAGCTCAATCGAATCTGAATCCCAGTAACAAATTGGTTCAGCTGGTGTAGATTGTCAAAAGCTCAGACTATGAGATTGAAAAAAAAGAATGTAATGAAATTAGATTGAGGTCGAGACGTATCATCACCCTTGAGGAAAATAGGGACCAACCATCAATTGAGATCGAAACCCCACTTGTACATATACCACCACCTGTAATTGATATCGAAATAAAGCAAAAAGAAGAGACAAATCAACATAAAGATCTTAAGGAACTCATAGTCACTTCTCCCCCTCTCCCCGAAAGGTTAACGATACCTAAACCAATTATTTATCCAGATTTTGATCTTGTAGGGGAACTAAAAAATCTTTGTATAAAAATTCCTCTCCTCCAGGCCATCCAAGATATTCCCATCTATGCTAAAAAAATTAAAGAGCTACATGTAAAGAAGCCTGTGAGGAAAGCAAAAACTTCACCCACCATTCATGTTGTAGGAATCTTATCTGATTTACTCTTGGGAGGGGAAATCCAGTAAATTATGAAGATCCTAGGAACCCCATAGTTACAGTTCAGATATATGGGTGTTCCTTTCCCAATACACTAGTTGATCTCGGTGCAGCCATTAACATTTTAACAGTAGAAACATGTCAAGCACTTGGTATTACAACTCTGGAACCAACCACCACCTTACTAGAACTTGTTGATCGTTCGGTGGTAAGGCCAGAAGGAAATTTACATGATATTATGGTTTTTGTTGATTCATGGGAGTATCCAATAGATTTTCTTGTTATAAACCCAAATAGTCGATTGGATGGGCACCCTATGATTTTGGGTCGACCTTGGCTAACAACATTTGATGCTTATATAGGCTGCGGAGAGGGAATCATGACTATTTCTAAGGGGGATGCTGTAACAAAACTTGTTTTATATCCTCCTGCCAAACCAATTCTACCCATTGTAAAAATATGTAAACAACCACCAATATACCTAGAATAAAGCATCCGTTCACCACTCACAGTAGTAGAGACACTTGAATTTAAAAATCAAACCAAAGATGATGTTATCAACAAATTTATCAATCAGCGAGCTAATGTGAGCAATGTAAAATTTCAGATGTTAAAAGAAATTATTGATAATGAAGCCTTGGAAGATCCTTTGAAGGATACTGATGATTAACACATCCAAATGACTACTATGCATAACAACAAGGCTGTGGAAATTGAACTAGGCAAAGTTTTAAACATTAATGATAGTCTGGACAATGATTAGCAACAAAAGCTCATTTAGATCTTGCAAAAATATAAAGGGGCTTTTGCCTGGGATTATCCTGACATGAAGGGTATATACCCACAATTGTGCACACATCATATCTATACCGAAAAGGATTCTCTTCCTATCCGACAGCCTTAGCGGAGATTGAATCTGCATCTCAAGGACATTGTGAAAGAAGAATTACAGACGTTGTTGGATGTGAATCTCATTTATCCTATTTCGGATAGAAAATGGGTCTCTCCATTGGTAGTAGTCCCCAAGAAAAATGGGAAGTGGCGTATCTGTGTGGATTACCGAGAATTGAACAAGGAAACACAGAAAGACCACTTTCCTCTTCCCTTTATTGATCAAGTCCTTGATACTTTGGGAGGGAAGCAGTTCTTTTCCTTTCTAGGCAGCATCAATGACTATAATCAAATTCAAATAGCTCCTAAAGACCAAGACAAAACAACCTTCACCTGCCCCTGGGGTACGTTCGCTTACAGAGTGTTACAATTTGGCTTATGCAACGCCCAAACCATGTTTCAAAGAGCCATACTCAACATTTTTGTTGATCTGATAAATGAAGGACTTGAAGTTTATATGGATGACTTTACTCCAAATGGGAATGACTTTGATCAAGCACTTCAAACATTAGAAAAGGTTTTAGAATGATGCATTGTTACCAGGTTATGTTTAAGCAATGTCAAGTGTCACATGATGATAAGCAAAGGCGTAATCTTGGGACATTACATTTCTGCAGCAGGGATACAGGTAGATCCAACAAAAAATACAGGTAATTCTTTTACTGCCTACACCCTATACTCAAACAGAGGTACGTAGCTTCCTGGGATATGCAGGCTATTATCGCAATTTTATCAAAAAAATTTCACAAATTGTTGCGCCTTTATATGCTTTAACTGGAAATGTTGATTTTAAATGGTCTGAAAAATGTGACACAACATTTACAGGTTTAAAGAAACTAGTCTCGACGACACTATTATTACATGGACCAAACCAGGAGCTGCCTTTTCACATATCCATGGACACATCAGATGCAGAAATAGGTGTTGTCCTCAGCCAGGAGGAGGACAAAAAACCTTATGTTATATATTACATTAAAAAAAATCTTACTGCTGCAGAGCTTAATTATATAGTAACAGAAAAAGAATTCTTAGCTGTCATTTATGCCATAAACAAATTTAGACATTATATAACTGGCTACCAAGTTTTTCTGTATACTAATCACTCCGCCATTAGGTATTTAGCTAACAAACCTATCATGAATGATCGAGTGACTCGTTGGCTATTGCTTTTGTAGGAGTTTGACATCACTATCAAAGATTATCTGGAGAAGGAAAACCCAGTAGTTGATTTTCTGTCTCGAGTCTAGAAGGTAAATGATCCACTAGCAGTGGATGACCAATTTCCAGATGAACATTTGTTTGTTGTAGCAATCAAGACGCCATGGTACACAGATGTAGCAAATTATCTGGCAGTGGGGAAGTTGCCCAGGAATTTGACAACAAGGGAAAGGAAACATATCGTCTAGTGCAGCGCCTGATTCTCTTGGATTGGTGGATATCTTTTTCACACAAGGTTCGATATGTGTATACACAGATGCATTGGCAAGGATGAGATTTATGACATCCTGAAGGCTTGCTATGATGAGCCCTGTGGGGGACACTTCGCATATCAAAGGAAAAGGCATAAGGTACTACAAATGGGCTATTTTTGGCCCACTATTTTTAAAGATGCTAAGAAATATACCCAGGCTTTTGATAACTGCCAAAGGATGTGTCAGCTTGGCCAATCTAATGAAATACCGTTGTAGCCCCAACGAGTCATACAACCCTTTGAACGATGGGCATTGGACTTTGTTGGTCCATTCCATCCACCATCAAATCAAAAGGCCTACATACTGGTTGCCACAAATTATGTAACGAAATGGGTGGAAACAGTAGATTTTCCAAGAGCCACAGAGGAAGTTGTGATTAACTTCCTTTTTGGGTTATTTGTGCAATATGGTTTACCACAGGAAGTGATAACATATGGGGGAGGGAAATTTGTAGGACACAAGATTATAGCCACTCTTAGAAACCATCACATTACACACATGATCATTTCCCCTTATCACCCACAGGCGAATGGGCAGGTTGAAAGCACCAATAAGGTCATCGAAGCAATTCTGACCAAGACAATCTCAACACATTGGCGAGATTGGGCTGCTAGACTGCCAGAGGTCTTGTGGGCCTATCACACGACTTGGAGGAATACTACTGGATACTCTTCGTACCAACTTGTGTTTGGAAAAGAACCTATTTTTCCAATTGAATTCGAAATAAAGACTCTAAGAACGGATCAGGAAGTGAGACTGGATTTAACAGAAGCCCAAACCAAGTGACTTAAACAAATCAACAAACTAGATGAGGCTCGATTGCTTGCTCTGCAATGGACTGTAATTATCCAGCAACAAAGGAAAAGTGGCACAACAGCCTTATAAAAAAGAAGACGTTTCAGAAGGGAGACTGGGCACTCCTCTATGACTCCAGATTCCAAGACTTTCCGGGAAAGTTACAAACAAGATGGCTCGACCCTTATGAAATTCAAGAAATACATAACAATAATACTCTCACTTTGACTACCATTGACGGGTCTGGCCATTCTTTCAAGGTGAATGGGCATCGGGTGCATCTCTATCACAAATCACTCACCAAGGAGTCTTTCTACCAACAGGAACGCGAGGACCCCACTATGAAAATTATAGCTGCAGTGAGTGATGACCCGACAAATTCTTTCGTTAAATAGTGATTTTTTTTCATTGTAAATAATGTACATATTCCCTTCTCTGATTGATTACAATTCAGTTAGGTATTACCATGAAGATATGAGGATTTTTCTTTTTTTCGCTGTTTGATAAGTGTTGTTCAATCGATTGAACGATTATTGTTTAATTAATTGAACAACACTTATGTTTTGTTTGCGTTGTTGTTCAATCAATTGAACAACACTTATTTTTGTGTGTATGTTGTTGTTCAATCGATTGAACATTTGTTGTTCAATTAATTGAACAACACTTATTTTTTTGTTTATATTGTTTCTCAATTGATTGAATGATTGTTGTTCAATCAATTGAACAACACCTTGTGTGTTTTGTTGTTCAATCGATTAAACAATTTTTGTTCAATCAATTGAGCAACACTTTTTTCATTTTACAATTTTCATTGTTCAATCGATTGAACAATTTCTGTTCAATCAATTGAACAAAACTTTTTGCATTTTATGATTTTTGTTGTTAAATCGATTGAACGATTGCTGTTCAATCAATTGAACAACACTTTTTGCATTTTTCGATTTTTGATGTTCAATCGATTGAATGATTTCTGTTCAATTAATTGAACAACACTTTCTACATTTTATGATTTTTAGTGTTCAATGGATTGCACTGTTGTTGTTCAATCAATTGAACATCAGTTTTTGTGTTTTACGATTTTTGTTGTTCAATCGATTGAATGATTTCTATTCAATCGATTGAACAATTGCTGTTCAATCAATTGAACAACATTTTTTTGCGTTTTTTGATTTGGTTGTTCAGTTAATTGAATAATTGTTGTTCAATCAATTGAACAACACGTTTTTCCTTTTTCGATTTTGCTATTCAATCAATTGAAAAACACGTTTTGTGATTTTTTCGATTTGATGTTCAATTGATTGAACGATCGCCATTCAATCCATTGAACAATGCTTTTATGTTTTCCCCCTTTTGATTTTGTTGTTCAATTGATTGAACGATTGCTGTTCAATCAATTGAACAACACTTTTGTGTCTTTTTCTTTTCGATTTCGCTATTCAATTGATTGAACAATTGTTGTTTAATCAATTGAACATCACGTTTGCATTTTTTTCTTTTTGAATTTGTTGTTCAATCAATTGAACAACGCTTTTGTGTTTTTATTTTAGATTTCGTTGTTCAATCAATTGAATGTTTGATGTTCAATCAATTGAACAACATTTTAGCGCTTCTACGATTTTTCTGTTTAATCAATTGAATGATTGTTGTTTAATCAATTGAACATCATTTTTTTCGTTTTTGTGTTGTATTCAATCAATTGAATGACATTATTTTTCAGTGAAGTTCAATCAATTGAATAAGCCCTGATTTTTCTTTTTGTGTGTAATCGATAGAATAAACAACTGTGATTTCTCTTTATTGTTTCATCGTCGGTCACTCTTTTTGCCCTTTTTTTTCTCTTTTATGTTTCGAACGAAAACCATCTGGTTGGTTTTGTGCATAAGATAAATAAAAATAGTAAAGTTAATATCATTATGACCTATAAAACCTTTTTATGGTCATCTTTATTCAATAGTTGACATGGTGCATCTTATAATGACTGGCTGAATATCTTTTCATTGGTCACATCATAAAATGATTTATTATATCAATGCCATGTTGGTTTATCTTTCACACTTTCAAATGGATAAATCCCTTTGATATGATGATATGGGGGTAAACGTATAAACTTGCATTGGCATTTTTCTTACTTCTTACACCATCCCCGACTCTTAAGGAGTAAATGAGCCTCACTCTTTTTACAATAAAAGCATCAAAATATAAAAATATGAAAATAAAGAAATATGAAAATGCAACAAAAGAGGATAGGGGGTCTCATCACGAGCCAACCTACCATGATCATAAGGATGTAACGGGTGACATTCCATATTTGCCACCAAACCAAGGTAATGACCTTCTTGATAATTAAAACCGTAAGAAGGACAGGGGGTCTCATCACGAGACAATATGATCACTTTGTTATATCCTAGTGAATGAAACTAGGATTATCCGGTCACCATGCCATCATAGTGGTCTCTTTATGACAAAAAAAGAAAGAATCATCTACATACTAAAAGGAGGACTCTGGGTCATTTGAGGGGTTAAAAAGCAACCCTATCGAGGCTATGAACACTTGCTGGCAGCAGTGGCTCTGCTTGTGGTATTGGAGTACTATCTGACACTGCCAAATGATCTATATTCTATTACCACCTATGGATTCATTTCTAAAGGAAATTTCCAATTTGAACAACACTTCTAAAATGCCAACGTGCATGGTAACTTATGTTACACATTCATTATATCATATTTGTCCAATCACTTTATGACAATCATTAATACTTATTGTTGGATATGCATTGTTACTAATACCACTTAAGGTAAAAATATTTTGATATAATGATTTAAATCTCTGTTTTAATTTACAGCCATTGCAAATCCAATGACGTCTACTGCTTTAAATGCTTTGTTGTGTATTGCGTTGATTTTTATTGATTGGTTTCTTGCATTTATGTATTACCGACACTTTCTCCAGTTTTCCCATGCTTGGTGGACATGGATGCCCTTTTCCCATTGGAGGGGGATGGTCTGTGTATGAACAACATGCGTGACAATTTATGGATAATTGTGTGATAATTATTAAACTGATTTCGAGTTTAAGGACGACATGATGATTGTGTATGTGTAATTATTATCAAAGTATTTCTGATTGGATGAAGGACATAAACCATTATGGATCACATGTGATTTGATTATGAACCTGCGTCAAAAATTTCTAATGAGACAAATGACTTGACTGTATATGATGTTAATTCCCAAAACAACGTCATTTTCCTATTAATTTCTTTAACGTTCTTTGCTACTGTTCTAAACTGCAAAAGTGCAAGAGAAGTGCATGCAAGTGAACCATTCATAGGAAAACAATAGCCATGGGAGGTAGAGCCATCCGAAATGAACCCATAGTGCTCATGGTATTAGACCAGGCTTGTGCAATTCTCGAGCGTGTTGGTTGGCTACAATATTTGAATAAATCGCAGGGATTTCATGAATAGACGACACTTGAATTCCTACAGAATTTGCAGAATGGCACCACCACAGTAAGAGGTAGGAACATAACGGTCTCCGAAGCAGTCATAGCCAAAGTCAATGGAATTCTGGCCAAGGGAACAAAATGGACATAAAAACAAGTCCTTTTCTACAATGTGGTCACAATATTCTAGGACCCAAGCAAGCAATTGGTGCGAACAGGGAAAGGGATTCACCCTTCAGCGTTAAGACATCCATGGTAGGAATTGGCAGTCATTGTGTAAAGGTACATCACATGCGACAGTCGACGGGATGTGGTAAAGCCCCACCAACTCAAACTGTTAGCCATCTTAAAATAGAAAATTTCAGTTAATTTTCCGTTTTATTTGAATTCCCTATTGCATGATTTTTATCGTCGAGTTAGGAAAGCAAAGGACCCACACACAGCCATCAGTCATCATGGGTTGATCAAATTGATTATCATGCATGGACTAACCCAGCAATAGCTAACCTGGGATAATATTGTAAATCATACTTTTGCCCCACCTTCAGAAAACCTAGCAACAAAACAACAAGGGCTAAGAACCCCAGGTCCGAGAAGGACACTAAAAAGGAATAATTCCTTTGTGCCCCTGAACCCATCAAAATGAAGGCGCTCTATGTAGATGAAGTCGCAGCGATAGACCCCAATTCAAAAAAATGAGGTCGGGTCATCTCACACACCACGTCCAAGTCCACAAAATGACCCTTTGCACGACTATGAGGAAGAGGTGGCCAGGGTATTGGAAAACATGGGGATATTTGGTGAGGGAAGAGAACAATCTAAGAATGTTGAAGGACAAAATTTTGCTCCCAACCAGTCTGCCTCTGCTAACAGCCCTGGTTATGATCAAACATTATCGTTCACTGATTTTGTGGAAGAACAGAGGGAACCAATCCCTTCTGTGGACAAATCCCTAGAAGAAGAAGTGAACGAAGAAGAAACCATTAGAGAGGAAAATCATTCAGCAACTGCTGGTCCATTGGACCCCCCAGCTGAAGAAAATCCTACAGATGAAACCCTGGGAGATGAAAATCAACTAGGAAATGCTAGTTTTATGAAGTCCCTTGAGGACGAGGCCCACCTAGAAGAAAACCTGGAGAATGATAATTGCTCAAGAGACATCATTCCATTGGGGTCTCCTAAGAGAGAAATTCATGATGAAAAGAACTGTAAAGTGAAGCTCCATCGGGAGATACAGTTCCAATTGAAACCCTCCCTGATGCCAACACAATTCCACCTGAGCATGAACCTGAGGTAAATGCAGTTGCACCATCGCCGATTGGAAGTCTCACAATAAAGAAAACCCACAAGGATAGGCTCATAAAAATGCTTAAAAAGTATAGGAAACAAAATAGAATAATTGGGCAGCTAAGATAATGGTTAAAAGAAGCAGTCAGAGTCAGAAAATTGAAAGTGGAAATGGAGACCACGGGGGCACAGACATAACATTGTTCTAGAAAAGATGTTCAAACCCAGATTGAGATTCTTTTGATTTATTAAAAGGAAGCTCAAATGGAGCCATGTCTTGTAGAAGAAAATGAAATGCAAATTGAAGACCCCTGTGTTTTCCCATAGGAGGCCCAAACGGACTTCCCTACTGTGAACATTGTCATTCAAACTGATGCTGAAGAAAGCATCCCAGTTGATTATTGCATGATTGAAGAATTAGTCGAGGCTACTGTCCAGACTGAGACTATGGAGACACAAGAAGTTTGAGGCACTCACATCCACTGAGGATGAGACCTTCGCTCAATACAAGGATGAGAAGAAAAAGGTTGAGAAAGTACAAGACAAATTACAAAAGGCTAAAGAGAAATTGGAGACTGTCTGCTCTCTTTATTTAGACACCCTGTCATGCCGAACTCCTGCTACAAACTATGCATTATTCCTCTTGGAAAGGTACCTCCTACTGAAAATCAAAGCTGTTAAGGTGGGAAAGTCTGTGGAAATCAAGACTACCCAGGACTTTGTCAAGTACTTCAGAGAGCAGAATGAGCAGGTACAACACCTCTTGTGTGAACTTTACATTCATAATTTCTTTTTAGAAGATGACAGAGATAGAAACCCTGGCCCCTTTATAGGGGTTGTCCAATTCAAAGTCTTTCTTTCCTTTGCTACTAACCAAATTAAATGGGTCAAGGCCCATAATAATTTTAGAAAATGAGAAAATGGCATCGACCTATGGGTTGGGGGAGCCTACAAAACCCTTGCATCTCTCTGTCAGGCACAAGCAATTTATGAAGTGAGCTGGTGTTGTGGGCCAATTAGGGCCATTCCACACATATATTTTACAAGCTGGCAAGGAGTACTTCCAAGAGATCAAGGAAGAAACTTTGTCTGCAGCCAGAAAAAGGTGGGAAGTCTCCGGCAATACTCTCAGGAACAGAGAATCATTCAGATACTAGAATTTTAAGGTTGCCTCCTCTCGCTTCCCTAAATATAGTAACATGGTCTTAACCATTAGGCTCGAATGGATAGGATGTTGGTATAGGAGCCTAATCATATGGTATCCCCCAGACAGGTACCATTGTGATTATAACCTGACAGATCAAGAAGTGAACCAGGCTTTTGTTGTGCTTAAGAAGAAAAATGGTTTCAGAGTTTATGAGGAGGAGGTATATCATGCCTATTCCCTGACTGGGCTGCACCTAAACCTTTTAATTACATGATGACATGCAATAAGGTAAGCTGGGAAGTATGTTGGGACGAGAAAAAAGTGCGTTTTCTCCTTGTAAATAACTTTATTTAGCATTCATCTTCACATGTCTAACTTCGTTTTATACATAAAAGTACAGGAAATAACCACTGAAGTTGGGTAAAAACAATAAATAACAAATTAGATAAATCTAAGCAGGGAAAATTGACTTTTACTATGTTTATGTACAGAAAGACATGAATTGGACAATGGTTGTTCAATCGACAAAACAACAGAATCCTGTAAAGGAAAAAAGACAGCGTTAGAGGCAAAGCAGGACAACGGAAGGTCAGGAAAATCGATGCTATTTTATGACGGAATCAGATCAACTATTGTGAAATCCTCAGGATCCCTTGATCCTGAGGATTCGCTTTTATCTATTTACTTTTCTAAATGTGATATATAAGGCCGAAAGGAAAATTGCACGGCTAGTTCAGAAATTCATAGTTTGTAACTATTCCTTTTGACATATAATACTTTCATCTTGGTGATGCTATAACTCTGTTACTTGTTTTAATGAACAAGACTGCGTTTAATTTATAATCATCTTCAGAGTATCTAATAGCAGGGACTTCTGGAGACTTTGGGCCTTGTCAAGAGAAGATATTTTGCTTTACTTGTGTTATAATTCTTTATGTCTATTCTTTATTACTTGTTGAGTTAATATCATTTTGATTACCATGACGATTGACTATTCCAATTCATATTTGTTGTTTATTCAAGATTCAAATTTCATTATACGTTAGATATGTTTGATGCTCTTGAATGAATTGGTTATGATTAGATTGTTGTTCGTTCCAAGTAATGTTATCATAGATTTCAGAGACATAATTGATTGCCTTCCATAGGATGCTTACGTGGTTTTTTTCTATTCATTTATCATTTGTTGTTCAATTAACGTTTGTTGTTCAATTACTATTTATTGTTCAATTGTTATAATTCTCTTTCATGATTAAGCGAGTTAGTTTCAATTCCATTTGAGATTGCCAAGTGTGATTCTTTACATTTGTATTCAAATTCATTTGCTTTCATAATAAGTTAAGTAGAATTGAAAAGTGTGTTATGAATTTCTTTCAAAGTTATTGTTGGTGTCCGAGTATGAACAAATTAATCAATCCTGTTTCCTACATTAGTTCATCAATCCGGGTGCATACACTTTTTAAGGTAACACAAAAGGTATATGCAAGAGAAAGGTTACAATCTTACATTGACCAAGGGTTCGTGACTAAGAAATTAAAGCATTGTTGTAACAGTAATCGAAATTAAATTGCAGAAAGAAAAGCATTCACAACAATCTATGGAAATATGTAACAATAATAAAGAAAATGCAACAAGTAAAACAATATACATAAAAAGGACACACGCACAGTACTTGATCAAAGGAGTGGGCCCAACTCCTTGGTCAGGGTTGTGCTTAACTCACATATTGAGAAAAATATCAAAAGGCTGGAAATTTCATTAACAAGAGTTCCACTGTTACAAGTTCAATTCCTACATCAGCTAGCTCCCCCCTCTCTCTGAATTGTGTCTTTTAAATATAAAAACATCCAAAGGAAACTTGCAACAAACTGATCTCAATATTCAAGATGAAATCTGAGAGATTTTTCCATCATGATTTAGCTGGAACAAGTCGAATTTGGTTATTATAATTGGGCAATTCTGGAAAACGGCCACAACAGCAAATCTGCAAATATGTCCTTTGAAGAACCTTGATTTTATCCCAATACAAACCGAATTTATGAAAACTACTCATGGGAAACTGATTTGGTTCGTTCTGAACAAAACCCATGTCTCGCATTTTCCAGATTCACTTTCATTTGCCCAAAACGTCCAATGAAAAACTATCACTTCTTATGCCAGCGAATTCCTGAGTTGGAATATCTAATTATCTGTTGAAGACCAAATCTGCAATCTAGAAGAGATCTTGGAGGCTAAAATCGTGAGGGAGATTATAACGAATGAATAAACCAAAAACATGCATAATGATCATTTATTATTAAAAATAAATGAGATCAAATATTATTTATCCACAAGAGCATAAATGATTATAAAATGGAATTATATAATAAATTGTGGCAAATAATGTGATAAAAGAATATTGGAAATAGATGAAATGAATGTTAAGAAGTGGTAATAATAATGACAAATCAAGAGCCCAACATTCCCCCAAACTGAATATGTTGCATGCCCACATGCAACCCAATGCCTCTGTATAAAGTAGGGGAAATAATGGTTTGAAAATATGAGTGAATAATGCTCAGTGGCTTTCTTTTATGACATTCTCCTAAATTTTTAATAAATCAAACACTCATGTTATTTCACCTCAATTGTTACTTTCAACAAAATAACATGGAATGACATCTATGGATTAACATTTGTTGAATCTACTGTAGGTTGAGCTTGTGTAAGTGATGCGAAAGGTGGAAGCCATGCAAACTCAAAGAAAGTAATCAAAAAGTGTAGCCGGATTTCCTTCCCCCAAACTAATTAGTTTCCCTGTCATCAAGATTTCTATAGCACATCTCATGAGTATCCTCAATCAGTAATTCATCAGGATTCAAAATTAGAATTAGGCCTCTTCATCCTTCCCCAAAATAATAGTAGTATTGTTAAGCTAGGATTAAATAGAGTTTGATTGAGTAAAGAAACTATCTTTGGTTAAAGATATTAAACTTGTAGAATAAACAAATGATAGATTAGATGATACAAAATGCCAAATATCAAATATCTTAAAAGTTTCATCCCTAACATGTAAAGTAAATATTTATAATTCAATAATAGATATAAACCATAACCACCATTATCTAAGAACTGATTAAATATTACCCCATGAACCATGAGTTCTAGCAAACATTATATATGCAACAGTGGCTTTATCGACAATTAGTTTTGAGAAGACAAGGTAACCAAGTAAATCATAGTATTGAATTAACTTCTATACCATAGGCATTGCCACTGTTTCTAGCAGGTGTCCATAGCCTCGACAGGGATGCCTTTTTAACCCATTAAGATGCCAGTGTCCCATTTATTAGAAATAAGTACATAGTTACAAAAGCATTTCAATTTACTTAAATCTCTACTGAAGATCATTATTCTAGCTTGGTAACCAGTTAATAACAATGCAATTCACGGGAACTAACAAAAGTGAACAAGTCGACTCGTGATGAGACCTCTTGTCCTTCAGTTTTATGACTGAATACCATTACCTTGGCTTGGTGACTAGTAGTGGGAATGTCACTCTATTAGGACCTATGATCATGGTAGGTTGGCTCGTGGTGGGACCTCCTATCCTCTAGTTGAATATTTATGTTTAAAATTTAACTATGGTTATTGTTAATCAACAAAAGATCACTTAATAGATGGGGTGGCAAGTCAGCTCCTTAAGAGCTAGGGATGGCGTAAAACGTTTTGTAGTAACTGTTTTCAACTTGGGTAATTTTTCTTCTCAAATACTAATAACCTTCAAATCACTGTTGATAAATATATTTTGCTTTGTTAAGATTAGGGTTTCAATAATAATTCATTAAATAGTGATGGAAATATTTAAGTACAATTTTGTGGTCATCATCATAAATTTTACAAGATTAGGGACTTGAAAAATTAGGAAAGTTGAAAGTTGTCATGATGAAATCATCTTTTGATAATTATTCCTTAAAAAATAAAATTATGTTTATAGATAAACAAAGATATATTTCCCCATTCACCAAGTTAATGTCATCATACATGATTCAAGTTCCAATGTGTGTGGATAAGTGGGGGTTACGGGTTGTTATGGATTATGGTGGTAATAATCATGAGATGTATCAGTTGATGTGAAATTTTAATAAAAATGATGACATGACATCATTGATATTAAATATAATACATTTTCTATCAAATGCAACACCTCCCCCAACTAAGATATGACCGTTCTCGGTCATAATTGAAACATCAATAAAATACATGGAGTTGATTAGGGATGCACCTGAAGACTTACCTTGGTTAAATATCAACATGTGTAGAGTAACAACACTAGGTACTTAGAAAAAATTTCACCACGGAGTAGAAGCATTGGAGGAGTAACATCACTGAAAGAGTAACAATAGTGAAGGAATAACAACGCCGGGTACTCAAAAAAATTTCGGGAGTAACAGCATCGACAGAGTAACAACAGCGACAGAGTAACAACACCAACGGAGTAACAACATTGGCTGAGTAACAACACAGCAAAGTAACAGCACCAATGGAGTAACAACAGTGTCGGAGTAACAACACTGGCTGAGTAACAACACTGGGGGAGTAACAACATCGGCTGAGTAACAATAGCGGCGGAGTAACAACAGTGACGGAGTAACAGTATCGACGGAGTAACAACACTCGCAGAGTAACAACACCAGCGGAGTAACAGCACCAGCAGAGTAACAGAACTAGCAGAGTAACAACACCGGCGAAGTAACAACAGTGATGAAGTAACAATGGTGATGGAGTAATAGCACCGATGGAGTAACAACAGTGATGGAGTAACAACATTGGCAGAGTAACAACACCGACGGAATAACAGCACCGACGGAGTAACATCAGTGAGGGAGTAATAGCACCGATGGAGTAACAGTATGAGCGAAGTAACAGCACTGGCAGAGTAACAGCACCACCGGAGTAACAACAGTCATGGAGTAACAGCACCGACGGAGTAACAGCGCTGGCAGAGTAATATCATTGGCAGAGTAACAACAGTCATGGAGTAACAGTACCGACAGAGTAACAAGACTAGCAGAGTAACAACACTGGTGGAGTAACAGCATCGGCGGAGTAATATCATCCAAGGAGTAATAACATCTGACACTTAGAAAATTTTCAGGAGTAACAGAACTCAAGGAGTAATAGCATTGGCAGAGTAACAACATCCAAGGAGTAACAACATCCGACACTTAGAAAATTTTTGGGAGTAACAACAACGACGGAGTAACAACACCCAAGAAGTAACAACATCCAAGGAGTAACAACATCTGACACTTACAAAAATTTTGTGAATAACAGCAGTGGCAGAGTAACAACACCCAATGGATCTGAGGAAACCATATACTGATAAGACTCAGGAACAAATGGATAAATATGGAGCAACATCATGAAACTTGAGAACTTCCTTTCATTTTGATGAAGGAACAAAATTTGTGACTTTAAACACATGATAAAAAACATAAGAGGAATTAGAAAAGAAACAACAATTTTATTGAAAAACAATAAATAAATAAATAACTTAAGTTGCAACTGCTATGATTTTGACTGCGGCAATGTTGTTTCCTAAGGGAATATCAATCTGTTTCCAGAAACAACAATCTATCAATGGTAAATGAATGGAAAAATATTTTGGCGGAAATGACTTGGACCTTCAAATGAAAATCAATTCTCCATTTCTCCTGTTATGAATCCATTAGGTAATAAAAAATCTTCATGTTGTTGGTGAGAAATAATATGAATAATTTGTAACAAACTCTAATGGTCAATTTCCATGGCATCTCGAAAGAATCAAAATTATATGATATTAAATTTCTAAATAGATGCTAAGATGAAAATCTATTATTTCATTATCATTGCCTTCAATAATCACTTGTTCAAAAACAAATTGACCTCTTTTATTCTCCTCAGACTTGCAAAAAAACAAGCGTCTACATGTAATCATGGAAGAATATAGGTGATCGATCTCTCTAAATCCAATAAATATGAAAAAAATTAACAAGTAGTTACTCTGTAAAACAAATCCATGAAAAACAAATAACAAAGTGGAGCTAATTTATTACCTGCGGGATAGCGGTGGCCAACCATACTAACCAACGGTATTTTAATCATAACTTTTTGGTTTTTTGTCCGTTTTGTGTGATTCCAAAGCCAAATGAAAGTGAATTAATAGGGATATCTCCAATTGAAACATGTTTTAAAAATTCCATGATATGATATGTCAAATTTACTTAGAACAACCTGCATAACAGAGTCATTTTCAATTTCCCAACTTAGACCAACAGTTGATATTTTAAGCATAAGTTTTTCGTTTGATGATGGAATCGATTCAATCCGTCATCAAACGAAAAAGTTATGCTTAAAATATCAACTGTTGGTCTAAGTTGGGAAATCGAAAATGACTCTGTTATGTAGGTTGTTTAATATCAATGGTAAATATTTGAATTTAATTGTGTATGTAGATGTATTATATTGAAAAATAGATTTCTACAAACACTCATCATCATTTTGAAAAAAAATTTAACATATCTTAGAGCGTGTGGGCTTGATAAAACCACTGAAATCACAGTCGATACAATCATGTTTTGAGGAACAAAATGGACATATTTTCAAAACATGTTTCTATCCTAAGTAGCCATTTATTTCTACTTTCTAATCCAATTTGAATCACTCAATTTGGATTTGAAATGAAAAAGTTATGACCAAAACATTGACAGTATGTCGAGCAGGCATCTCAAGAATAGAGTTGGGACAGTCCGTTTTTGGAGGCCTAAATGACTCGATTTTTGAAACCTGTTTCTATGGTATATCACCCTATTAATCTAGTTTACAATGCAATTTGAATCACCTGATTTTGATATCGTATGAAAAAGTTACGACCAAAATATTGACTGTCTATTGTAAATCAGCACCTTTAAAACTCTATTTTTCCAACTGTTCCTTCACACATTTGACCCATCAATTCTTCATGATTTCAAAACTGTTTCTATTGGATATAGTTACATGAATCTACTTTAATCTCCAATTTGATATTTTAAGCATAACTTTTTCGTTTGATGACGGATTGAACCGATTCAAATTGGAGATTAAAGTAGATTCATGTAACTATATCCAATAGAAACAATTTTTGAAATCATGAAGAATTGATGGGTCAAATGTGTGAAGGAACAGTCGGAAAAACATAGTTTTAAAGATGTCGATTTACGATAGACAGTCAGTATTTTGGTCATAATTTTCTCATACGATATCAAAATTGGGTGATTCAAATTGCATTGTAAACTAGATTAATATGGTGATATACCATAGAAACAGGTTTCAAAAATCTAGTCATTTAGGCCTCCAAAAACGGACTGTCTCAACTCTGTTCTTGAGATGCAAGCTTGACATACTGTCAATGTTTTGGTCATAACTTTTTCATTTCAAATCAAAATTGAGTGATTCAAATTGGATTAGAAAGTAGAAATAAAGGGCTACTTAGGATTGAAACATGTTTTGAAAATATGCCCATTTTGTTCCTCAAAATATGACTGTACCGAATGTGATTTTAGTGGTTTTATCAAGCCCACACGCCCGAAGATATGTTTTTTTTTTTTTCAAAATGATGATGAGTGTTTGTAGAAATATGTTTTTCAATATAATACATCTACATACACAATTAAATTCAAATATTTACCATTGATATTGATATAATCGGCAAGTTGCAGCAAACACAACTCGTTCTACATATACCAAAAACTATTTATATACTTATTTATTCTATTTTCTACACTAACCTATTCTACCTTGAAAAATAAAGCATAATTACGTATAAGAGTACTTCCAATGGAACCATTTTAGAAATAAGGCCTCAAGTGTATACACACCTGAATTTAAGAAATGTCTGTCAATAAATACTAGGGTATGAGAGACCAACTTCCCTTGAAAATATGGTGTCAAAAATTGTTGAAGTATGGAGTGACGTTGCAAACAATTGATGGAGTGAAACTAATCTTCAGTGTATCCTTTACTTTCTTGATTTCCCATAGTTGTGATATCATGAATTTCTTGAGTTTCTAAAACAACTTGTTGACGCAAACTAGAAGAAACCTCCTTTTCTTCCATAACTTCTACAATTTTTGGATTTGAAACATTTCCAATCTCGATATAAGTTTTCTGCAATTGTCTATGCGAGATAGATTGGGTGGGAAGGGTAGGTAAATTTTGCAATTCAATGTTGTACGCATGTTGTACTGGTTTATTATGGTGAGGGTGTGGAATGAGTTGAGCTGGATATGTGTAGGGCATGGAGGATTTTGATGATGTAGTTGATTGGTATGTGTGGATAACTTTGATATGCAAGCAAGGTGTTCTTGAAAACATGGAAAAGAATATGGATGATATTTTTGTGCTACAAGATGAGATAGAGTAGTCATGTAATCATAGGATGAACCATGCCAAACTTGTGGACAAGATTGATGGGGGTTATATTGAGATTGGCATGGCTGCCCTAACACATGAGTATTCCATAAAAGATTATGCAAGTAATACAATAGAAAGGAAGTGTTTTGAAACACACATGTAGGCCAATGTTTCAATAGTTGTGAAATTGCTGCAGCTTCTCCATATCTAGGAAATGTTGTTTTCATCCTAGGTAGGAAAGAGAAACTATCCATGGGATGCTCCTTTTGGCATTGAGGAAAAATCACTTCTTCAAATTTTGCTTGACTTTTCTTAACCTGCAAAACGTGCAATTGTGAATTTAGAGAACTAATAAAATCAACTTTAAAATGTTCAAATAAATCATTGATTTCATCTCTTATATCTCCTCTTCTTATAGCAGATTTGGAAAAGAAAGAAGAAAATTCTCTAGAATTCTTACCAACCTTGGATATTCCCCTTGAATACCTTATGCATAAATCACAAACATCATCATATGATAGCTTAAAAATGTCACATTTTCCTATCAGATTTAAGATTTCTAAAATTTCATCTTTGATTCCTTTAAGAATGAGTGTTTTTAAGATCTCTTTTTCCAAATGATTATGCTTTGATTTTCAAAGGTTGTATTTAAATCGCACCAAATAGTCCTCCAAGCTTTCATCTTCCCCTTGTATCATACTGAAAATATCTTCATTGGCCTTGTAATAGTCTTGGTACTTCTCCAAGAATACATTCTTCATGTTCTCCCATGTTTTGATGCAGTTCCCACAATGGCTCATGAACCATCGGAGAGCTGCTCCTTTTAGAGTAAGAGGAAACACTTTCAACATTTGATCATTAGTACAATAATCATATCCTCTACAAAGTACTTCAAACTCAAATAAGAATGTATTTGGGTCCTCATTATCCAAACCATGAAAATTTGGTAGGGAAGATGGAGGAATTATATGCATTTGTGTCACTCCTAGATCGTTAATAGGGAATTCAAAAGTAACAATGTGAGCCATTTCTTACCATGATAGAATATCTTCTTCATGTGCTACTTTGAGGTTCCTCCTTCAGATATTCCTGTTAATTTGTTAGTGGAATGGGTGGTGCTTACATCACCACTTGAGTTAAATGATAATATTTATTCAAATTTCTACTTCTTTCTTCCTAGTTATTAAAAAAAAACAATTTGAAAGGAAATCTAAAGCTCAAGACCTGGAGCAGGGTGTCAAAAGACCCTTCCCTCCCCAGAACAAGAAACCAAACAAGAAAAAAATGCACACAAGGAAATCTAAAGCTCGGGACCTGGAGCAGGGTGTCAAAGTAACATTCCCTCCCCAAGATGAGAGATTAGTTTTTCCAAAATCAAAACAAACAAAAATGCAGGAAAAATTTAACCTCGGGACATGGAGCAGGGCGTCAAAATACCATTCGCTCCTCAGGACGAGAGATTGATCTTAAAGATAAAAACGAACAAAAAAAAAGAAGAAAAAGAGAAACAACAAAACAAATAAATGACTACGCTTAGGACCTGGAGCAGAGTGAGAAAACTCCTCTCCCCGGGATGAGAGATTGACCCTCTAGTCGATACAGATCGTGTCTTTCACCTTGTTAGCCTTCCCCGACAACGACGCCAAAATGTTGGTGTCTGAGTATGAAAAAATTATTCAATCCTGTTTCCTACATTAATTCATCAATCCAGGTGCATACACTTTTCAAGGTAACATGCAAGGTATATGCAAGAGCAAGGTTACAAGCTTACATTGACCAAGGGTTCGTGACTAAGAAATTAAAGCATCGCTGTAACAGTAATGGAAATTAAATTGCAGGAAAGAAAAGCATTCACAACAATCTATGGAAATCTGTAACAACAATAAAGAAAATACAACAAGTAAAACAATATACATAAAAATGACACACGCACAACACCTGATCAAAAGAGTAGGCAGGGCTATGCTTAACTCACATATTGAGAAAAATATCAAAAGGCTGGAAATTTCATTAACAATAGTTTCACTGTTACAAGGCTCAATTCTTACATCAGCTAGCTCTCCCTTCTCTCTGAATTGTGTCTTTTAAATATACAAACATCAAAAGGAAACTTGCAACACACTGATCTCAATATTCAAGATGAGATCTGAGAGATTTTTCCATCATGATTCAGTTGGAACAAGTCGAATTTGGTTATTACAATTGGGCTATTCTGGAAAACGACCGCAACAACGAATCTGCAAATATATCCTTCGAAGAACCTTGATTTCATCCCAATACAAACCGAATTTCTGAAAACTGATAATTGAGAAACTGATTTGGTCCGTTGTGAACAAAACCCATGTCTCGCATTTTCCAGATTCACTTTCATTTTCCCAAAACGTCCAACGCAAAACTGTCACTTCTTATGCCAACAAATTCATGAGTTGGAATATCTAATTATCTGTTGAAGACCAAATCTGCAATCTGGAAGAGATCTTGGAGGCTAAAATCATGAGTGAGTTTATAACAAATGAATAAACCAAAATCATGCATAATAATCATTAATTATTAAAAATAAATGAGATCAGATATTATTTATCCACAAGAGCATAAATGATTTGAAATGGAATTATATAATAAATTATGGTAAATAATGTGATAAAAAAATATTGGAAATAGATGAAATGAATGTTAAGAAGTGGTAATAATAATGACAAATTAAGAGCCCAACAATTATTTCTTTTAGAGTGGTTTGGATTGGATTTAAAAGAGAAAGTCATTAGTTATTGCAACGATTCCAATTTATTTAATTGTCAATTAACCTCTGAATTCACTGCATATATCATGCTAACACTCTTAAAATAAAATGACTTGCCTTGGGTTGAAAATTAATGTAGGAATTAAGATTGCCTGTAAAAAGACATCTTAGTGCACCAACATGTGTGAGTGTATGTGTATATTTAACCCTATTTCCTTCAGTTTCTCTCTCTCTCTTCCCCATGTCTTTCACTTCCCTCTCTCTCACTTCATACCTATCTCCATCCCTCCCTCTTGATCTGTCTCACCCTCCCTCCTTGTCTCTCTTTCACCCTCTATCCCCCACCACTATCTCTCTCTCACAGACACACACACCTACTCTTCATCTCTCTCCCTTTCCCACTGCCCCCCTCTCCCCTTCCCTCAAAATCTCTCTCACCCTTTCTCCCTCCCTCTCTCTTACCCTGATCTGGATTGGATCATTACATTATTTTTCATCCATCTTGACACATTCAGAGTGGAAAAAGAGGAGGAATTAGCTCACGAGATTGTTTTTACCGGCACGACCCAATTTGGCAAAACGAGGTCTCAAACCTTCCAAGAGGATTTTGAGGCATCAAACAATGTTTTTTGGGGTTAAAGCTTTCCTGATCTCATGTAAAACATTTTCATGTTGTTCTACACACAAATATATTTTCAACAGTGCAAGAAGCGCGTCAATCAGAGTCCGTATACAAAAGGTATGCCACTCAGAAGTTGACCTTCCTGTTTTCACCACCATAGTTCGAGAGGATATCGTGTCAGCCCCCATTAGTCATGGAAAATTGGCTAACCACATGATTTTTATGTAAAATACTCTAGAAGAGTCTATATTTTTACTCTAGTTAAGAGTTGATGTAGTCAAACTTAACCACTAGTAGGTTATCGGGCTATGTTATAACCGAGCCACTGGGAGGAAGAGACATTTCATTCTTTCAAGAGAATTTTGTTCCATAGCTGAGCAAAGATATCTAGGAGAGATAGGAGGTGTAACACACAAAGAGGATTTGTGCACTGTAGAAACCCACGGGCCATAGACATTACTTCTTTGTACCTACAACCATATTTTCTATACAGAGGAAGAGAATGAATAAGCCTCACAGTCAAGCTGGATTTTCTCCTGAAAGGGTTCCCTAAATCATATATTGTGTCTTATGTGTGTGTGTGAGCTTATTTTTTCATTCTCTAATCTTCTACGTAATTTCCATTTGCATGCATGCATTAATCACAGTTAAATTTACATATATAGAGGTTTAAATAAATTGTGATAGTGTAGAAATGCATAATTTTAATGTATTATTATCATATATGTTGTGGCGAATTGTCCAATGGAATATCCACAGTAGTTTACGGATCATACCCTTCCTCTCTCTACCTTCTCCCTCCTCTTCCCCCTCTCTAAGCATTCCTTCTTCTTCCTCTCTATTAATTCCCTTCTCTCACACACACACATTATCTCTCTCTCTCTCATGTGCACTCACTTTCTCCTCCTCTCTCTCTTCCTCTCTATCCCTCTCTCTCCCTTCCCAAATATCTCCCACTCTTTCCCTCTTTCCCTCTCTCTACTCTCTCCTTCTCACTCTCTACCTCTCACTCATTCACACACTCTCTGCCCATCTACCCCTCTCTCATAACCTCTCTCTGTCCACCCTCCTTCCTCTCCCTTTATTTCTCTATCCCTCTCCTCCTCCCTCCCTTAGTCCCTCCATAACAACCTCAACCTTGTCCCTCTGTCCCTCCCTCCCTTAGTCTTAGATATTATAGATAAAAGAGCACACACGTGCTCTTGAAAGTGCACATGTTCTTAAAAAATCCAAGCTGGAAAGGATGAGTGGTGCTTTAGGGAGCAACAAGGTTGTATTATTAGGTACACATGCACATTTTTAAGAATGCACACTTGTCCCTGCATGAGCATGTTTGTGACAGACCCGTTACCACTTTTGAGGCCATCATTATCTTGAGAGTTCTTGTAGTACAATTCTTGCAAATTATAAACAAACTCAACATTATAACTTATTTAGTACAAAGTTTCCTTTTTTGCTATGAGTTTTATTAATCATCCCTTATTGTTGTGCGGGTGGGTGGAGTGTGTGGGGTAGTTTTTAAATGTTTTCTCTAGTATTTTGCCCATTGTCACGAGGGTGGGTGTGAGAGTGGAGTGAATAGTAGAGAAAACATTATTTTTTTTCATGTGTTCCCTATTATTTCCTCTAACTCTCACCCACTCTCATATGGAGGGCAATAATAAAGAAAACATAAAAAAATGTATTTTCATGTTTTCTCTATTATTTTCCCATCCCCTCAACGACACCGTCACCCACCCTCATATGAGCGCAAATAATAGGGAAGACATAAAATGACATTTTTCGTGTTTTTCCTATTATTTTCCCAAGCCCACCCAACAAGAAAATATAGCAACAAAAATTAAAAGAAACAAATTGAATATTATAACTTATTTTGTAAATTTGATTTATTTATTATAAATTTCATTATTTTCCCAACCTCACCCAACAAGAAAAATATAGCAACAAAAAATAAAAGAAACAAATTGAATATTATAACTTATTTTGTAAATTTTATTTATTTATTATAAATTTCATTAATCATGATCATGATCTTTCATGATAACAAGAAAAACATAAGAATAAAAGGTAAAGGAAAATCCATAATAAATAGTAATCATATGTAATAATGTGAATAAAATATCACCAGAATTATAGAACAATAAGAATTCATATCTATTTTCATTTTTTAAAAATAAAATTTCATTTGTAGAGTTGAGGCCATATCAAGTTTACGAGAGATTTTTTGGCGAAAATCACATGAGAAACCATTTGTCGACGCGTTTCGAACCAACCAGTGTGGTTCATCGTCAGGACAAGTTGAAGAAACAGATCCAACTTAGCATGTTAAATAGTCTGAGCAGATCCTCCAATGGTTAACAACTTGACCAATGGCTAATTTTGACTTTAGGACCATGGTCATAAAATTTTAAAGGAAATTAGTTATATTAGGTGACCAATCTTGTAAAATAAAAAGTAAAAAAACAATTTTAATTGGTGTTAATAGTTAGTTAAAAGGTATTATTGAATAATTAAAAATTATAAGTTATTTACTATTCAAATGGAAAGTAGTTATATGAAGGATCTTTCTTATAATACATGTCTAAATTAAATGTATATATAAATATAAATATATATTAATGGGTTGTTAAGATAAAAGTTAGTGAGAATTAATAAATATATTAGAACGAGAAAATAAAATTAAGTTAAAAATAAAAAATAAAAAAATAAATAATAGATAGATAACGAGAAAATAATATTAAAAATAAAAATAAAAATAAAAATAAAATAAATAATAAAATAAAAAATAAATAAATAATGAGAAAATAATATTAAGTTTAAAAAATAAAAATAAAATAAATAAATGACGAGAAAATAATATCAAAAAAATAATAAATAAATGACGCGAAAATAATATTAAGTTAACTAAAAAACCAAAAAAAAAAAGAGCCAAAAAACGAGGAGGGGGGCAGAAAAAACGACTAAGAAGAGAGTGTTGGGATCCAGCACCTACTGATTTTCCAGCCATCCTCTCTACTGAGATTTCTCGGCCTCTTTTCAATCTCAAGAGCTTCCCTAAATTTCCGATGATGGAAGTGTGAAACCTTAGCAATAACACTAGCCTCCTCAATACAAACATGATGATTGGTTTTTTCTACATGTTCAGCTAAAGCGGAAGACTTTGCTCTTCTATGCTTAAGGTCAGCTGCGTGCTCACTAATCCTTTGATTAATGGAGCGACCAATCTCACCAATATAGGGTGTAAGGTCCTCGAGTTCTACCCGAGTGCGGGCGCGGTTGGGTGCGGTGAACGACGGGTGCACGGGCGGTCGACGGGCGCGCAGGCGGGCGCCCGGGGGCGCACGAGGTGAGCGCGGGCTGCACGACGGGCAGGCGAAGGCTGCACGATGGGCGGGCAAGGCGACACGGGAATGCGACAAAGATGCGACGATAAAGTGCGACGTGTGAAAATCAACTAAGGCATAAATGTATGCGAGGAGGTTTATACCCTTGTGCGTGGAGCTACCCTAAGGGCAGGCCGACTTATGAAAGGGCGCACATAAGGGGTATGTTAGACTAGTTTTGGGGGTCGGCTGGAGATCCACCACCCACTCTACCTACGTGCAGGAATGTGTATATATACAAATGCGTTGAAGATCATTTGGCATTCAACCAAGAGCAACTCGCAGAGCTCAAGGAGGACAAGAAAAGTGCACAGATTTAGAAGGAGTGCGCATAGCTCATGCGCAAGTATTGAGGGCGCAGTTTAGGTGTGACTTGGAGCCGGTTGTGGGTTTGACAAGGTTGTCTTGTGAGCAGATTTGTGTTGGACTTGACAAGGATGTCTTGGTGACCCGGGTGGGCACTCATCCTTTGTGCAAGGTGTGCACATGTGATTGTAAAACGCTGACTTTGCCTATGTTGTAAAATATTCTAAGTATTGGCTTGGAGCTTGCCAAGCATTACTTGTATGATTGTATTATGAAGAAAGATTGCTTATAATGTATATTGTCGGGCAGACTTGTTCGGGAGTTGCCCCTCCCCTTTATATTGTGCAATTGTTATTGTCTTTTATAATTGCTATGGGTAATGAATGAGTATGGGCTTCATTGGTATAAAGGATAAATGCATGTTTACTTGGTTGCGAAACACAAACTAAGTAAGGACAAGTGAATTAGGCGTAGTCCATGAATGTTAGTATTGGTGAAAGAAAGCGTTCGGTGGTGCCGCACCTCGCTATAAGTGGTTGGAAGACTACCGCAGGTGTAGGGGCGTGACATATGGTATCAAAGCTCGGTTTGAGCTGGTGTTGGAGCAAGGTTTGCTCATGAAAGGTTTGAAGCCATTGAGCAGGGTTGCTCGTGATAGTGGAAAGGGTGCTTGCAGGTGAAGGAAACCGTTTCACACAAGTGGAACAAGGGTTGGTTCTAATTGCAGGTGACTTGGTTAAGTTGTTGGATGGTCGAAACTAGATTGCAAAGGAGAAAGACGCTGTTAGAGATGGCAGCTGAATCTCAAACTGGGTCTAGTCATGTTGTGAAGGATACTACTATTGGGTTCATTGAAAAGGTGTTGGAAAAGATGGAGGATATGGAGACTTCTTGGGATAAGAAGATGGACTTGTTCGCTAAAGAACAAGAGGCCAATTCGAAGATGAAGGAAGAGCTCGATGAACTCCGAACACAACATGATGAAATCCGGACACAATATGAGTACACTGATCTTATGTGTACACAACTTGAAGTAAGGGTCAAGGAGGTTGAAGAAGCAAGGGATCAGGATCTTGCAGAGATCGTGAACTTGAAGAAAACTCTTGACGAAGCCAAGGATGAGATCGCGGTGTTGAAGAAGGCTGTAAGGCATAACTCAGGTGGAGGAGTGCCTCATGTGAAGGTCAAGGAACCAGAATCTTATGATGGCACAAGGAATGCAAAGACTCTTGGCAACTTTCTATGGGGCATGGAGCAATACTTGGAACAGTTGGGTTTATCTGATGATGAAACAAAGGTCAAGGTAGCTGCTCAATTCTTAACAAAGGATGCTAAGATGTGGTGGCGAAGGAGGTTGGATCAGATTTCCAATGGTAGTTCTGATGACATTACTTCGTGGGATGACATGAAGAAGGCTTTGCAGACCCATTTCAGTCCTCAGGATGAGACATGGGAAGCAAGGACGAAGATTAAGTACTTAAAGCAGACCAGGAGCCTACAAGCATATCAGCGAGAGTTTGCAAGTGCAGCTCTGGAACTTCCTGACATGGCGGAGAGGGACAAGGTGTTCAACTTCATTATTGGGTTGAAGCCTTAGGCACGCAATGAAGTGAAGAGGCAGAAGATTAGGACACTTGAGGAAGCTTTTGCTGTTGTTGACAGGTTGGTAGAACATTATGATGAGACTTCTGATGATAGGAAGAAGAAGTCCGATAAACCAAAAGACAAGAAGAAGGATGATGCTTCGAAATCGGATGATAGTTCGAAGACGAAGAAAGCCTTGAAGTGTTGGATATGTGCTGGACCACACACGGTGAAGAATTGTCCTTCTAAACCAAAGGTGGCTGCTATTGCACAATCTGATATGAGGAATGAAAATGCTTCTGTAAGGATGATGCAGATACTTGGTGCTTCTGCTACTACGGAGGTGGTCTCTAGGAGAGATCCTAAGAGGAACAGATTAGAGTATGTTCGAATGAAGGTTGGAGGTGCTGATGTACTCACTATGGTGGATAGTGGGGCTTTTCACAACTTCATGGGTGAAGATACTGCGAGAAGAATTGGGCTGAAATTTGTACCAGCAAAGGCACAAATGAAGACAGTGAATTCTCCTCCTATTGAGATTATTGGTATAGCTGAGAGGGTGGACACTACACTTGGTGAATGGACAGGGAAGGTGGACTTCACTATAGTACAGATTGATGACTATGACGTTGTATTAGGGATGGAATTCATGAAACAATTTGATGCTATGATTGTTCCACATTTGAAGAAGCTCTACATTTATTATGGAAGGGAAGATGTACCCATTGGTGTTCCAACAATTGGTGTGACCAGGCCTGATTGTAAATTAGGAGTGATGCAAATGGAAGATGAGAAAAGAATGGGAGACATGAGTAAGCGATTGTCTATTGTTGAGGCAAAGCTTACCGAGCAGTCATTGGTCATTAGATAACTTTTAGATAGCATCTTGGATTTGTCAAGAAGGCTAGAGTTGGTGGTGGATGATGATGATGATGAGGAGGTATATGTGAGGCCGAATGTCCAGAAGGAAGACCGGGTTGCTTATCTACAAAGGATGGAGATTGATGATCCTGACAGATGGATTGAGTTGATTAGTGAGGGAGAGCCTTCAGGCTCTACTTCCTCTACATCTTCTTAGATGGGTGAAGAAGATGGGGCTCATTGTTAGCTGCTCATGGCAGTGAGTCCTTAGACATATGGAGCGGGTATGACTGATGGTGCAGGGATGGCTTGGCATCAAGCATCATGACATGTTGCAGATGGATGGAGTTTCCATGGACCTGAGCATGGATTATGGAGATAGATTCTTGATGAGTCAAGGATATGGCAGATGTTTGAGGAACAACTGATGATGGCATGAGGATGTCCACTCTCATGATTTGAGCGTGACAGTTGGATTAGCTACCCAACTAGTTCAGACATGGGGTCGCGAAGTGTGCAGAGATGTGTTAACATTTTGTTGGAGTATCATGACAGAGGTTCACATGGTGACACATGATGAGTTCGACACGAGATGTGCAGTGGAGATTGTGGTAGAAGAGTCGATGATCATGGATCGAGATGATGTCTGATGGAGGACATACCATAGAGGTGTATTCCTTGGTATGGATTATTTTGGTGGCAGTTGGTCACTAAGGTGAGACATGATGAAGATGGAGTTCTACATATGTTGCAGGGATGTTTGCCTTATGTGGAGGAGTTGACATCATGGATAGTGATGATCTTGGTGGATGGCTACCGGGATGGTATGTTGTCAAGGACGACAACGATTTCAGGTGGAGGAGGATGTAAGGTCTTCGAGTTCTACCCGAGCGCGGGCGCGGTTGGGCGCGGTGAACGACGGGTGCACAGGCAGTCAACGGGCGCGCGGCGCGCGCGGCGCACGGGCGGGCGCGAGCGCATGAGGTGGGTGCGGGCTGCACGACGGGCGGGCGAAGGCTGCACGACGGGTGGGCAAGGCGACACGGGAACGCGACAAAGATGCGACGATAAAGTGCGACGTGTGAAAATCAACGAAGGCATAAATGTATGCGATGGAGGTTTATACCCTTGTGCGTGGAGCTACCCTAAGGGCAGGTCGACTTATGAAAGGGCACACATAAGGGGTATGTTAGACTAGTTTTGGGGGTCGGCTGAAAAGCCACCACCCACTCTACCTACGTGAAGGAATGTGTATATATACAAATGCGTTGAAGATCATTTGGCATTCAACCAAGAGCAACTCGCAGAGCTCAAGGAGGACAAGAAAAGTGCGGAGATTTAGAAGGAGTGCGCATAGCTCATGCGCAAGTCTTGAGGGCACAGTTTAGGTGTGACTTGGAGCCGGTTGTGGGTTGGACAAGGTTGTCTTGTGAGCAGATTTGTGTTGGACTTGACAAGGATGTCTTGGTGACCCGGGTGGGCACTCATCCTTTGTGCAAGGTGTGCACATGTGATTGTAAAAGGCTGACTTTGCCTATGTTGTAAAATATTCTAAGTATTGGCTTGGAACTTGCCAAGCATTACTTGTATGATTGTATTATGAAGAAAGATTGCTTATATATATTTTCGGACGCACTTGTTCGGGAGTTGCCCTTCCCCTTTATACTGTGCAATTGTTATTGTCTTTTATAATTGTTATGGGTAATGAATGAGCATGGGCTTCATTGGTATAAAGGATAAATGCATGTTTACTTGGTTGCAAAACACAAACTAAGTAAGGACAAGTGAATTAGGCGTAGTCCATGAATGTTAGTATTGGTGAAAGAAGCGTTCGGTGGTGCCGCACCTCGCTATAAGCGGTTGGAAGACTACCGCAGGTGTAGGGGCGTGACATAGGGGGTCCCATAGGAACAGGGGATAATATATACCCCTTTCATATCTTTGGGGTCGATAGGATCCTTCACTGATCTGAGGGACAAACGAATGGTGTTAAAGGGCCTAAAGGTCACAGGGACACTATGCATCTTGAGAATCCTTGCAATCTTATCAGTGGTCCTGTGAACAAACGGAAGATGGACACCTGGAATCCGTTCTTTCGGTTCCCTTTTAGTTAGAGAATTCTTGGCAGCTTTAAGGAAAGCCTTCTAACCCAAGTATCTACTATAACCATTCTCAACAAAGACATCAAGTAGATGGAATTTTTCTTTCTCAAAACTCTTCTTATCCGAGATCCTTAGGGCTCGAGTAGCAAGGGTATTGAGAACACCCATCTTTTGACCATGGTCCTAAAGTCAAAATTAGCCATTGGTCAAGTTAACCGTTGGAGGCTCTGCTCAGACTATTTAACATGCTAAGTTGGATCTGTTTCTTCAACTTGTCTTGACGTTGAACCACACTGGTTGGTTTGAAACGCGTCGACAAATGGTTTCTCACGTTATTTTCGCCGAAAAATCTCTGGTAAACTTAAAATTTCATTATAAAAGAAAATTATAAAAACTTGATAGCAATTCCCATTAGAAATAATTCTAGCATATCAAATAATCAAATATATATTAAGATAAAAAAACTAAAACTTTTAATGGAAAATGATCAAATATATATTAAAAAAAAAAAAAAAAAAAAAACTAAAACTTTTATTATATTTCTACAATAAAAATTCAATTTTAGAAAATACTTGTTAGCCATTCTCATTGAAAAATAATCAAACATATATTAAGATAAAAAACTTGATAATGATAAAAGTGATTTATAATTGCCTCCTCTAATTTCCTTTCACAATTTTATGAGTTTAAAACAACCATATATTATGAAATTCCATCTATTATTAAATAAATAATACAATATATTTATATTTTTTTTTTACTTATAAACTTATTTGCAAACATCAAATTACCATAAAACTAGTAGCCAATGCATTTATAACAAACACCATGTATTTATATATGAACATTAATAACAAGCTTTGGATGGATGAAGCTCTGTGGAAGATAAATGGTAAAAAAAATCAAATGCATATATAAATAATAGTAAAGATTGTTTTTGAAAGTTAAATTATGGAAATATAGATAAATATTTTATTTTTTAATTAAAAAATAAAAATAAAAAAATAAAATTGAAATACCCACTATTATTTAATGATTAAACAAGGCAATGAAGATTTAAATTAACAATGATTTCATAGAGCAGGGAAGAGTCAAAATACAGAGATTGATGTTTTTGGACAATAACCATGAAGCTTTTTCACCGATGAGACTAAAATTTTGCTTGTAATTGATGTGCAATTTTTTAAAATCTAAACTCAGCAGTCATCGTCATCTCTCATTCAATGTTTATCCATTCCTCGCATTGTTCGCTATTGATTTCCTATCTCACTTGTCTCACTTATTCCATGCATAAGATTTAATGATTAGACATGGCAATGAAGACTTAAATTAACAATGATATCATAGAGCAGCAAAGAGTCGAAATACATAGATTAATGTTTCTTTTTCACTTATGAGACTAAAATTTTGCTTCTATTTTGGTGTGCAACTTTTCAAAATTTCAAATCAGCATAGTCTCTCATTTAATGTTTATCCATCCCTAAGCATTGTTCGCCATTGATTTCCCTATCTCGCTTTTTCCATTCATTCATGTGGATTGCTCGGAAGGGATAAGTGGTGAGAAAGTGCGAGTTTCCACACGGAAAACGAACATCAAAATCATTTTAAAGTGAGATATTATAATCTTTTCATGCAGAATTGATGTCTCATAGCTGCATATACATGTCTAAGTATTGGAACATATAGATGATTCCAAACATGACCAAATCTTTGGAGGGAGAACATGGTTTTCGGATATAGTAATGTACTGGAAGTCTCATATCATGTAACACAAACTCACGTAATAGACAATACCCTAACAGTACCAAAATGGAAGCTTAAACTAATAACAGAATGAAATGCCATGAGCTTTAAAGCTATGAAAGACAATTCCCAGCAAACAGTCTGACGTTTCATAATCTTAATGCTCAAGTCAGCTCTCATCGGCCTTCTTTTCTATCACTATCAATCTTTGATGGAGATACATTTCTCCATCTGCTGAAGACGAGGCCAAGCTGTCATGGCTTAAATTGATGAACTCTCTACGCTGTTGTACAATGGTGGTGTTGCTACGACAGGTGTACCGCCACTTCCGACAATGGCAGCGTTATATTGCAAATCTTTAATGTAACCAGGGCGAGAAGCAGGAGGATTGATCTCTACATGACCAGTCAGCATTGCTACCACTCGAGACATCGATGGACGCATTGTAGGCACAGCTTGGGTGCAAAGAAGGGCTACTTTAATCACTCTGAGGACTTCTTCATTTGAGCATGTTGATTCTATCTCAGGATCCATCAATTCCAGCGGCCTTTCTTTCTCAAAGAGATGCCAGGTCTGCAATGCCATGCGATATTGAGAAGTAGGCAGTTAATTAGTAATAGCTAAACATTAAATTACATGGATTACATGTTAGAAGTTAACTGTACACACCCATTCGAGAAGATAGACCATGCTATCTGGCAAGCTTGTATCTGTGTTGCTCCGACCGCTCACAAGTTCCAAAGCAACTACCCCAAAGCTGAACACATCTGCCTTTTCCGTAAGATGGCCTCGCATAGCATACTCCGGAGACAGATAACCGCTTCAAACATAATAAATATGAAATGAGTGAGATTAGGTTATTTTCTCTAGATTATGTTACTGTAGTAGGACCATAGGTTATATTACTATAGTAGCAGCTCGTTTCTTCGAACAAAAAAATTATATTTTCTAACAGTTAAATGGGGAACATATATAATTTCTCACAGTAGGTAGGAAACCAAAATCTAAGTTTCTGGATCATCTTACATTGTTCCGGCAACTCTGGTGCTGATGTGAGTTTTATTCTCATCGTATAACCTAGCCAAGCCAAAATCTGATATCTTAGGGTTTAGAGAGTCATCCAACAGAATGTTACTTGCTTTGATATCTCTATGAATTATCCGAGTACTGGCCTCCTCGTGAAGGTAAGTGAGTCCGCGCGCGGTGCCAATACAGATATTGTATCGAGTAGGCCAATCCAATTGTGTGTAAGATTTCTCATTACCTGCAACGTACATGACCCCAGTGTATTTCTTGTGAATTAGTAAAAATAGAAAATTTCAATTCAGGTCTACTAGAAAACTTATATATATGCATAATTACTTAATAAAGCTTGATCGAGACTGTTGTTCTCCAAGTACTCATAGACCAAGAGCGGATCATCTGCTTCTAGACAACATCCATGCAACTTTACAAGGTTCCTATGTTGCAGTTCAGATATGACAGCAACTTCATTTATGAACTCGCGTTTCCCTTGTCTAGATTCAGAAGAGAGTTGCTTCACTGCCACCATTTCACCATCTGAAAAAGTGCCCTATTTGGTGCCACAATTTAGAATGGCGTTAGTCAGACTAATTTAAGAGAAAAGACAAAACAATTCACTGCCACCATTTCACCATCTGAAAAAGTGCCCTATTTGGTGCCACAATTTAGAATAGCGTTAGTCAGACTAATTTAAGAGAAAAGACAAAACAATACATAATGGCAGTAGTCAGACAAATTTAAGAGAAAAGACAAATCATACATGAAGAAAAGGTAACTGCTTATACGATTCAATTATAATGGACAAAGTTTGTTGCTCAATTATTTTATTAAACACAAATTTGATTCAACATTACATCCGCTAAATTGCTGCTGGTCTTTCTTCTTGCTTCTCATTACAATGTCCCAGCCTAAACACCAAACTTACTAAATATGGAATTATACAAATTTTAACTAGATTTAACTTTTTAGTGGATTGCTGCTGGTCTTTCATCTTGCTTCTGATTACAATGTCCCAGCCTAAACACCAAAATTACTAAATATGGAATTATACAAATTTTAACTAGATTTAACTTTTCTTACAAATTTTAACTAGACTTAACTTTTCTTAGTCACAATAGACTTAATTATTAATATTAAACTTTAGTTGTTTTTCTTTAATTAAGACAACTCTTCATAGCTTAATTATTAATATTAAACCCTAGTTGTTTTTCTTTACTTAACACAACTCTTCATACATTACCTGCATACAGGAATAATTACTATTTTTAACCTAAAAGAAAAAGGAAAAATAAATAAATAAATAACCCACCTTATAAACTGCACCATATCCTCCCTCACCTAACTTGTTCTCTTTAGCAAAATCTCCTGTTGCAGTTTTCATATCCGCATAGCTGAAAATTTTCAATTTTGAATGGACCTAACCACTGTTATGTTGGCTTTTGACGCGGAGAGATATTGACCTTTTGAGACACAGCATTAGGAGCAGGATTGACCGGTTGGGTTCACACAGCATTAGGAAGAGAATGATCCCTTGCTCTTCAATCAGATACAGGAACCAACTACACCTCTTGAACTACGGTTCCAGGTTCTATCTTTAGGAATCAAGCTTCCGAATAATGTCAAACAAAATGAAGTGATAATTTTCAATTTTGAATGGATATCGTTTATCGCTGACAAAGAAAATTAATCGTTAAACGGAAAAACTTGACAATCCTTATTGCAACTTTTAAACCATAAAATGTTACAGCTATGCCCGCACGAGTCCTCGAATCTTTTGTCAATACCTTTGTCTTCCTCAACATCTGCTGCTGGGGGCTTTTGAACTCTCCTCCTCCTCCTCCAAAGGAGAGAAAACAAAATTATGCATATCAAAGCCGCAACAAGCCCAGTTGTGATTCCAATCACCATTCCTGTCTTACTCTTCTTGGGATTGAATTCTACACACATTTTAAAATCAGAAGGGACAAAGCCAGCTGAAAGTAACAAAGCATTTACAGTTTCATAATTGAAAATTAATTTAAAAGTTAATATAAGAATCCTTTTAGTGCAACCATCTTTGGCCTAGTTCATTATACCATCCATGCTAGAAAACTGTTCTATCTAGATATTTTTCTTTTTCTTTTTTTCAAATAAAATGATACATGTTCAGCATGTATTCGTAGACGTAGAAACTGTTATCAGGACTAATATAAACACATAATGTGCTGATACAAAAAAGCAAATATATAAGTGCTGTTTTAGATCGAAAGAAATTAAATTCTTTTAATTTAACGAAACAGTATCTTTTATCATCACCTGGCGTAACACTTATAGCTGATACTAATGGTCCATAGGTTCCTTGGGCTGGAGTACAGCAAGTTCCTTTTCCAGCCCAGAATAAATGAATTTCGAGGAAGTTTGCTGTTACGCTGGTCTTGTTGAAATATTTAACAACGCCTATATTTGAACCCCCTGCCTCCTTTCGGATGTCAAAATCTGTTAATACTTTCTGCCCCTACAATATCAACATACATAATATTATCAACGTACATAATATTTATACCATTTAGTTATGCTATAAACAACGTAGGCACTAACAGGGGGAAAGAAAAGCATACATTTTCACGGTTAGAATGGTATTTTTAATCCAAATACATTAGATTAGATTATTGGCTGAGTGAAAAATACAGAGTTATATTTTTGAATTGAGGTTTTTGTGATTATTGTTTGAGGGAAAAATACAGAGTTATATTTATATTTTTTGAATTGAGGTTTTTGTGATTAAAATTTATTTTTTAATTTAATATATTTTAAATTTTTATTATCAAAATTTTAAATTAGTTAATATGGTTTATTAGTATAATGAAACTTAGTTCATTATCAAAGTAAAGATGATGAACCATACTGACTATTACTAAAAATCAATAATAAAAATTTGAATATAATGATTCATCACATTTAGTAGGAAACATTTTGAACTAACTAATATAATTTAGTATTTGATGAACCACACTAGATATTTGGAAAAAATCAATTATAAAAATTTAAATGTAATAAATCCTAAAAATAAACACAACTCTACATTTTCTTTTAAAAACCTTATGTCAATGGTGAACGTAAATTAAAACATTCTTTATGGGAGAGCAGCAATAACACTTACAAATCAAATCAATCATACAAATCAAATCAAATCATACCTGAACATAAACGTCAAAAACGCGTCTTCCAATACTCTTCCAACTATGAGAATTTTCAATCTGTATCTCTGCAAAATGTAGTTTTACTGTATATGGTCCATTCTCGAGCCCTAAACCATAGTATCGAAGTGAGCTGGGCGATAAGCGTGCTGTCTCATACAGTTCTGAGTTTAATGTCTTTGTAAATTCAGAGTGATTGGTTGCTGTATAAGTTGCATTACTGTTTTCCATAAAACGTCCAGCATAACTCACTCCCCACGTCTGTGTATTGCTGACATAAAATGACGTACTATCAAGTAATTCGGTGTCCGGCTCAAAAGCATCTCCGATAGCAAAAATCTTCTGTCCGCCTCCACAATTTATAGCAAAGCGAGAATCTGTAGAAGGAGGAGCCAAAATGTGAGTTTTGTGGGTCGTTTTTCCAACCAGACTAGGGTGATATGTCAAAAACCGAAGGTGAACAGATGCCGAAATATAGATCTGGAGGATAAAATGTAATTAGGTTACTTCTAACTGTTTATGTGCATCACACTTCAAGCTTCATATAAAACAAGATAGGAAAGGAAAAACTAAGGTAACCAAATAGTAATTGATATTTGGTGAAAGATAAATGAAATTCAAGTGTCATATAAGAAGATAGGAAAGGAAAAACTAAGGTAACCAAATAGGAATTGATATCTGGTGAAAGATAAATGTACTATATACTTGGAAGCACAATTTGCAACACAGAGTTAGAGACTTTGAAAAAAAAAATATTAACTAATGTTAATTTTACTTAAGGAAAGTATTTTAAATTATTTTATAAATGTGAATTGTTTTAAAATGAGTTAATGTTGTAAGTATGTTTGGATAGTAAGTGTTTGTTAGGTTTACATTTTATTTAATAATATTTAAATTTCATGAGGGTGATAGGTAATTTGTGCATATAAACTTCATTGCACAATTGTAATCATGTGTACAAGTAATATAGGTAATTTGTGCCTATAAACTTCACTGCACAATTTTAATCACATTAATCACATGTATAAATAATAAAAGAGGAAAAAAAGTTTAGGTAGAAACACTTTTAATATTACATAAATAAATTAATTTTTCATAAAATATAATTATTTTGAAATGAATTTTTCATTTTAAAAATATTTTATAATATAATTTTTAGAAAAGGTTTTAAAATTATAAAATTATATTAATATATATACATACATATGATTTTTATTTTGATTTTTTTTAATTTTAAAGTTTAACATATATTGTGAGAAATAATAAAATCATTCACTAATTAATTTTTTATTAGATTTCAAATATTACATTATTAATATCAAAACACAATTTTCCAAGTGCCCTTTTTATGTAACAGTTTTTTTTGTCTTGTCAAATCTCTATTTTAGTTTCATTCATTTCCAACTAATGTGGATGTGCTTTAGCCATTGGTGCCAATATAGATTCATTTTAGAGAACCCACATTTAGCAAGAAGGAAACATCTTTTTGAGTGCAAAATTTAAGGAAATGTTTACCCTTAATACTTGATAGATCTAGTATATCTAATTTCTCTTGATACCTAGATCTAAATTAAGATTGATCTATGTTAGCTCTTAATAAATTTTACATCTCTATATAGATATAAATTCATTAACATGTTTTTTTTATTTTTTTAAATGTGGTGTGAATAGCATTGATTCATTATGTGTGTATGTGTATCAATTTTAATCTTGAAAATAAAATATCATCACATAATCAATCATCAAGGCAATTCTTGAACAAAGGAATTAAAATGAAAATCCAAATTTGAAGAAGAAATTCTTTTCAAATAGTCATCAATTTATTACAAACAGTTGTGAGGACATAGATACTTTGTAATCACTAGCTTATAGTTGTTTTATTGTAAAGAGACAATTTTTAGGCTTAGAACTTATTCAAAAGAAGGTCTACCCTCCTAGTAGATTGTACCCAACTCAGATTAGAATTCAGCATCCACAAGGATTGCAACTTGGTTTGCAACAAAGCTCAATCTCCAACCAAAATATGTCTTATAATTTGGCTCTAAACCAGAACTACAACTCGACTTCTGACTAGGATTGCAACTTAGCCTCAAACCAGGACAAAAACTTGGCCTCAAGCTAGAATCGGTCTAACAAAACTTAGTCCAACAATCCCTGAGCTTGACCTCCTTCACACCAGATTTTGACCTCCTCAATAGACCCTGAACATGCCTCAACATCCCTCAAATAGAATAGGAACCCCTCCCAAGAGTTATACCAAAAACCCTTCCAATTTGGCTTCACTACCAACTCGGATTTACTTTACTTGGTTCATGAGGTATGAACCTCAAACCTATTCCTTTGTTGACCTAAAAACATAATCGAATTGCTTGAGAAAATGAGTGCCTAGGCTCCTCCACTTAACACTTATTTATAGTGTTCTTGGGGTTCAGCGTAGGGTTGGCTTGAGCAAAGAAAGGATATTAACTATATATAAATGAATATCTTCAAAAGTTAATTTCTCTCAATTGTGTTGAGTTAGGATGTGTGTCACATATCATCGGAAAGGTCTCGAAATATGCTATTTGACTATGAAATTTCCTCTTTCATTAGGATATCCTTTAACATCAATCACAACCATTTTCAACAATATCCCCTTTTTAATTGATAGTAATACTTTAATATCTACTTTTTTCAATAGTTTCTCCCCCCTATCTGCATTCTCTTTCCCTTTGAAATCAATAGCAAAGGGTGCTCCCTCTAATTTTGTGCTTCCTTTACTAAGATAAAGGAGAGATGTCTCCTAACTTTTGCCTAAGATATTCAAATGTTTCTCTGGGAAGAGGCTTGGTAAATAGGTCAACAATTTGTTCTTTGGTGCCAATATATTCCATCTTGAAATTTTTCTCAATGACCTGTTCTCTTAGGAAATGGTACTTGATTGAAATATGCTTTGTTTTTTAGTGCATGACATGAGTTTTTGATATATTGATTGCACTAGTGTTGCCACAGAAAATGACAATTGATTGATCATATTCCATTTTGATGACATGCAAATTTTGTTTCATCCCGAGAACTTCGGTACAAAAGTCTATTGTTGCTATGTATTCAGTTTCAATTATAGAAAGAGAAATTGATTAGTACTTTATGCTTGACCAAGATACAAGGTAATCTCCTAGAAAAATGCACTCCCACTCGTTCTTTTTCTATCATCAATTCTACCTACCCATTTAGTGTGAAATTTCAACTATTGCAACAACGGAAATTAATTTTTCTAACTGCAAAATTAATTATGTAGTGTATTGCTATGGCAACAACGAATTAATCACACTACAATGTTCACAAATAAAATACCGCAAAAAATAAGTGTTGGAAACTGAGAAATGCTAGCACACACACACATAAAAATGATATCGTTATTTTTGGACAGAAGTCCCTGGAAAAGCTCAATGTGAGAACACCGGTTGCAACAACTAAGGGCTTATATTATTAATTGCAGCAGAAAATCTAAGTACAATAATTTGGATGCCAAATTGGGAATCCAATCTAAGAGAATCACGGGAAAAATTATTGAGGATTTTTCCTCACCCCACAACTGATTCCAGCTCCAGAAATTGGCCCCTTGGCAATTCACACTTCCTTCTTTGTCAACCTCTGCGTAGTGCGGGACTTTCTACTACTTCCTTTCGAAACTCCTAAAATTTGTAGCTCTACTTCTCTCTGGCCCTGGAACTTATTCATTGGCCCTTCTAATTAAAACCCTGACTTTTAGCTACTAAATCGACTACCCCTCCATTGAGGTTGAACTGCACTGTTTCTACTACCTACACAAACCCATTGGGCATACTCACACTTCCTCAATTTGACTCTTTGGACTTGGAAAATCTTCCTTCGGATACTACTGACCTTTCATGCCACCTACTACTCACCCACTGGCTCAACCTCCATTGCT